>JBBDGP010000277.1:600000-960000 GCA_037952835.1 Lithobates septentrionalis | reverse complement strand
TGGATGTCCCTATTGCATCTCTCTAGTTCAGTTTGAAGTTTTGAGTAGGTAAATGTTGAATTATTTTAGTTTGACTGTCAGTTAAATTGTTCTGCTGCTTTGCAGCATTATGATTCGACTGCCTCCTCTGGGGGTGGTCTTCAGTCTTCCCACCTGGGTCCACGTCTTCAGGGCATGTACGGCGGGGCTGAGGCCAGCCTGCCCTGGTTTTCTGGGCCTAACGGGAGGACGGTCAATTCAGAAAATTTAGGTTCTAGAATGTTAAAATGGTTTTAGACTAGTTCCCGTTTGCATTATTATATTGCTGTTTTTGATCTTTGGGTCAGGGTGTACATGCATGCCCCCCCTTTTTAGTGAGACTACCTCCCTCTAAGGATGAAGGTACCCTCGCGCATTGATTTCCGGAACTTACTTCCGGAAGGGGTCTTGACCCATAACCACAATAACTACATAGTGTTTAGCGATATTACATGGGTCCAAGGCCAAATGTTCTACTTTTCTTAATTTGTTTTCTTTTCTCTCTGCCTCCTTTCCCCCCATCCTGGTTCCTGATTCCACGCTCTGGCCCCACAGTCTGGTCATGGTCAACACTGACGAAGGTCTCACTTGATTCTGGAAACTTGTCTCTGGAGGGTGCAATTCGAGGCAAGTGTGTTCTGCCCTACCACGGTGGCTAAGGTATATCCAACAAAGTATTCCATAATTACTCACACAGTCCGCGGCTTTAATTCTCACGCACAACAAGCTGATGTCCTCTTACTGCAGAAAACTCACTTTTCCAAGACCTCAGCTCCTAGATATTTTTTTTCCTTTAATCTTTATTCAATTTTTAAAACTTTAACATTTCAGTAAAAAACCTGAAAAACAAAAAGTCATTGTCTTAACTACATAATAAGATTAATAAATAAGCAAGAATAGGAGCATACTATACTAGAAGGAAATAGAAAGGTAAATAAAGACCACGGGGGCAGGGGAACAGCCTCACCCCCCCCCCATCTTCACCCATTTCCAATGTTATAAAATTAGTACTACACCTTAATTCCACCCCTCTTTTCCAACCCTCCCCCTCTCCTTCAAGTGAGCTTGTGTTTGAATTCCTATAACAAATTTTATCAATCTTTTCTTACCTTTTGCGTGGTTTACCCTAAAAATTAGTTATCCCTTTGCTTCCATTTTATCTAACACTTCCTTTTCCTATCAGTTTATCTATTCTGGTTGTTTTTCTGGCTCTGTTATGCTTTTTACACTCTATACGGGGGGCCCCATTTTTTCCAACCAGAGCCTCCACATCCTGTCAAATTCCTTGAAATTACCTCTCTTTGTATATACTGCTCTTTCTCTGCAGAGGGTCTCATTTATTGTCCTGATCCAGTCTCTAACTGTAGGGGGTGTCTTTGACTGCCATCCTATTGTAATCATTTTCTTAGCTTGGAACAAGCATCTCAAAATTGCTATGGTAGTGCTTTTCCTCTATCCCTGTTCCCTTCTTCCCTTCTATACCCCAGTATACATACTATAGCCTCCATTTCCAATATGATTCCAAATATATCTTTCGTGGTGTTAATCACTCCCTCCCAATATCAGAACAGCTTGGGGTATCTCCACAACATATGTATGAGATCGCCAGTCCCCTGACATCTGGGGCATTTATCATCAGGTCTTCTACCAAACTTAAACAGCCGCTTGGGGGTATAGTAAGCTCTATTTAACAACATCATATGAGATATCTTCTGCGGGGGGTATAGTAAGCTCTATTTAACAACATCATATGAGATATCTTCTGCGGGGGGAGAGACCGACTCCACTGGCCCCATCTCTAGGATTCTTCTCCACTGCTCCCGTGTTATTGCCCCTATGTCCTCTTCCCATCTTACTCTCTCGGTGTGGACTTTCCCCCCACTGTTGGCTTCTTTACTTATTTGCTCATTTATTTCAGATATTAGACCCTTGGTGGAGCCTACCTGAAGTATACTTTGAAAGAGGGGTGTTTCTTTCCATTCTAATGGTTGTTTCCTGAATTGGGCTTTAAGAGCGTGGTAGGTGAAAAAATGTGCACTGCGGTATGTTGAATTCAATTTTCAACTCCAAGAATTTTTTAAGAATATTACCCACATAGAGTTGTCTCAGCCTTTTAATGCCTTGTTTTTCCCATTCTCTAGCTTTTCCCATCCGGAGGATTTCCTGCAGATTGCTGTTACTCCAAAGGGGGGTGTATTCAGTGAACCCATTATATCTCATCTGTTTTTTAACTGTTTTCCATATTTTAATTATCATTTTAATTGTTGGGTACCTATAGCAAAAAGAGTCCGCCTCTAATGCTTCAATTATTGTGTTATGTAGAGAGCCTGTTAATATTATTCTTCCATTAGGAGTACCTCCATTTGGAACAGCGCAACCCATTAAGTGCTGCTACAGTCCCATCATGGGGCATGATGGGACTGTGACATCATAAGGGGCGGGGTCACCGGGTGACAGCACAAGGTGACCACGCCCCATGCCTATATAAGTGATCGCGCACCGCTCACACAGCATAACAGTGGGAGACAGCGTTGTGTCAACATCGGAAGAAGAGAAGAAGAGAAGACGGCGAAGACCGGGCCACCACTAGCAAAAGAGCGGCAAAAGAGCAGAAGATAGCAGAGGAGCCCAGCAGAAGAAATGGACACCGGGAGAAGAGGCCAGAGAGAGCGGAGAAGTCGGAAGAAGACCTCCGAAGTCGGAAGAAGACCCAGAAGTCGGAAGAAGAACCTCGGAGCTCCCTAATAAATTACTTTTAAAACCTGTGTAGTGTGTTTTTTTTTACACTTTTTTCCCTAGGTGAATGGGTAGGGGTACCATGAAACCCATACTCATTCACATAGGGTGAGGGACCGGGATCTGGGGGCCCCCATATTAAAGGGGGCTCCTGGATTCCGATAAGCCCTCTGCCTGCAGACCCTGACAACCAACGGCCAAGGTTATCGGGAAGAGGCCCTTGTCCTAATCAACATGGGGGCAAGGTGCTTTGGGGTGGGGGGGCCCGCAGGGCGCTCCCCTGTCCCAAAGCGCCCACCCCCCATGTTGAGGGCATGCGGCTTGGTATGCTCGCTCGTCCCCACCCCCTTTCCTGACCGGCCGGGCTGCATGCTCAGATAAGGGTCTGGTATGGATTTGGGGGGGAAATCGGCGTAGGGGTTCCCCTTAAAATCCATACCAGACCTAAGGGCCTGGTATGCCCCTGGGGGGGAACCCATGCCATTTTTTTATTTAAAATTTGGCGCGGCATTCCCCCTCGTGATTCATACCAGACAGCTGTCAGCAATGCCTGTCGCTCATCGCGAAAGGAAAAAAAAAGTTTTCCTTTCCCGATGACCGAGCCAGTGCGAGATGCAACGTACCCTGCGCCGAGAACCAGCGCGATGGGATCACACTGGAAACACAATCTCGCGGTCAGGTACTGTATATATTGGTTAGGGTCTTTTGACAGGGCTATCCCCAGGTATTTCAATGTATCCACAACCGCCAGTTGGGGTATTCCTGGTATTATTAAATCACTAATTGGGTCTATTGGTAAAAGCTCAGACTTCTCCCAATTTATCTCTAACCCTGTAAAGCTACCAAATTCCTCAATTATGCTCTTTGCTTTAGTCAATGAATGCCCCATGTCTCCCAGTAAGAGCAAAATATCGTCCGCGTATAACGCTATTCTTTCTTCTCCCGTTTTCCTCTGGAAGCCCGTTATCTCAGAACTCGTTCCTATAGAGATAGCCAAGGGTTCCATTGCAAGCGCAAAGAGCAGTGGTGACAATGGGCACCCCTGTCTCGTCCTCCTCTCCAGTTCTATCTTATCCGAGAGTTCGTTATTGATTTTAAGTCCGGCACTGGGCCTGTCATAAAGCATTTTTATCCAGCCGGTGAAGGAGGGATCAAATCCACCCTCCATATATATCCCCACTCTACACTTTCAAAAGCTTTGGTCACATCCAGTGACAGTACAGCTCTTGATCCCTCGTTCTCCATTGAAGTCTGTAAATTTAGAAAAGCCCTTCTTTTTTTTTTTTTTCCACAAAAAAATTTTTTATTGGATATATGAAAAGTAGCATATACAAGAATGAAAAACAAAAACATTTGTCATACAGTAATCTTACAGTGTATAACACATTGAAACTATTAGCGTTATTTATTATTTAAAGGATACGTCATAGAAAAAGAAGTTAGTGGGAAATGAACAGGACCAGAATACGTGTCCCACAATTAGCGTAAGCGGGCGGAGGGTCTTGTTTCACTTTTCGCCTCCCCCCTTCTCCCCCCTCAGCTCGCTCGAGGGTAGGAGAGTGTTTATAACCATTGGTCCTGAGCGTATCCTAGAGTGTTATGTATCCTGATAGTGCAAATTCCATAACTAATAGAGTATATGCGATCAACTTCCTATCTAGAAATGTAACTAACATAAGAAGGGAGGAAAAGTAGAGGCAGAAAGGTATGATCTAGAAAGGTGAAGGAGAGAAAGAAAAATCATAGTGTGAAGTAGGGATGAGCTTCGAGTTCGAGTCGAACTCATGTTCTACTCGAACATTGGCTGTTCGCAAGTTCGCCGAACAGCGAACAATTTGGGGTGTTCGCGGCAAATTCGAATGCTGCGGAACACCCTTTAAAAGTCTATGGGAGAAATCAAAAGTGCTAATTTTAAAGGCTTATATGCAAGTTATTGTCATAAAAAGTGTTTGGGGACCCGGGTCCTGCCCCAGGGGACATGGATCAATGCAAAAAAAAGTTTTAAAAACGGACGTTTTTTCAGGAGCAGTGATTTTAATAATGCTTAAAGTCAAACAATAAAAGTGTAATATCCCTTTAAATTTCGTACCTGGGGGGTGTCTATAGTATGCCTGTAAAGGGGCGCATGTTTCCCGTGTTTAGAACAGTCTGACAGCAAAATGACATTTGGAAGGAAAAAACTCATTTAAAACTACCCGCGGCTATTGCATTGCCGACAATACACATAGAAGTTCATTGATAAAAACGGCATGGGAATTCCCCACAGGGGAACCCCGAACCAAAAAAAAAAAAAAAAAAATGATGTGGGGGTCCCCCTAAATTCCATACAAGGCCCTTCAGGTCTGGTATGGATATTAAGGGGAACCCCAGCCAAAATTTAAAAAAAAAATTGACGTGGGGTTCCCCCTAAATTCCATACCAGACCCTTCAGGTCTGGTATGGATTTTAAGGGGAACCCCGCGCCAAAAAAAAAAAAAAAAACGGCGTGGGGTCCCCCTAAAAATCCATACCAGACCCTTATCCGAGCACGCAACCTGGCAGGCCGCAGGAAAAGAGGGGGGGACGAGAGTGCGCCCCCCCCCCCCTCCTGAACCGTACCAGGCCACATGCCCTCAACATTGGGAGGGTGCTTTGGGGTAGCCCCCCAAAACACCTTGTCCCCATGTTGATGAGGACAAGGGCCTCATCCTCACAACCGTGGCCGGTGGTTGTGAGGGTCTGCGGGCGGGGGGCTTATCGGAATCTGGAAGCCCCCTTTAACAAGGGGACCCCCAGATCCCGGCCCCCCCCCTGTGTGAAATGGTAAGGGGGTACTTACCCCTACCATTTCACTAAAAAACTGTCAAAAATGTTAAAAATGACAAGAGACAGTTTTTGACAATTCCTTTATTTAAATGCTTCTTCTTTCTTCCTTCATCTTCTTCTTCTTCTGGTTCTTCTGGCTCTTCTGGTTCTTCCTCCGGCGTTCTCGTCCAGCATCTTCTCCGCGGCGTCTTCTATCTTCTTCTCCTCGGGCCGCTCCGCACCCATGGCATGAGGGGGGAGGCTCCCGCTCTTCTCTTCATCTTCTTCTCTTCTTCATCTTCTTCTTCTTCTTTTTCTTCTTCTTCTTCTTCCTTCTTCTCTTCTTCTCTTCTTCCTGTCTTCTCCGGGCCGCTCCGCAATCCATGCTGTGGCATGGAGGGAGGCTCCCGCTATGTGACGGCGTCTCTTCGTCTGACGGTTCTTAAATAACGGGGGGCGGGGCCACCCGGTGACCCCGCCCCCCTCTGACGCACGGTGACATGACGGGACTTCCCTGTGGCATTCCCCGTGACGTCACAGGGAAGTCCCTCAAGTCACCGTGCGTCAGAGGGGGGCGGGGTCACCGGATGGCCCCGCCCCCCGTTATTTAAGAACCGTCAGACGAAGAGACGCCGTCACACAGCGGGAGCCTCCCACCATGCCAGCATGGCTGCGGAGCGGCCCGGAGAAGACAGGAAGAAGAGAAGAAGGAAGAAGAAGAAGAAGAAGAAGAAGATGAAGAAGAAGATGAAGAAGAGAAGAAGATGAAGAGAAGAGCGGGAGCCTCCCCCCTCATGCCATGGGTGCGGAGCGGCCCGAGGAGAAGAAGATAGAAGACGCCGCGGAGAAGATGCTGGACGAGAACGCCGGAGGAAGAACCAGAAGAGCCAGAAGAACCAGAAGAAGAAGAAGATGAAGGAAGAAAGAAGAAACATTTAAATAAAGGAATTGTCAAAAACTGTCTCTTGTCATTTTTAACATTTTTGACAGTTTTTTAGTGAAATGGTAGGGGTAAGTACCCCCTTACCATTTCACACAGGGGGGGGGCCGGGATCTGGGGGTCCCCTTGTTAAAGGGGGCTTCCAGATTCCGATAAGCCCCCCGCCCGCAGACCCTCACAACCACCGGCCACGGTTGTGAGGATGAGGCCCTTGTCCTCATCAACATGGGGACAAGGTGTTTTGGGGGGCTAACCCAAAGCACCCTCCCAATGTTGAGGGCATGTGGCCTGGTACGGTTCAGGAGGGGGGGGGGCTGCACTCTCGTCCCCCCCTCTTTTCCTGCGGCCTGCCAGGTTGCGTGCTCGGATAAGGGTCTGGTATGGATTTTTAGGGGGACCCCACGCCGTTTTTTTTTTTTTTTTTTGGCGCGGGGTTCCCCTTAAAATCCATACCAGACCTGAAGGGTCTGGTATGGAATTTAGGGGGAACCCCACGTCAATTTTTTTTTTAAATTTTGGCTGGGGTTCCCCTTAATATCCATACCAGACCTGAAGGGCCTTGTATGGAATTTAGGGGGACTCCCACATCATTTTTTTTTTTTAATTTTGGTTCGGGGTTGCCCTGTGGGGAATTCCCATGCCGTTTTTATCAATGAACTTCTATGTGTATTGTCGGCAATGCAATAGCCGCGGTAGTTTTAAATGTGTTTTTTCCTTCAAAATGTCACTTTGCTGTCAGACTGTTCTAAACACGGGAAACATGCGCCCCTTTACAGGCATACTATAGACACCCCCCAGGTATGAAATTTAAAGGGATATTACACTTTTATTGTTTGACTTTAAGCATTATTAAAATCACTGCTCCTGAAAAAACGTCCGTTTTTAAAACTTTTTTTTGCATTGATTCATGTCCCCTGGGGGAGGACCCGGGTCCCCAAACACTTTTTATGACAATAACTTGCATATTAGCCTTTAAAATTAGCACTTTTGATTATTCATGTTCGTGTCCCATAGACTTTAACGGCGTTCGCGTGTTCGAACGAATTTTTTTCCTGTTCGCATGTTCTGGTGCGAACCGAACAGGGGGGTGTTCGGCTCATCCCTAGTGTGAAGGTTTGTAGTAGGGGGGAGAGGGGGATACAGTACAGGGATAAGAGATAGAGGGAGGGGAAATAGGGGGGAGATAGAGAACGGGGTAGCAGGGGGAGAGGGATCAGCCTTTGGGATTTCACAAGTGGGTCCGCCCCCGCCCCCAATCATCACCCCCCGATCCTTTTGGTTTAGCGCAGGGTCCATAATCGTACAGCCCTAGAGCGCATAAGAGCGAAATCGGTCAGTGGTAGTGAAATGGATCCAGCATGCCCAAGTGAGTGGAAATTTATGGATTCTTTCCTGAGAGATATGGATCAGTTCCTCCATATCTTTAATCTTGGATATTCTCCAGAGCCATTCCCTGATCGTCGGTGCGCATGGGGAGCGCCAGTGGTTGGGGATACAGAGTCTACCTGCATTCACCATATGCATGGCTAGGGACTTGAAGTAAACCCTTTTTGTTAGAGATGTGTGGTGCAAAAGGAATTGGGCTGGGGTGTAGTCCAGGGTAAACGTGGTAACTAGTGTGATAAGATCATGGACCTCTTTCCAGAAGGGTTGAATTTTCTCACAGTCCCACCATATATGAAGCATGGTGCCTTCCTTTGAGCCGCATCTCCAGCAGGTGTTCGGAATGTTGGGGGAAAATTTGTGGAGGCGTAAAGGAGTCCTGTACCATCTAGTGACCACTTTATAGCCATTCTCCTGGATGGCAACATTCAGTGAGCCTTTGTGGGCGTAGTCATGAATGGTGTTCCAATCCCCTTCTGACGGAGGGGATTGCAGGTCCCTATTCCAAGAGGCCTGTGAAGGAGCAGGAACATGGGTAGGCATTTCTGAAAGAAGGGTATACATTAGGAATATTAAATGTCTTTGTGGCGTTTTGCTGTGGCACAGGGACACAAATGGTGTGATTGGTCGTGTCCAATTTGTTTGGTGAGTGTGAGTTGCAAAGAAATGTCTCAGTTGTCTGTAGGTCCAAAAGGAGAAAGAGGCAGTTTTGGAAATAGTTCTCAGTTTTTCCAGGGAAGTGGGGGTTCCACTAGAAAAAAAAGTGAAGGGCTAGCACTTCCTCATGGGGCCATTCCTGTTGTAGGAAATTGTGGGATTCACCCGGGGGAAAGTCCAGGTTTCCTCTTAGTGTTGTCAAGGGGCCCGGAATGGGGGCAAATTTCCCGTTCCGTGTAGTCTTTTTAAATGATAGGAGGGAAGGGTTGATGAGTGGATGGGATAAGAGAGACTGTGGCCCGTGTTTGGGGGACAGCCAAGGAATCAGGTGCAAGTGTCCCGGGGCAAAGGCGTTTTCAAGAAATATCAATGCCTTATTCAAAGCATGTATATTCCAATCTGCGACTCTTGTGAGATGGCATGCTAAATAATACTGATGTAAGTCCAGCAAACCAATGACACCTCTGGGTTTAGATAGTGTAAGGCATGAGAATATTTTTTTTTTTTTTAAAGATATTTTATTGAATTTTGACAGGAATACAGAAGTTAATGCAGCAAAACATATATCAAATACAAATAGTTCACTCATATGTAAACTGTTGCCATGACGTAAGAAGCAAAAACAGGTGCAAAGTATCAATAACAATGACAATAACAATACCATTCTTGTCAGGAGATGTTTTCTGAAGAGGGCTACATAGAGTACATATGGTTCGCGTAAATCTGAATAATACAGTAGGGCAAGAGTGTGTGGACAAAATGTTGTTTCAATAATGTGAACAAGTATTCCTACTGGAATTTGTTTATAGTGATGTATGATATAAAAATGTGAAATTATCGCAGTCAACGGCTATTGAGTTAAACTCTGTAGTCCCTTATCTCCGGACACCCCAAAGGGGATCTGTTTGTGTCCGGGGGAGGGATACTCAGGTGTTAAATTTGCGTGAAAGTTGAAACTATTAGATTGCAGTGTAGAAAAGGAATGAGGGCCCATGTAATTTCTAAGGGCGAAATGTTGGAGAGAGAGCCCCCACTATGGGGTATCAGTATGCAGTGCATTTCTTGCTTAGTGTGGTACGATTTGTGCGTCGAGTTCTCGGATCGACAAGCACTATAAGTATCAAAATTTGCTTTAAGGGACCAAAGGTATGATACGTGAGGTGTAGCTGTCAGGGAGGAGAATACAGGGGAGATGAGAGGAAAAGTGGGTGGGGGTCAGAGGTGTTATGTGAGTTGTTGATGTGTGGAGATCTATGTCACTGTGAGCAAGGCGGTGGGGGAATTGAGCTTTGCTTGCGAATTAGCATAGTGTAACCAACAGGACCAAATTTTGTTGTAATTCACTGTATTGTCGTGGGCTTGGTGTATGAGTTGTTCCATGTCAGCCATTTTGTTAACTCTCTGTGTCCATTCTGTGATCGAGGGGATAGAACTTTGTCTCCAATGTACTGGGATACATTGGTTCACAGCATTAATAAGATGGAGCACAAGAGATTTTTTATAATGTGATTGAGGGATGGAGGTATGGTGTAAAAGGAATTGAGCTGGTGTGAAATCAGGTGTATAAGTCGTGATCTTGGAAATTAGGTTGTGGATTGCAGTCCAATAGGGTTGGATGAGTGGGCATGACCACCAGATGTGGAGAAAAGTGCCGTCGGCTTCATTACATCTCCAACATGTTGGGGGAATGGTGTGGTAAAATTTGTGGATTTTGTCAGGGGTCCTGTACCATTTTGTATAAATTTTGTATTTATTTTCTTGCGTGGAAACGTTAATCGAGCCCTTGTGCATGTGTTGGAATATGTGTTCCCATTCTTCAGAGGACAGGTCCAACTGTAGTTCAGTTTCCCAACTACGAATCAGCTTGTCCTCCTTAATATGGTGTGTTGAAAAGAGCATAGTATACATACTGGAGATCAAGTGTCGCTGAGGCCCCTCACTATTGCATAAGTGTTCAAGTTGAGATGGTTCCCTGTGTATGTTGGCCGTGGGGGTGCAGCTTTGGATGAAGTGTCTAATTTGTAAGAATTTGTAAAAAGGGATGTGGTGGTCTGGGAATTTGGAGGACATGACCTGGTGTGTCATAAGTTGTTTGTCGAGGAAGAATTGCCGAATTAAGGGTCGGGGTCTTAGCGGATCTGTCGTTTGTGTGTAGAGAGTGAGACCAGGTTCAAAGTCCGGGTTGTCTTCTAGAGGCGTCATGGGTCCAGGTGAGGGGCGTAGGTGCATGTGTTTGCACGCCGCCTTAAAGTTCAATAGAGTCGCTCCGATGAGAGGGTGTGATTGGACCTCTTTCGGTATTTTCTGAGGGTTAATCCAAGGTAGGTGACGGATTGGGATTTTTACGAATACCTGTTCCAAGTGTATCCAGCTTTTGTTGTGTTGATGTAGATGCCAGTCGGCAATTCTAGTCAGGTGGCATGACCAATGATACTTTTGAATGTCTGGTACACCCAAACCACCTCTGGATTTGGGCAAAGTAAGCCTAGTCCAACTGAGCCTGGGTGGTTTAGAAGACCATATAAGTGTTCTACACATCCGTTTATATGAAGAGAAAAAAGAAAGTGGTATATTTATGGGAATAGCTTGGAACAGGTAGAGTATTCTAGGTAGAATGTTCATTTTCAGAATCGCAGTTCTCCCAAACCAAGAAAATGGTCCCGCGTGCCATTTTTGTAGGTCGCCCTGTATGGCCTGTAATACCGGTTGAAAGTTCGTTGTGTAAAGGTCAGTTAATTTCCTAGGAATTTTAATTCCTAAGTATGTGATATTGTGTGTTTCCCAGCTAAAGGGGAAATTGAGCTTGCATTGTGCCACTAAGGTGTCGGGTAAGGAGATGTTCAGGGCTTTGGATTTAGTTAAAAGTTAATTTTTAAGTTGGATAGTGATTGAAAGAAAGCAAAGTCTTTAAGTAGATTAGGGATAGTAATAATTGGATCTGAGAGGAAGAGCAGAATGTCATCTGCGTAAGCAGCTAACTTATATTATTTGTGGTGTATGTTTAGGCCTTTGATGTCCGGGTTTTCTCTGAGTTTACGTAACAGGGGTTCCATGGTGAGGACGAAGATTAAAGGGGATAATGGGCAACCCTGTCTGGTGCCGTTGGATATCGAGAAGGCATCCGACAGGAGGCCATTTACCCTGACTCTAGCCGTGGGACTCGAGTATAGCACCAGAATCATTTGGAGAAAGTGTGGAGGTATACCCACAGCGTGAAGGGCAGCGGCCATAAAATCCCAGGCTATCCTGTCGAACGCCTTCTCAGCATCCAACGATAGAAAGAATCCGCGTGTCGAGGATTTAGAGAGCCAATGATGAATATTTAAAGCTTTAATTGTATTATCCCTAGCTTTCCTACCAGGGACAAAACCTACTTGGTCTAAGGATATCAACACGGGAAGTAAGTGTAAGAGTCTATTGGCCAGGGCTTTGGCATACAGTTTGATGTCTACGTTTAGTAGGGAAATGGGGCGATAGTTGGAAACCGAGGTCGCGTCTTTACCTGGTTTGGGGATAAGGGTGACGTGTGCTTCAAGGATATCTTTGTTTGCTATACTGGATGGCGTGAGGTTGTTAAAGGCATTTACTAGATGGGGAATAAGGATGTCAGGGAAGGATTTGTAATAGTTGACCGTTAGACCGTCCGGGCCTGGGCTTTTACCCGTTTTTAATTGTTTTAGTGCAGTTAAAGTTTCTGTCAGTGACAATGGTAGGTCGAGAGTGGTGGCCTCCTCTGCTGTGATGAGCGTTGGGGAGTATTGCCGAAGGAAGTCTTGTATAGCTGTCATGCGATTGTCCGTGTTGGTAGATAAGTGGGATGTGGGCAAGTTATAAAGTTTAGAAAAATATTGGACGAATTGGTTAGAGATTTCTTCTGATTTTACGAATGCCTTTCCTGATGTGTCTTTGATCGTATGGATAGTATGTGCAGCCTTTTTAGCTTGTAGGGCTCTAGCTAATAGCTTACCAGATTTGTTTCCAAATTCGTAGAAGCACTTTTGGGAAAGTGCGTATTTTCGTTTTAAATTTTTGTGTAGTTCCGCCAAAAGTTCTTCTCTGGTCTCTGTTAGTTCTACCAGAACCCCTTCAGCTAGAGAGGCTTTATGTTTTTGTTCTAAGGAATAAATACGTTCAGTTAATTGCGCTATTTTTTCTTTCTTTAGTTTGTTTCGTTTTGCCGCTAAGGAGATGATGGTACCCCTTATTACACATTTATGTGCAGCCCAAATTACTTCTGGTGGGGAGTCAACTTGCGTGTTTTCCGCAAAGTATTGGGTTAGGTTTTGTGATATGGACCTCGTTATTTCCGTGTCTGTGAGTAGAGAACTGTCAAGACGCCAAATGCGGGGCACTGTCTGTGTAGAGGGAAGCTGTATGGTCATCGTGATGGGGTTGTGATCTGACAAGATCATTGGTTCAATGGTCGCTTTGGATAAAAGAGATAAGTCATTTTGTGAGAGGAAGAAGTAGTCTAGTCTGGAGTATTTGGAGTGAGGCGTGGAAAAAAATGTAAAGTCCTTCTCCGTTGGATGTAGAGTCCGCCATGTGTCATGGAGTAACAGCCCCTGAAATTGAAGCTTTATTGCACGAAGGACTTTGTAAGTCAGAGCAGACCTTCCGTTAGATGTGTCTAATGAAGGATTTAGGGCTATGTTAAAGTCTCCCCCAACTATTAGAGTGCCTGAGTGGAAAGTTAGTAATTGTTGGAGCGTTTGACGAAAAAATGTAACTTGTGCAGCATTTGGTGCGTAAAGGTTTGCGACGGTGATGGGTTTATTGTGCAGGGTGCCCTTCAGAAAGATGTACCTCCCATGAGGATCTCGTTGTACGTCTGCGACATTGAATGGACAATTTTTCGAAATAAGAATGGACACTCCTTTCGATTTAGCCTCGTTATTAGACGCGTGATAAACCGTCGGGAAGTTTTTATCTAGAAGTTTAGGTATTGCGTCCGTGCGAAAGTGTGTTTCCTGGATCAGTGCGATATGAGTTTTTGACTTTTGCAAGGAAGAGAGTAGTTGAGACCTTTTCTCAGGAGTATTGAGTCCACGTATGTTAATGGAACATAAGTTAATTGGTGTGTTAGAGTGTGCCATGTCAGCAGTTCGGTAGAATTCGCTGCTTCTATCAGAAACAGACGTGGAGGGAGGGGTTAGGGGTAAGAGGGGGTGAAGGCAAGAAGGGGAAAGGGGTTTCGCTGTTAATGTATTGAGCTGTGGTTTGGGTATTGAAACCCTAATAAATAACCGATGAGGCTAGGAGGATAGATATCTCCTGCTTCAATGATCTTCGAGAATCGGTAAGGTACAGAGTAGAGATACTGAACACTCCGCAAATTTGCGGAAATGCTCAGTAATCCACCACTGTTTGGGGGGTGACAATGATCTGTCACTTGAGACTGTTGAAAGGATTGAAAGTACCACGTATCATGAGACACCTGCCACTCTCTGATCCTTTAAGAAAATGTATTATGGAGGGTGTAAGAGATACTCATGGGAGTTCCATGAGATACTATGCGAATGGGACAGGAAATGTAAAAGCATGTACTTGCAAGCCATGTTGCTTTGTAGCCATATATAAAGATCCTGGTATATGGGAAGTGTAGCACGACAGAAAGGAGTATAAATATGTTACTTCAAATAAAGCAGAAAGGCACAAAACGGTACCTCAAACTATTATAAACAATAAATCTTAAACAGTTATGAATCAAAACAATCGTTAGAGAGACTTCCCTTACACAAGTTACTAAGGGCACTAATGAGTGTGACGGAAGCTTGTAGTCAAGTGGATTAAGATCATGGAAGTGTGAAAGAACGATTGTTATGTAAAGTCATATGCTTGTATTGGAAATGGTCAGATTTGGGTGCAGGGAGTATTGGGTAGAGGAGAGGGAGTGTTGTTAGATGTGGGGAGCTATATACCAATAAAGGCATGAGAATTTAATACAGGGTGGGGAATCTTTCCAAAGGAAAGCAGAGCAGGCCTTCCGGTAGGATGCAAAGAAACAGGGTGGCAAGAGAATTGGTATCGTTTGAATCAGATAAAGTAAGCGTGGTAAGACGATCATTTTGATCAGGGCTGCGCGTCCGAACCAAGACACGTTTAGACCCATCCAATCCTTCAGGTGTTGTTGGACCTTACGAAGGGCTGTTTGGAAGTTTTTCAAGAATAGATCAGAAAGGAGGGCAGGGATTTGGACGCCAAGATAGGTGATTGCCTCTTTTTCCCATCGAAAGGGGAATGATTCCTGACAATGAGTGACCTCCTGTGGGAGAAGGGAGACATTTAAGGCCTGCGATTTTGTGTAATTCATTTGTAAATTTGATATATTGGCGAACAATTCTATATCTTTGAGGAGGCTCGGTAAGGTAGTGTGGGGTGCTTTTAATGAGAGTAGGATATCATCCGCAAAGGCCGCTACCTTAAACTCTCTGTCTTTCACTATCACTCCCTGAATATCAGGGTTGCTTCTCAGCCTATTAAGAAAGGGTTCCAGTGTCAATATATAGATCAGGGGTGAAAGAGGACACCCCTGACGTGTGCCATTGCTGATAGAGAAGGCATTCGACAAGTGGCCATTAACTCTCACTGCCGCGGAGGGACGAGAATATAAAGCCATTATGTGTGTTAGCATGCGGGTCTGGAGACCTAGAGCTATGAGTACCTCGCGCATGTAGTCCCAGGCCACTCTGTCGAACGCCTTCTCAGCATCTAGAGACAGAAAGAAACCCTGTGTTTTAGACGTCGTGAGCCAATGATGTAGGTTCAGTGTGCGGATAGTGTTGTCCCTGGCCTCCCTACTAGGGATGAGCCGAACACCCCCCTGTTCGGTTCGCACCAGAACATGCGAACAGGAAAAAAATTCGTTCGAACACGCGAACACCGTTAAAGTCTATGGGACACGAACATGAATAATCAAAAGTGCTAATTTTAAAGGCTAATATGCAAGTTATTGTCAATAAAAGTGTTTGGGGACCTGGGTCCTGCCCCAGGGGACATGAATCAATGCAAAAAAAAGTTTTAAAAACGGCCGTTTTTTCAGGAGCAGTGATTTTAATAATGCTTAAAGTCAAACAATAAAAGTGTAATATCCCTTTAAATTTCATACCTGGGGGGTGTCTATAGTATGCCTGTAAAGGGGCGCATGTTTCCCGTGTTTAGAACAGTCTGACAGCAAAATGACATTTTGAAGGAAAAAACACATTTAAAACTACCGCGGCTATTGCATTGCCGACAATACACATAGAAGTTCATTGATAAAAACGGCATGGGAATTCCCCACAGGGCAACCCCGAACCAAAATTAAAAAAAAAAATGATGTGGGAGTCCCCCTAAATTCCATACAAGGCCCTTCAGGTCTGGTATGGATATTAAGGGGAACCCCAGCCAAAATTTAAAAAAAAAAATTGACGTGGGGTTCCCCCTAAATTCCATACCAGACCCTTCAGGTCTGGTATGGATTTTAAGGGGAACCCCGCGCCAAAAAAAAAAAAAAAAAACGGCGTGGGGTCCCCCTAAAAATCCATACCAGACCCTTATCCGAGCACGCAACCTGGCAGGCCGCAGGAAAAGAGGGGGGGACGAGAGTGCGGCCCCCCCCTCCTGAACCGTACCAGGCCACATGCCCTCAACATTGGGAGGGTGCTTTGGGGTAGCCCCCCAAAACACCTTGTCCCCATGTTGATGAGGACAAGGGCCTCATCCTCACAACCGTGGCCGGTGGTTGTGGGGGTCTGCGGGCGGGGGGCTTATCGGAATCTGGAAGCCCCCTTTAACAAGGGGACCCCCAGATCCCGGCCCCCCCCCCCCCTGTGTGAAATGGTAAGGGGGTACTTACCCCTACCATTTCACTAAAAAACTGTCAAAAATGTTAAAAATGACAAGAGACAGTTTTTGACAATTCCTTTATTTAAATGCTTCTTCTTTCTTCCTTCATCTTCTTCTTCTTCTGGTTCTTCTGGCTCTTCTGGTTCTTCCTCCGGCGTTCTCGTCCAGCATCTTCTCCGCGGCGTCTTCTATCTTCTTCTCCTCGGGCCGCTCCGCACCCATGGCATGAGGGGAGGCTCCCGCTCTTCTCTTCATCTTCTTCTCTTCTTCATCTTCTTCTTCATCTTCTTCTTCATCTTCTTCATGTCTTCTCCGGGCCGCTCCGCAGCCATGCTGTGGCATGGAGGGAGGCTCCCGCTGTGTGACGGCGTCTCTTCGTCTGACGGCTCTTAAATAACGGGGGGCGGGGCCACCCGATGACCCCGCCCCCCTCTGACGCACGGTGACAAACAGGAGAACGTCATCGGGGAAGAGGGCACATTTATGAGTCTTTTGACCACATTGCACTCCATGGATGTTAGGGTTTTGTCTTATGGCCAGAGCCAAGGTTCCTATCGCTATTGGGAATAGAATCGGCGAGAGAGGGCAGCCTTGTCTAGTCCCCTGCAATATAGAGAATTCTTCGGAAAGGTGACCTTGTATTTTAATACGTGCTTTAGGGGAGGAATAAAGGGAGGATATGGTGGTAATGAAGTCCGGGCCAAAACCCCATTTCCGCAATACAGTGAAGAGGTAAGGCCAGGTGACCGTGTCGAAGGCCTTTTGGAGATCTATCGAAAGGATGTATCCTGGGTGAGAAGGCCCCCCATCCCAAGACGATTGCATGAGTGAAATTAAGTCTACCGCTCTCCTAATCTGGTCCGGCCCCTGTCTACCGGGGATAAACCCCACCTGGTCCCTGTGGATATATTTAGCAATGAAGGAAGCCAGTCTATTAGCCAGAATTTTCGTCATAATTTTTAAATCATTATTAATCAACGAGATTGGCCTGTAGTTGCATACGTCACTGGGGTCCTTACCCGGTTTGGGGATTACTGATATGTATGCCAAGTTGGCTGACGGTTCCAGGGGGGACCCCGCGCGAAGTGAATTAAAGAGGCGGGCCAGATAAGGAGAGAGGGCCACCGGAAAAGCTTTATAATAATGTGCGGAGAAGCCGTCAGGACCTGGGGCTGAGTCTGTTTTGAGGTCCTTTATAACTTCAAGAATTTCCTCTACCCTAAAGGGGGATTCCATAATGGACCTATGGGAGTCCGAAAGTGTAGGAATATCGAGGCTATTCAGGAAGGAATCAATAGAGTCTGAGTTGGTAGGGTCGGGGGCTGAGTATAGCTTAGAATAAAAAGCCTGGAAGGTTTCCAGGATCTTTTGAGAATTTTGGGTGAGAGTTCCCGACTGGGATCTGATCTTGGGCAGAGAGAAGGTTTTAATTTTGGGGGATAGTTTAGCAGCCGACTGGGGTCCTATTTTATTTGCTTGGATATAGAATCTGCCACTGAGCCAGGTCAGATGCTTGTCTGCATTAGATGTAAGGGCCAGATTAAGCGCTACTCGGGAGGCTTCTAGCTTGGTCAGGGATGTGGAAGAAGGGTGAGCTTTATGGGATTTACTGAGGGAATGGAATTCCCTTTCCATTTGCAAAATATCCGCTTTCCTTTCCTTTTTAAGTTTAGATGCCATTTGGATCATTTTCCCGCTAAGGACAGCCTTGTGTGCTCCCCAGAGCACACTAGGAGAGATGTCTCCTGTATCATTGAGACAGAAGAATTCCTTGATTTCTTTTTCTAAAATTATGCAGTGGACGGGGTTAGATAGTAGATATTTACTTATGCGCCACTGTGGAGGCCCAGGGGGTGAAAGGGAGCAGGAAAGTTTAAGTGTCACTAAGGAGTGGTCTGACCATGGAACTTCCTGTATGGAGGCATGGTATGCTGTATGGATATCTGAATTTGGGAGGAATATATTATCAATTCTGGCGTAGGTATTATGAGGTGCCGAGAAGTGGGTATAGTCGTTTGCCGTGGGGTTCAATTCCCTCCAGACGTCTATCAGGCCCATATCATGTAGGAGGCGGGCAATTTTGAGGCTTTGAGTGGGTGGATTTTTAAGTCGAGATCTCCCCTGGGAGGACTTGTCCAGCAGTTAATCAAAAGCGATGTTAGAATCACCGCCCATGATCGCCCTGCCTTCCAAGTGAGGGGCTAGAGTCGACAGCATAGAAGTGAAGAAAGGTGCCTGTCTTTGATTAGGAGCGTAATAGGAGATAATAGAGTACAGAATCCCCCTATAGTTCCTTTTATTAAAATGTACCTGCCCTCTGGGTCTTTGATCGTGTGTGTGAGTACAAAGGGAGTATTTTTAGATAGGAGAATGGCGACACCTCTTTTTTTGGCGTCAGCATTCGCCAGGAAAAAAGTCGGGAACATACGGTGTAGGAAGGTGGGGTTATAACTGGCCGGGAAATGGGTTTCCTGGAGTAGGACAACATCGAGGCCCCTAGAGTGGTAGCTCTGAAACGCCTTGCGATGTTTAGAGGGGGAATTGAGTCCCTGGACATTATGCGAAGCTATTTTTAACGAATGTGACTGGGTAGACGGGTCAGCCATGGGTGTAAGGAGTGTGGAGCGATATGAGGCAAAGGGAGCTTACCAGCACCACCCGGGGATGGACGTCGGCTCGAAGATGAATGGATTCGTAATTCTTCCTGAGGTCTGGGTAGGTAGACGTGCTCCGCGAGGATTCCTGGAGAGAGTGGGAAAGAGAGGGAGGGAAGTGAGGAAGAGACCAAGGAGAGGAGGAGAAAGGAAAGCGAGAGAGAAGAAGGGAAAGAGAAGAATGTAGGACAAGTAGAATAATCAGGCATAATAATACCGCAAACATTAAGTGCAAAACCAACAGTTGATGAGATCAAAACTAGGAACTAGTGTTTAAAAGAAGTAATTAAAACTCGGACTAGTATTACTAGTCCTGGTCCGGATTCCCCTAAACGGGGGAGCCCTGAGAAAAAGGGGAGTGGGCAACCTCAAATTAGGTTGTCTACCCGATGTCACCAGAGGGGCACTGAGTCCCCTCGAGTCACAACAGAGAGGGTGGGTGCTCCGGCCGTCTGAATCCCCCACTGCAAGTAGAAAAAATGTGGGATCGGTCACCAGGAGGGATTGCAAACTAAATTGCAAGTTGGTTGTAGGGCATTAGGTATATAAAATAGGGAACCGGGATCAATAATGCAAGAAAAAAAGAGGGGTGGGAGAGTCACTGGAGGGGGGGGGGGGGTAAAAAAAAAAGAGACAAAAAAAAAAAAAAAAAAAAGAAAAAAAATATATTCTTTCCTTTTTTATCTTTACAAGGGAAGCCATTATATTGTCTACTGTGACATGCCGTAAAGTAGAACTCCTAGTCAGGAGGATACAATGTAGCCCAGAAAGGGATCCCCAATAGCCATTGACAGGGCTAGGGGGGCCTAGCTGTGGGCATAGGCTGGCTTGAAAAGAGTGCAACCAGTGGCGGAACTACCGCCATAGCGACACACGCGGCCGCTATGGGGCCCGCAGCTGTTAGGGGCCCCCCGGACCGGTGACAGGCGGCTCTGCGGGTGACAGCGGGTGGCTTTGCGGGCCCGCGGGTGAGAGCGGGCGGCTCCGCGGGTGACAGCGGGCGGCTTTGCGGGCCCGCGGGTGACAGCGGGCGGCTCCGCGGGTGACAGCGGGCGGCTTTGCGGGCCCCCGGGTGAGAGTGGGCGGCTCTGCGGGTCCGCGGTGAGAGCGTGGGCGGCTCCGAGGGCTGTCAGGCGGTGAGTCAGCTGGGCGGCTCGGCTCGTGTATGAGCAGGCTGGCCAATCAGGGAGCTGGCAGCCGGGGGTGCATAGAGATGACATCATCTCTCACCGCCCGGCGCCCTCCCTGCATCCCTGCAGTGCAGTGCAGTTTTCCCCCCTCACTGTGCAGGCAGCCTCGGGAAGCAGAGAGATGACCTTATCTCCCTGCTGCCTGACTCTGGGACACAGCATGAAAGTGACACAGGCAGCAAGTGACAAGGTGAAGTGGCAAGTGACAATCCGGGACGTGGCAGCAAGTGACAATCCGTAATGTGTGGCAAGTGACCATCCGAGACGTGGCAGCAAGTGACAATCCGTAATGTGTGGCAAGTGACAATCCGGGACGTGGCAAGTGACAATCCGTAATGTGTGGCAGGTGACGTGGCAAGTGACTATCCGTAATGTGTGGCAGGTGACGTGGCAAGTGACTATCCGTAATGTGTGGCAGGTGACGTGGCAAGTGACTATCCGTAATGTGTGGCAGGTGACGTGGCAAGTGACTATCCGTAATGTGTGGCAGGTGACGTGGCAAGTGACTATCCGTAATGTGTGGCAGGTGAGGTGGCAAGTGACAATCTGTAATGTATGGCAGGTGACGTGGCAAGTGACAACCTGTAACATGTGGCAGGCGACGTGGCAAGTGACAATCCGTAATGTGTGGCAAGTGACAATCCGGGACGTGGCAAGTGACAATCCGTAATGTGTGGCAGGTGACGTAGCAAGTGACAATCCGTAATGTGTGGCAAGTGACAATCCGGGACGTGGCAAGTGACAATCCGTAATGTGTGGCAGGTGACGTGGCAAGTGACAATCCATAACATGTGGCAGGCGACGTGGCAAGTGACAATCCGTAATGTGTAGCAAGTGACAATCCAGAAAGTGGCAAGTGACAATCCGTAATGTGTGGCAGGTGACGTGGCAAGTGACAATCTAATGTGTGGCAAGTGACAATCTGGGACGTGGCAAGTGACAATCAGTAATGTGTGGCAGGTGACGTGGCAAGTGACAATCCGGGACGTGGCAAGTGACAATCCGTAATGTGTAGCAAGTGACAATCCAGAAAGTGGCAAGTGACAATCCGTAATGTGTGGCAGGTGACGTGGCAAGTGACAATCTAATGTGTGGCAAGTGACAATCTGGGATGTGGCAAGTGACAATCAGTAATGTGTGGCAGGTGACGTGACAAGTGACAATCCGGGACGTGGCAAGTGGACAATCGGCAACATGTGGCAGGTGACATTCTGCAACGTGTGACAAGTGACAATCTACATCTGGTGGCAGGCGACGTGGCAAGTGGACAATCCGCAATGTGTGGCGGGTGATGTGACAAGTGACATTCCGTGACAAGTTGCATCTGGTGGCAGGCGACGGTGTCAAGTGACACGCTCAGGGCTCCCACTGATTCAGCATTATGGTGAGTTGAACTAGTTCATTTTATATAACAGAACAGAAATTGGTTAGAAGGCATGGAGGTCAGCAATGTGTGTCCTTTAGGGGCTGCATACAGTATACTGCATACTTTGTTGTTCATAATTAATATAAGCTGTTGCCTGGGTACTGTGCCACATGGGTGCGGTAATCTGTTGTTCAATGGCATTAGTTCTTTTTTTTTGTGGAGGGGGTGGTTTGCAGGGGGGGGCGGTTTGCAGGGGGGGGGCCCATACAACATTTTGCTATGGGGCCCTGTGATTTCTAGTTACGCCCCTGAGTGCAACGGTTAGTTTAACGTAGGGATGCCCCTACTCTGAAGAAAACACACGGTCCTCAGTCCAACAGGTAGATTGGAAGAAGAAATTCCATTCCAGGCATGAGGAGGAACGTTCATCTTGTGGAGCGAGAGTCCCGTAGCCGCTTTGGTAGCTGCTTGTTCCACAGTGGAGTAAGGGGGCTACCCGGGGGGGTCTCTTGGAGGAACCCGGGGTAGGTGTTTCCTGTAGGGGAGCCAGAGTTTGTGAGATCAGGCCTAGTTGCAGGAGCAAGTGCTCCCCGTCCTGGAAGTTGGAGAAGTGGTAGGGAATATCTTTGAAATGGAATTGAAGGCGAAAGGGGAACAACCAGCGATATTTGATGGAGTTTTGGGTGAGTATTACTTGAGCGCTCTTCGTTTTTGGACCGTGGCAGGTGAGATGTCAGCAAAGATTTGAATCTTATGCCCTTGAAATGACAGGTTATCAATGTTGCGGGATCTTCTCATAACTTCCTCCTTCACTCCATAAAAATGGGGCTTGACCACGATGTCCCTCTTGAGGCCATCTTGGCGGGGAAGCTGGAGGGCTCTGTGTGCTCTGTCCAGTTCAAGTCTGTGATTTTGGATGTCTGGAATGAGATCTTTGATGAATAATTGGACTGTATTCGGTATATCCGTTACTGTTTCGGGTATCCCACGTATACGGAAATTGTAACGTCTATTTCTGTTTTCCAAATCGTCTATTTTGGATAAGGCAGTATCTAGCTGGTCTTGTAGAGACTGAATACAGGCCGTGTTCTGGTTGGTGCGTGCAGCAGTGTTATCCACCACCTGCTCAATTGCATCTATACGAGAGCCCAAATTTTGTAGATCAGCCTTAATAACGGCTGTAATCTGAGTGGCATTCTGAGCTAGACCTGCTGCCAGCATATCTGAAAAGCTCTGTAGCAAGAGCTGCATGTCCTGGGTCTGGGGCTGCTGTGAGGCTGGGGGATGGATGGGCCCTGCTAGGCCTAGAGGAGGATGAAGCCTGGGTGGGTGGATAATATCACCCAGGGTCCTGTTGAGGAGGGAGTCTGTGCTAGCAGGGGGGATCCCTTGAGCGATGCTGTGACTTACAGTTGTTGCCAGCATGTCAGCACGCTGCTGGGTGGGGGATGTGTGATCTGTAACTTCCATGCTGTCCCTCTGAGAAGCTGCGGTCGCCATCTTGGACGGGTCAGGGGCCGCCTGGTTAAAGATCAGTTGGCGGCTCACCTCGCTCTTTTTCGTGCCGCTCGGCATATAGTAGTGGGCTGGGGAGGTTCGGTGAGCCCAGGGGAGGATTTGGTGCTGGTTCCGCTCGATCTGAGAGCTCTGGGGGAGGAGAAGGGCCGGAGTGGTGCGGAGCTCTCGATTAGAGCGTCTCCCCGGGAGTCCCGCGCATGTGCACCTGGGTGGCGACTTTAACGTCCCACTTAATCCTATGCTGGATTGCTCTTCGGGCACTTCCACCCTCAAGTACAGGGCTCTACGCCAAATTAAATTACAATTTCAGAACCTAACCCTTCATGACACCTGGCACACTCTGTTTCCTTCTATTAAAGACTACACCTTTTTTTCAGCCCCGCATCAGAAATATTCTAGGATTGACTATTTCTTCCTTTCCCAGACGGACTTACCCCTACTTCACCAATCCACTATAGAACCCATGTTCCTATCAGACCGCCACCCGATTACAGTAACCTTAACCTTTCCTGAAACGTGTGCAAAAACCAAAACATGGCGCTTGAATCCATCCTTACTCAAAGATCCGGTGGCGTTTGAACGTATTCGCAACCGAATCCACCTTTACTTCATAGAAAATTCCTCGTCAGAGGTCTCCCCAATCTCCCTTTGGGAAGCGCATAAATGCGTGATCCGGGGAGAACTGATTTCCCTGGCAGCAAAGGCCAAAAGACAGTATCAGGAAAACATTAACAACCTAACTAAGAAAATTAAGAACCTAGAAGCATCCCACAAATTGACACAAGCACAGTCTACTCTACAAGACCTACTACATACCAGATCCCTCCTCTTAGAAGAACTGGGCAAACAAACGAAAAGACGCTACATCCTTGGCCAGAGGATATTCTATGAACAAGGCAACAAAAAAACTCTAAGATTTCCTCTACAATACACCATATCAGAAATGCGCAGGGTACCCTTCTGGCCAAGAATGAGGACATAGCGATAGAAATCGAAAAATTCTACTCAAAACTATATAACCTTCAATCGAATCACAAGACCCAAACCTCCAAAGAGGAACACTTTAAAACCATTAGGAACTTTCTCTCCCAATATAGCCCAAAACCAATAACTCCCCAACAGGCACAAGACTTAGAATGTCCCCTCTCGGCAGAAGAACTGGAGATAGCTATTAAACATATGAAACTGGGCAAGAGCCCGGGACCGGACGGTTTCACCCTCCAGTATTACAAATTCTTTGCCGATATCCTATCTCCGAAACTTCTCGCCACTTTTAATACCCTTGCAGACCCCCAGATTAGGCCAGATAATATGTTAACTGCTCACATAACTGTTATGCCAAAGGAAGGCAAGGACCCATCCCACGTAGCTAATTACAGACCTATATCTCTTTTAAATGTAGATATTAAAATCTATGCAAAGATCCTGGCCAATAGGATGCTCCCCCTAGTGCCTGACCTCATCTCCTTAGACCAATTGGGCTTTGTTCCTGGTAGGGAGTAGGGATGAGCTTCGAGTTCGAGTCAAACTCATGTTCTACTCGAACATTGGCTGTTCGCAAGTTCGCCGAACAGCGAACAATTTGGGGTGTTCGCGGCAAATTCGAATGCCGCGGAACACCCTTTAAAAGTCTATGGGAGAAATCAAAAGTGCTAATTTTAAAGGCTTATATGCAAGTTATTGTCATAAAAAGTGTTTGGGGACCCGGGTCCTGCCCCAGGGGACATGGATCAATGCAAAAAAAAGTTTTAAAAACGGACGTTTTTTCAGGAGCAGTGATTTTATTAATGCTTAAAGTCAAACAATAAAAGTGTAATATCCCTTTAAATTTCGTACCTGGGGGGTGTCTATAGTATGCCTGTAAAGGGGCGCATGTTTCCTGTGTTTAGAACAGTCTGACAGCAAAATGACATTTGGAAGGAAAAAACTCATTTAAAACTACCCGCGGCTATTGCATTGCCGACAATACACATAGAAGTTCATTGATAAAAACGGCATGGGAATTCCCCACAGGGGAACCCCGAACCAAAAAAAAAAAAAAAAAATGATGTGGGGGTCCCCCTAAATTCCATACAAGGCCCTTCAGGTCTGGTATGGATATTAAGGGGAACCCCAGCCAAAATTTAAAAAAAAAATTGACGTGGGGTTCCCCCTAAATTCCATACCAGACCCTTCAGGTCTGGTATGGATTTTAAGGGGAACCCCGCGCCAAAAAAAAAATAAAACGGCGTGGGGTCCCCCTAAAAATCCATACCAGACCCTTATCCGAGCACGCAACCTGGCAGGCCGCAGCAAAAGAGGGGGGGACGAGAGTGCGGCCCCCCCCCCTCCTGAACCGTACCAGGCCACATGCCCTCAACATTGGGAGGGTGCTTTGGGGTAGCCCCCCAAAACACCTTGTCCCCATGTTGATGAGGACAAGGGCCTCATCCTCACAACCGTGGCCGGTGGTTGTGGGGGTCTGCGGGCGGGGGGCTTAACATTCTTAAACTACTTAACTCATTTGGCTGCATATCGGGACTTCAGGTCAACATGGCCAAATCTATGGCTCTGAATATTTCCACACCCCAAGAGCTGGTGGAGAGGCTCAAGACCCATTTCCCCTTCACCTGGAGCGATTCCTCCCTACCCTACTTAGGTGTTTTTTTATCAGCGAAAATAGAACGGCTCTACCACCACAATTACCCCCCGATGATCAAGAAACTATCCGATGATCTCACGCATTGGGCCCGATATAAAATGTCCTGGTTAGGTAGAATAAATTCAGTCAAAATGACATTACTTTCTAAGATCCTGTATCTCTTTCGCTCCCTACCCATTCCCATCCGAAAACACACACTAGACAAACTCCAGGCTTCAATTACCAGATTTATCTGGGGGGGGGACAACACCGTTTTTCCAAACAGGTGCTATACCGACCTAAGAAAAAAGGGGGCCTAGGTCTCCCTAATTTATGGTGGTATTATCAAGCCGCACAGCTTTGCCAATTTTCAGCTATTTATTCTAAAGGCCCTAGGCCTGATTGGGTTGATATTGAACGCCAGGCCACTCCTAACCATACTCTGGACTTTCTGGTTTGGAGACCACAAAAGGATAGACCCCCGATTCTCTCCCCCGCCTTGTCTCATTCAATGGCCCTGTGTGACACACTTTACAAGAAACATTACCTCACTTCCGCATGGTTGCCCCTGGCACACATTTTCCACAACCCACAATTCCAATGAACATCGAGACTTTTAGGTGGTGGCTCGACAAGGGCCTATACAGAATAGGACAATTCTTCATTAACTCCGGTCCCATTTTACTTAAATACTGCATCTCTAAATTGGAGATGCCAGCTTCAGAGACTTTCCGTTATTACCAATTATCACACTTTTTACGTGGGATTTGGAAAAGCTCGTCAGCCCCACTATCGGTTACTCCCTATGAATTCTGGTGCTCCTCAGCCATGGGTGTAAGGGGTGGAATTTCCCTAATATACTCTGCACTAGCGGAGCCCCGGGAGAAAGCGAATTATATGTTGCAATGGGAGCGGGATCTGCAACTCGACTGGGACATGGATACCTGGCATACTTGTGCCTCCCGTTCCTTTAAGGGCATGCTTAGTTCCTCCCTAATGGAGGCGGATCTTAAAGTCATGACCAGGTGGTATCTGGTACCCACCCAAATTACTAAATTTTATCCACATTCTTCTCCCCTCTGTTTCAGAGGTTGTGGCCATATAGGTTCCCTAGAAAATATATAAATAGGGAGTCGCCACTCCCTATATATATATTTTCTAGATCTACTCTTTGAGGGTACACGTTGGGGTCCCCTGTCTACATAGGGGGGCTGCAGTTGCAAGTATAGCCTGTAGCGCGGATCCACTGACTATAAAAATATAGGTTCCCTACTTCACACATTTTGGGAATGTCCCAAAATTAGAGGGTTTTGGAATGGAATTTTTCATCTCATCCGCAAAACCACAGGCTATGCAGTCCAACAAAGCCCCTCCATAGCTCTACTAAATTACAACATCCCGAAAGTTCCTAAATTATCTCGATCTCTGATTCACTTCATTCTGCTTGGGGCCAAGATTACGCTAGCTCATGCCTGGAAAAAACCTTTGGTTACCCTTCGCCAGGCCAAGCAGAAAATTTCATGGATTATGACACAAGAGAAGGTCTCGGGCAGAATTTTAGACACCTCTGATAAATTCAGACTTATTTGGGAGCCCTGGGCTCGTTTCCTGGGTCTACCACCTCTTACCTGAATCTGTATAAGGTCTAGGTAACCCCCAGGTTCCGGTCGGCTCCAGGCCCTCCTCTTTCTCCGCAAGGATTCCTGCTCCTAACCTTCTCCAACCCTTTCCTTTCTCCCCCCACTTTACCCCTCTGTTCTTCCTCCTTCTTTCCCTTTCCTCCTACTATCTTCTGTCTAAAATCCTACTAAATATGGTGTGCAAAGTTGAGAATAACATACCTTGCAGAACTCTCCTGTACTGCTCATTTTTCCTTTGACTACAAATTAAGGCTGTACAATTTAAGAATGGAAAAAGTCACAACATAGTGATTTAGCATGTACCTTCTCTAATTTTTTGGGGATAGCCCCCTGTGTAAGTGATATTATCTCTTACGTTAATGTTGGGCTCACATTTTGCTTTTATGTTACGATAGAGCTCTTGTTTGTTCAATGATGGGCGGTCTGTGAGTTCAGGACGGGTCCAGTGAAGGCTTTTTTTGATCCCCCAGTGCTCCTCTCAGCTGGTCTGCATACAGCAGGTTACCATTTGGGGTGCGTGGCCGATCCTTGAGGAGCCCTGGCACCTGCGAGCCTTGGTCTCCTTATCCTGACCTCCAGCGGCCATTCTCTAGGAGTTAGAGTACTTAATGATGCCCTTGAGTTTATAAGAGTTTACACTTTTATTTTGAAGCTGAATCTGTGGATGGTACATGTATATCTTGATTCTAATGTAATGTACATTGCTGTGTTATCTCATTTGGTCTCTGCCATTTTGATATCTTTGTACTGTTATTTATTTTTCAATAAACAATATTTAGAGTGCCCCCCAAAAAATAAATAAATAAATAAATAAAGTCGCCACCCATTAGCACCATACCTTTCTTAAAGGATGCTAGTAGCTCGTAGGTTTTCTTAAAAAATGTCACCTGATGGACATTAGGGCAATATATGTTTGCAAGTGTAACTGGTTTTGAAGCATATGATCCTTTAAGAAAAATATACCTACCTTCTGGATCTATGAGGGAATCTGATAATTGAAAGTTTGCATGTTTGGAGACTAGTATAGATATTGCCTTGGTCTTGGACTCAGGATTAGTGGCATGTACTGCCGTGCGATAAATGTGATTGGAGAGCTTAGGTACCGAGTCGGAGCAAAAGTGTGTTTCCTGTAGGAAAATAAAATGTGCTTTATGTTTTGTAAGTGCCGATAGGACTTGGGATCTTTTTTCCGGTAAGTTAAGGCCTTTCACATTTAGCGATATGCACTTCAATGTCAAGGACGGGCTGGGAGACTGTTTGCTTTGCATAATGGAGCGGAGTTACAGTAGCTGTAGGAACTTTATGCAATTAGGTTAGAAGGGTTGCTGGAGGGCAAGGAGAATGGCCAATTTGTGGAATGGGGGGTGCGGGGGTGGAGCCACACAATCGGTAGGTGCTTGAGACAGGAAGTAATAGGAGAAGGGGGGGTCTTGTGAAAAAAAAAACAGCTTTAGGACTTGTAGTGGATGAAGCTTAGCAGAAGTAGGGGGGGGATACAGCCAATAAGGTGATCAAGAGGAGAGATAGGAGGGTTGAGAGAGGGGGAGGAGGGAGAGATGTGGTAGGAAGGGAATAAGGATGAAGAGATAGCTCAGAAAGAGGAGAGGAGAAAGAGAGGTTAGAAACAAAAAAAAAAAAAAGAAAAAAAGGGGGGAGAGGGGAAGGAGGAAGAAAGGTTAGAAGTAAGAAAATACCAGAGGTGGTGCTATATTACGTATACCACCTATAGAGGGAGATTCTGGAATGTCAGCAGTCATCCAAAAGGGACCGCTGTGTGGGGACAAATGGAAAGATGGAAAGAAGAGGTTACGAGCTAGGGACCGAAACTGGAAGCGTGAAGAGGTACAGAGTGAGAAAATTTTTAGTGAGAGACCTACGAAGAAGTAAACAGTCAAAAACTTGGTTCTTATAACACAGTGAATAACAGGTTAACACTCAGTTCAACTTAGTCAAGGACCACCAGTGCATTCGGCAGCTTGTTGAAACAAAAAAACAGAACCCCCCCCCCGGGGGGGGGGGGGAGATGGGAGGGTAGGGGAAGGGTACACAGGGGGAAAGGGAAAGGGGAAAGGAAGATGAAATGGAAAAGTGGGTTAGCATATTGTTATAATCAGCCGGTGTTGCTGACTGACCCGGGCGACTTGTAGTTTTCTGGAGGGTGTTGCGTCAAGCCCAATTTAGGATAATAAAGGTCACAATGTTCAGGGTGAGTCACCCAAGGACCCGGGATGCCAAACATATATTGCTAAATGCGCTCGTATTGCGTGTTAGCACGTGGGCTAGTTTAGGTAATAAGTAATGATTAGAATCTACGAGTGTATCTAGCATAATGAGGTGGATGGTGTCCACAGATTTTGGAGCAATGCATCCCAGGTTCTTAGGGTGATAAAACAAACATTGAAAACAACTCACTTAATAGTTCATCTCTGGGATATAGGGGGACAGCTACTGCCCAAAAGAAACTGTAGAGTATGTGTTAACGTATTAGAGTCTGTTAAACAGATGGCCCTTCCCTGAAGTCCCGTATTCTGAACAGCTATGCAAATATTAAGGATCATGTAGACTCTGTGATCTCTGGAAGTTCTCTGTAGAGCACTGCATGTTTAGGCAGATTAGCCCGACTGTAATAACATGACTTCAGGTGATATATAAAGATGAATCTTCAAAAAGAGAGGTTTAACAAGGTAACGGAGTGGTATTGATTTCCTTTATGACATGAGTATAAGTTGGGGCAACAGGCCTTTTCCGGGATGTAAGCACCATAGCATACATACAAGAATTACATTTCCTGCAAGGCTAGTTAAAAACACCTGAACATATTCAAAAAATACGGGGGTTTGGTCACACTATATGGTCATACAGTGCTAAGCCCACTTACTGCGATAAAGTACCCCGAATTAGTGGGTCCTACTCTAGTAATAGAATGGAAGATCCTTTGTCTCAACCATGGGAGCTGAACTCCTCTATGTGGGAGAACTGAAGGGGATACATCCTATGCACTGGTGGCCACTAAATAAGAGGTAAAGAGGAGGGGGAGGGGTGCTCCAGCCCAAAAAACCTGGTCAGGGTCTATTACAATATACAAGAACATATTTGGGGGTCACACCCTACAATGCATTTAAATTCAAGATGGTGCTGCTATAAGACCTACAAACAGTACAAAATATTTTACAGCGCACACATACAAGAATTACATTTCCTGCAAGGCTAGTTAAAAACACCTGAACATATTCAAAAAATACGGGGGTTTGGTCACACTATATGGTCATATAGTGCTAAGCCCACTTACTGCGACAAAGTACCCCGAATTAGTGGGTCCTACTCTAGTAATAGAATGGAAGATCCTTTGTCTCAACCATGGGAGTTGAACTCCTCTATGTGGGAGAACTGAAGGGGATACATCCTATGCACTGGTGTCCACTAAATAAGAGGTAATGAGGAGGGGGGGGGTGCTCCAGCCCAAAAAACCTGGTCAGGGTCTATTACAATATACAAGAACATATTTGGGGGGCACACCCTACAATGCGTTGTATTAGGACACCTCTAAGAAATGCCTTCAAGGTGTCCCATAGTATCCCAGCCGCCACAGTACCTTCATTAAATTCTACAAATTCTCTCAGTTTAGGGAGGACCCCGTCCGTTTTTTTTATTATTTCAAACCAGTGTGGATTTATTTTCCATTCCCTCTGGGTTCTTTTCCCCCCTAGGTTCAATATAATCACTATTGGTGAGTGGTCTGATATCCCTCTTGGCCAGTATATGATTTTTTTCTGTGATCTGTAACGCTCAGTCATTTCCCAAGGCCATATCTATCCTGGAGAGCATGGAATACGAGGCTGAGTAGCAAGAATATTGCTGGACTCCCAGGTTCCGTGCCCTCCATATATCTATTAACCCAACTTCGACCAAAAATTGGCTCAATCGGTCCTTCTCCATGGGCTCTGAAAAGATCTATACAGGAAACCTGTCCCGCTTTCTGTCTAGGACCTCATTGAAGTCTCCTACTACTATAATCTGCACTTCTTCTTTGTCTAGCAGAAAGTCATTTAGTCTAAACATAACATCCATTTTAAATGGTGGAGGAATATAAATATTTACCACAATATACATACTATTATCAATTGAACAGTACAGAAAGATATAGCGACCGTTCTCATCTATGCTGGTCTGTCTACAGGAAAATTTCACCCCAGTTCTCACCAAGACGCTTACCTCCCTGCTATAGGAAGAGTATACTGAGTGGTACTGACATTGGTATTTCTTATTCTGTAATTGATGAACTGTATATTTAGTTAGGTGTGTTTCCTGCAGGCAGGCCAGCTCTACCCCATAAGCCTCCAGCATGGACAATACTGCCGCTTTTTTGGCCTGTGTCCCCAGTCCCCTAACTTTCCAGGATCCTATATTAAGTGTTTTAGCTTGCATATAGAGGCGGGAAATGTATAAAAAGCTGTAGGGAATATCTGTTCAAAACTAAATTTATATCTGATTCATACCTTATCTCCACTCTAATTCCCATTATTTTGCGTTGTGAGTCCCGTATCCCAATCTCTTTTCTGTTACCTTTTGTAGTTTTAAACATCATAACCAGCATAACCAGCTTAAGCAAATATACTTTCCAAAATAAATTCATGTGACTTGCGAGCGCCATTTTCCTATACATATAATTATTATTTTGTGTACTATCCTGCATCCAACAGGTGCAAATTCCTATAATATTCCTTCGTGTTGTGACCTCATTTAATCCACGCTTCCCCTGTGATAATTCTCGATTACCTCCCCCCTCCCACTTCCCACTCCTTTGGGTTCCCCCCAACGCAGTTACACAAAGAATTGCCGGGTAGAGAAGGGCATAAGTCAACTTAAATTTTTGTAAGGTACGTTTAGCCTGTATAAACTCTGCTCTACGTCTCTGAAGTTCCGGTGAAAAGTCAGAGTAAAATGATATCTTGATACCATTAAAAAAAATATTTCCCACCTCCCTTGCTTTCCGCAGTAATGACACTTTATCCTTGTAGTTAAGAAACTTCATCAAAAGTGGCCTAGGGTATCCTCCTGCTGGCGGGGCCCTAAAGGGGACTCATTGTGCTCTTTCAATATAGAACATTGTTGAGAATGACTCTTTTCCAAAAAGATCAACCAGCCACTTTTCTAGGAACTCTATAGGGTTAGAGCCCTCACTTTTCTTGGGCATCCCCACCATCCTCACATTGTCCCTTCGGAGCCTATTCTCCATCTCCTCCATTTTTAACGCATGTCTGGTATCTGTTCCTTCATGCTTTTCACTTCTTTTATTAATGGGGATATATCATCTTCTAACTGGCTAGTCCTCCTTTCCAAGGCTGTTGTTCTCTCCGCCATTTTTTGTAAGTCCTGTCTGACCAGTATCAGGTCCGCTTTTACTCCCTTCATTTGATCACAAAGATCTTTAAGCGATCCATTACATGCACTCACTGCCATAAATTCATCCTTCAGTGTTGGTTCTTTCTCCAAGGGTAAGCAAGGCTCGGCTATTATATCTGTATTTATATTTTGTTCACTCGGCTCTGAGCTTTTATTACTCATTGTTTTTGTCAAGGTCGGCGGTGCTGTAATAGTTAACTGGCCCTGGCCCTGGCTTTTTCTATCCCCCCTGATAAGCTTTGGTCTGTGACCCCTTCTTTGGTGGGGTCTGAACGGGTGTATGTGCATATTGTTCCAATTTTGCTGCTGCTGCTGCCACTATTTGCTGAGAATTATTCTCCTTAGAGGAGAGTAGGTTCTGCATCTTGTACTCTCCAGTTAGCAGGAGGCCATCCAGGCCTTTAACAAGTATTCCACTGTATTTACTAAAAATTAAATGCAGTTTACTCAGCACTGGGATGTGCAGGGAAGTACACACAGTACTGCTCGCTTGTTCTATATCCCTCCCCAAAAATCCACAGTATGAAAAGAGTAAAAAGACCCCTTCCTTTCATACCCTATACTCACATAACTACCCTGCTTTATATAGATGTTTAATAGCAGACATGTACAAATGGCAAACCCATCCTCTGTTGTGGTTTGGCAGACTACACTCCTTGAAAATGAACATTCTTCCAAGACTTTTGTACTTGTTTCGTACTTTGCCAGAGATGCTCAATAGATTTGACCTGTTGACATTTCAAAAAAAGCTTTTTCAGTATATATGGGGTGACAAGAGGCCCAGGGTGAACAGGCACACTTTGTTCACACCAAAACAGAAGGGGAGTCTCGGACTTCCTAATTTGCAAAAATAATATTACGCGGCCCAACTAGCTCAACTCACCAAATTTAATTCTCAACAACCCCAGTCACCGTGGATGTCAATGAAATCTACTTCCTGTTACCCCAAACCAATTTCACATATCATGTGGTTGCCGATGAAGGAAAGGCAGATGATATTATGTCCCTCCCTCTCCTTATCCCTAGATATATGGGATAGATTGGCAGGGACCCACAGATTTAAATCACCCCACAACCCATTAGCCCCTCTTTTGCGAAATAAGGAGTTCATCCAGGGCCTCACCCCCTCTGCTTTTAAATGGTGGTCCAACAAGGGCTTATTGCGGATTGCAGACCTCTGCGACCATAAGGGTATTCTATCCAAGAGACTACTGATTGCCGGATTCAGAACTTTTTAGATATACTCAAATATGCCATTATATGCAAACCCTATCACGCAAAGGGAACCTTACCACTAAGTCACCTATGGAAAATATGTGTAGCCAATATGACAAAATTTGTGGTCACAAATCAGCAATTTATACTATTTTAACATATGTGTCAGAAAAACTGACTTATATGACCCAATGGGAACAAGATATCCAGGAGACCCTGGAGCTAGAGGAATGGCACTCGATAGCAATGGCAGCTTCTAGGTCACTGATCAACGCTTCAATAGTAGAAGCGAATTACAAGGTTTTATTGAGGTGGTACTTGGTGCCAGCAAGATTAGCCTCTTTTGTTCCGGGGGCTTCTTAAAAGTGCTTTCGGGGTTGTGGTCAGGAAGGGACAGTATACCATATATGGGGGCAATGCCCCAAAGTACGAAGATTTTTGATCAGGGTCTATAACTTCATTTATACCCTTACCCAGATCAACCTGACCAGGTCCCCAAAGCATGCACTCCTGGGATGCAAGGTAGAAGAAGCCTCCAAAGCCCAAAGACGGCTCCTTACGTTCATATTCATATCGGCTAAAATCACAATAGCAAGGAACTGGAAGTCAGCAGTCATACCAATTGACCATCTTAAACGTAAACTTTCTTGGCTCATGTTAAATGAGAGACTGACGGCTATGATGCAGGATAAATGAATAAAACATAGGACCCTCGGATTGGATAGTTGAAAAATGACCCCCGGACAGTCTCTGATTAGGGATTTTCCTAGGAGATAGACCAGAGCGTGGAGTCTTCCCCCCTTCTCCTTTTACCCCCCCCCCTGTATTCCAAACCCTTTGACCTCCCTCTCTCACCGTCTTTCTTCCCCCCTTTCTTGAGACTTAGGTGTTGTTTGGCCCGGAGTCCGCCCTCTGAGGTTTAAAGGAGTGGGATATCCTGGCTCCCTATTGGGATAGCCGGGGTCTCCTAGGGTGGAGGACGTACCCTGGTAACCATACCATAGAATTGTTAAAAGGATAAGGGGTATAGTGCTAAGTATAACATGGATGGTTCACTAGACAACGTGTATACTGATTTCACTACTAGGATACTAGTTGAGCAAAGGAATATAACAGAGATCTTTATACCCTACCTCAATGATATAGAAGGCAGATTGTCAGTATTTAATTTGTATGCTACGCTGTCTATGATAACAATATACTGTTAAAAGTCAATGCCATGGTTCTTATTCTGTACTGTGCAAAAAACTTGAATAAAAACTATTGAAAACTAAAAAAGAAAAACTGAAATATCACATGGTCCTAAGTATTCAGACCCTTTGCTCAGTATTTAGTAGAAGCACCCTTTTGATCTAATACAGCCATGAGTCTTTTTGGGAAAGATGCAACAAGTTTTTCACACCTGGATTTGGGAATCCTCTGCCATTCCTCCTTGCAGATCCTCTCCAGTTCTGTCAAGCTGGATGGTAAACGTTGGTGGACAGCCATTTTTAGGTCTCTCCAGAGATGCTCAATTGGGTTTAAGTCAGGGCTCTGGCTGGGCCATTCAAGAACAGTCAAGAAGAGTTGTTGTGAAGCCACTCCTTTGTTATTTTAGCTGTGTGCTTAGGGTCATTGTCTTGTTGGAAGGTAAACCTTTGGCCCAGTCTGAGGTCCTGAGCACTCTGGAGAAGATTTTCATCCAGGATATCCCTGTACTTGGCCGCATTCATCTTTCCCTCAATTGCAACCAGTTGTCCTGTCCCTGCAGCTGAAAAACACCCCCACAGCATGATGCTGCCACCACCATGCTTCACTGTTGGGACTGTATTGGACAGGTGATGAGCAGTGCCTCGTTTTCTCCACACATACCGCTTAGAATTAAGGCCAAAAAGTTCTATCTTGGTCTCATCAGACCAGAGAATCTTATTTCTCACCATCTTGGAGTCCTTCAGGTGTTTTTTAGGAAACTTCATGCAGGCTTTCATGTGTCTTGCACTGAGGAGAGGCTTCTGCCGGGCCACTCTGCCATAAAGCTCCGACTGGTGGAGGGCTGCAGTGGTGGTTGACTTTCTACAACTTTCTCCCACCTCCCGACTGCATCTCTGCAACTCAGCCACAGTGATCTTTGGGTTCTTCTTTACCTCTCTCACCAAGGCTCTTCTCCCCCGATAGCTCAGTTTGGTCGGACGGCCAGCTCTAGGAAGGGTTCTGGTTGTCCCAAACGTCTTCCATTTAAGGATTATGGAGGCCACTGTGCTCTTAGGAACCTTAAGTGCAGCAGAAATTATTTTGTAACCTTGACCAGATCTGTGCCTTGCCACAATTCTGTCTCTGAGCTCTTCATGCAGTTCCTTTGACCTCATGATTCTCATTTGCTCTGACATGCACTGTGAGCTGTAAGGTCTTATATAGACAGGTGTGTGGCTTTCCTAATCAAGTCCAAACAGTATAATCAAACACATCTGGACTAAAATGAAGGTGTAGAACCATCTCAAGTGTGGCAGGCGCAGCACTATAAAGTGCCTTATGCGCTGTGACATTAAAAGAATTTTAATCTCTGACCTTTTAGTCCAAACAAGACTATCTCTTACTTTATAATTCCTCTAGCACCGTTCTATGGAAGCAGTAGGTTTAAAGAGCACACCAAACCTCTATGATATCTTCTTTATTAACTTCAGCTTTTCTTCATATATAGCACTGACAATTTAGCAGCAGGCAGTGCATGTACAAACATGTGTTGAATAAAGTATAACAAAAATGGCGGTTCAACTGTTCAATCTTGTCATTCTACATAAAATGGTAGATGTATTTCTCTCTTCAGTATCTGTGCTTTCATTTTAAAGTACCTTAGACACTTTTTTTTTTGTTTACAAAAGTTTTATTTGGAAGATTAATAAAAAGGTTACAAAACATCGAGTACAGTATAAAATATGGTTACAGAAATAAGCATTAGAGTAATGTATATATTCTTAAAGATGTTCGATAAGCAGAGATACTAAACAACCAATAGGAAGAGAGAATTCCAATAAAAATCGAATGTAGCAGACTATCACATATGAGTAGAGTATAATCACCAAGTGATGAGAAAAGGATTCTGGTATGTGTGTATTATGGAGTTGGGGAGAGATCTATATATCTCATTAGTATAATGATTAATTATCAGACCAATACAACCATTTAGCATTAAAAATGTGCATACTATCATGTAGAGTATGATGAATTCTTTTAGATAGCTTGAGTGATTCCATCCTAGTCAGGACCTGCGACCAAGGTAGGTTCTTATATTTCCAGTTAAGAGCAATCATCTATTGAATGGAGCTGAATAAGGAGTGAATCAATCTAACACATGGGGATGGTATGTCAGGGCTAGGGATGAGCCGAACACCCCCTGGTTCGGTTCGCACCAGAACCCGCGAACGGACCGCAAGTTCGCACGAACGTTAGAACCCCATTGACGTCTATGGGACTCGAACGTTCGAAATCAAAAGTGCTCATTTTAAAGGCTAATTTGCATGGTATTGTCCTAAAAAGGGTGTGGGGACCCGGGTCCTACCCCAGGGGACAGGTATCAATGCAAAAAAAACTTTTAAAAACGGCCGTTTTTTCGGGAGCAGTGATTTTAATGATGCTTAAAGTAAAAAAAAAAAAAGTGAAATATTCCTTTAAATATCGTACCTGGGGGGTGTCTATAGTATGCCTGTAAAGTGACGCGTGTTTCCCATGTTTAGAACAGTCCCTGCACCAAATGTCATTTTTAAAGGAAAAAATCTCATTTAAAACTGCTTGCGGGTTTAATGTCATGTCGGGTCCTGGCAATATGAATGAAAATCAGTGAGACAAACGGCATGGGTACCCCCCAGTCCATTACCAGGCCCTTTGGGTCTTGTATGGATATTAAGGGGAACCCCGCACCCAAATTAAAATAAGGAAAGGTCCCTATATACTCTGAACAGCAGTATACAGGCGGTGCAAACAAGACAGGGACTGTAGGTTTGTTGTTAAGTAGAATCTGTTTGTAATTTTGAACATTTTTAACGTGTTTAGCTCCAGCCAAAAAATCTTTTCTAAGCTTTTTGGAAAACATAGGGAAGGGTTATCACCCCTGTGACATTTGTTTTGCGTCTTTCCTCCTCTTCAGAAGATTTCACCTCACTTTTTTGTCCCAATGAAAAATGTTTTTTGAAAATTTGGGTTTTTTTGTGGAACAAGGATTGGAAAGCATCAGTGGAAAGGAGAAATTGTTTTCCCATATTAACTCTTACATGAGAGAATTTCCCTTCCTAGGGGTAGATTTCATCTCACTTCCTGTTGTCTCCTTCCGTTTGCAAGTAGGAGTCGTTTGTAAGTTAGATGTTTGAAAGTAGGGTCCTGCCCTATATACTCAGCAGAAATTTGGGCCTTAGGTGTTGCTGTGGCCAAAACACTGTAAGCCCTCACAGGGCCCTGCTGTGAAATATTAGATCAAGAATTGTAATTACATGCCCCTGTTGAACAGGAGCTGAAAAATTAGGCCTTAGGCACTGGTGCTGGTGCCACAACACTGCAACCCCTCACAGACACTCTAGTTGGAACGCAGGAACGAGCCCTGCTGCAAAGTATTGCATCAAAAATTGTAATTACACGCCCCTGTTAGACAGGGGCAGAAAAATTGGGCCTTAGGCACTGGTGCTGGTGCCACAACACTGCAACCCCTCACAGACACTCTAGTTGGAATGCAGGAACGAGCCCTGCTGCAAAGTATTGCATCAAAAATTGTAATTACACGCCCCTGTTAGACAGGGGCAGAAAAATTGGGCCTTAGGCACTGGTGCTGGTGCCACAACACTGCAACCCCTCACAGACACTCTAGTTGGAATGCAGGAACGAGCCCTGCTGCAAAGTATTACATCAAAAATTGTAATTACACGCCCCTGTTAAACAGGGGCTGAAAAATTGTGCCTTAGGCACTGGTGGTGGCGCCCAGAACCAAAAATGTTCTTACAAGCTATCAGCGTGATGATTGAGGAGGAAGAGGATAATTACTCAGGGATAGTCACTCAGCATCAGCATAGGCAGTCTTTGAAGGGATCTGAAAAAAATTATTCAGTTACATCAGCATCAGGTGCTTGGTAGCTGGTGGTGATCCAAGACTGATTCATTTTTATGAAGGTCAGCCGATCGACCGAGTCAGTGGACAGACGCACCCTGTGATCGGTTACCACGCCTCCAGCAGCACTGAATGTGCGTTCCGAAAGAACGCTGGATGCAGGACAGGCCAGTAGCTCAATTGCATACTGTGCAAGCTCTGGCCAGTGATCCATCCTCAAGACCCAGTAACCCAGAGGATTTTCGGTGGGAAAGGTGTCCAAGTCTGATCTTGCCCCTAGGTATTCCTGCACCATGTAAAACAGACGCTGGCAATGGTTGCTGGAACCGATCATACCTTGGGGCTGCGGACCAAAAAATTGTCTGAACGCATCGGTCAGACGGCCACCTTCTCCACCGCTCCTTCTTTGACTGACCGAAGCCTCAGCAACACGTTGTCCAGAAACAGGAGTTTGTAACCTCCCAGTCTCTGGGAACGCGTTGCACAGACCTTTCTGCAAGGCCTCCCGAAGATGTTTCATCCTCTGCTCCCTCTGCGATGGCAAGATAAGGTCCGCAACCTTACCCTTGTAACGTGGATCAAGGAGGGTTGCCAGCCAGTATTGGTCCTTCTCCTTGATACCACGAATACGAGGATCCTTACGCAGGCTTTGCAGGATCAGGGAGGCCATGCAGCGTAGGTTTGCTGAGGCATTCGGTCCGGAGTCCTCTGGGTCACTAAGGACAACAACGTCCGCAGCCACCTCCTCCCAGCCACGTACAAGTCCATGTGTTCCTTGGGACTGATCCCTTAAAGACTGCTGATGCTGAGTGCCAGGCTCCACCTCCATACTGACACAATCTTCCTCCTCCTCCTCCTCCTCGTCCTCTTCCTGTGTGATCGGCGGGCACGCAGGAACACTGTCTGGATAAAGGGGGCCTTGAGAGCTAAGGAAGTCCTCCTCTTCCTGCCTCTGTTCTGCCTCAAGTGCCCTGTCCATTATTCCACGCAGCGTGTGCTCCAACAGGTGGACAAGGGGGACAGTGTCACTGATGCATGCACTGTCAGTGCTCACCATCCTCGTGGCCTCCTCGAATGGTGACAGGACAGTGCATGCATCCCTGATCATGGCCCACTGGCGTGGGGAAAAAAAACCAAGGTCCCCTGACCCTGTCCTGGTGCCATAGTCGCACAGGTACTCATTGATGGCCCTCTGCTGCGTGTGCAGCCGCTGCAGCATGGCCAATGTCGAGTTCCACCTGGTGGGCATGTCACAGATTAGGCGGTTCTTGGGCAGGTTAAACTCCTTTTGGAGGTCCGTCAGCCGAGCACTGGCATTATATGACCGGCGGAAATGCACACAGACTTTCCTGGCCTGCCTCAGGACATCCTGTAAGCCCGGGTACCTGCCCAAGAACCGCTGCACCACCAAGTTAAGAACGTGAGCCAAACAGGGCACATGGGTCAGTTGTCCCTGTCGGAGGGCAGAGAGGAGGTTGGTGCCATTGTCGCAAACCACCATTCCTGCCTTAAGTTGGCGTGGCGTCAACCACCTCTGAACCTGCCCCTGCAGAGCTGACAGAACCTCTGCCCCAGTGTGGCTCCTGTCCCCCAAGCACACCAGCTCAAGCACCGCATGGCATCTTTTGGCCTGCGTACTTGCGTAGCCCCTTGAACGCCTACGGAGCACCGCTGGTTCCGAGGAAGAGGCCATGGAGGAAGAAGAAGAGGAGGGGGTGGAGGAGAGAGGTGTGTCACAATCAGCATTTTGGAGGCGTGGTGGCGGAACAACCTCCAACACTACTGCACCTTGTCCTGCATCCTTCCCAGCTGCCAGCAGAGTCACCCAATGCGCCGTGAAACTTAAGTAACGTCCCTGTCCATGCCTGCTGGACCATGAGTCAGCGGTAATATGCACCTTACCGCTGACCGCCCTGTCCAGCGAGGCATGGACATTGCCTTCCACATGCCGGTAGAGAGCCGGAATCGCCTTCCGTGAGAAAAAGTGGCGTTTGGGTACCTGCCACTGAGGAACCGCACATTCCACAAACTCACGGAAGGGGGCAGAGTCTACCAACTGAAAAGGCAGCAGTTGAAGTGCTAGCAATTTTGCCAAGCTAGCATTCAACCGCTGGGCATGTGGATGGCTGGGAGCAAACTTCTTTCGGCGGTGCAGCAGCTGGGGCAGGGAAATTTGCCTGGTACAATCTGACGTCGGTGTACCAAAAGCAGATTGCCCACAAGTACTTGGCTGTGACACACCTAATTCTACACCTTCATTCCTCTCACTGCAGGTCTCAGAGAGGACTGAAGGTCTAGTGGGGTTGGAAATCTCAGCTGATGAGGAGCAAGGAGAGATCCTCTTTGTTCTTTGGTGTGGGTCTTTTAGATATGCTTGCCAACGAACTGCATGGCAGGTCAACATATGTCTGGTCAAGCATGTGGTACCCAAGCGGGAGATGTTTTGGCCACGCGAGATACGCTTGAGACATATGTTGCAAATAGCAGCGGTGCGATCTGATGCACTCGTCTCAAAAAAGGCCCACACCAAAGAACTTTTTGAATAACGCGCAGAGACTGCAGCGCCCTGCACATGTGGAGCTTTGGGGTGTGATGCAGTCAATGTGCTGCCCTTAGGCTGGCCCCTGGAGGGCATCCTGCCTCGTTGGTGATGTGCCGCCTCCTCCTCCTCCTCCTCCTCCTCTCTCCTATCAGGCACCCACGTTGAGTCAGTGACCTCATCATCCCCTCCCTCCTCATCACTGGAGCAAACCTGGCAGTATGCTGCAGCAGGGGGAGCATGACTGCCAGATTGCTGTCCTTCTTGGGCACCCCCTCTGTCCGTGCTCATGTTACTGCCTTCATCGAGCTCAGTATCATCATCAGAGCCTTCCAAACGCTGGGCATCCTCCTGGAGCATGTACCCAACACTGTGGTCAAACAGTTCGAGGGAATCCTCATGAGGACATGGTGGAGCTAGGGAAGGAGTCACTGATGACATTGAGCTGAGGGAAGAGGCCGCTGCTTTGCCAGACAAAGCACCCTGGGCATGGGTGAGAGAGGATGAGGAGGATGAGGACGGCTTGGTCATCCACTCGACCAAGTTTTCTGCATGTTGCGGCTCAACACGGCCAGCTGCCGAAAAAAAGGCCAAGCGTGTCCCATGGCCACGGGCTGATGAGGATGCACCGTCTCCACGACCAGCACTAGACACAGAGCCTGCTTGCCCTCTCTTATTGGCTTGTGACTGTCTGCCTCTCCTTCTTGGCCTTCCAGACATACTAATGGCCTGTAGCTGCACTAAGCTGGGATAGAACACCTGTAATTTTCTTCAGGTAGCTTTATATACTGTAACCAGACAAGCCTGCCTGTCAGTAGGAAGATAACAGGAACGGATCTAGCTGAACACTGTGAGCAGGACGCACTGCACTAAATGTAAATAGCAGGAACGGATCTAGCTGAACACTGTGAGCAGGACGCACTGACTGCACTAAATGTAAATAGCAGGAACGGATCTAGCTGAACACTGTGAGCAGGACGCACTGACTGCACTAAATGTAAATAGCAGGAACGGATCTAGCTGAACACTGTGAGCAGGACGCACTGCACTAAATGTAAATAGCAGGAACAGATCTAGCTGAACACTGTGAGCAGGACGCACTGCACTAAATGTAAATAGCAGGAAAGGATCTAGCTGAACACTGTGAGCAGGACGCACTGACTGCACTAAATGTAAATAGCAGGAACAGATCTAGCTGAACACTGTGAGCAGGACGCACTGACTGCACTAAATGTAAATAGCAGGAACGGATCTAGCTGAACACTGTGAGCAGGACGCACTGCACTAAATGTAAATAGCAGGAACGGATCTAGCTGAACACTGTGAGCAGGACGCACTGCACTAAATGTAAATAGCAGGAACGGATCTAGCTGAACACTGTGAGCAGGACGCACTGACTGCACTAAATGTAAATAGCAGGAACAGATCTAGCTGAACACTGTGAGCAGGACGCACTGACTGCACTAAATGTAAATAGCAGGAACGGATCTAGCTGAACACTGTGAGCAGGACGCACTGACTGCACTAAATGTAAATAGCAGGAACGGATCTTGCTGAACACTGTGAGCAGGACGCACTGCACTAAATGTAAATAGCAGGAACAGATCTAGCTGAACACTGTGAGCAGGACGCACTGCACTAAATGTAAATAGCAGGAACGGATCTAGCTGAACACTGTGAGCAGGACGCACTGACTGCACTAAATGTAAATAGCAGGAACGGATCTAGCTGAACACTGTGAGCAGGACGCACTGCACTAAATGTAAATAGCAGGAACGGATCTAGCTGAACACTGTGAGCAGGACGCACTGCACTAAATGTAAATAGCAGGAACAGATCTAGCCTAATCTAGCTAACTCAAATCAAATGACACTGTCTGTCTCTCTCTCTATCAGCACACCGGAACACACTACACAGGGCCGCCGTGCAGGCGGCCTTATATAGTGTGGGGCGTGTACTAAATCCCCTGAGCCATAATTGGCCAAAGCCACCCTGGCTTTGGCCAATTACAGCTCTCTCTACTGACGGCGCTGTGATTGGCCAAGCATGCGGGTCATAGTGCATGCTTGGCCAATCATCAGCCAGCAATGCACTGCGATGCCGCAGTGAATTATGGGCCGTGACGCGCCACACGAATTTGGCGCGAACGGCCCATAACGTTCGCAATTCGACGGACGGTCGAACAGCCGATGTTCGAGTCGAACATGGGTTCGACTCGAACACGAAGCTCATCCCTAGTCAGGGATATTCACATATAATATGCAAATTTGAGGTGAAAGACTGATTCCCTTCTTCGTAATTGAATTTATTTTCGAAGAGGCAGCATTCCATATTGGATCTAGGTGCTTACAACTCCAGAAGATATGGAGATATGTGCCAGATTCAGAACAACCTCTGAAACATCCTGGAGGGGCTGATGGGTAAAAGGAGTGTATTATAGAGGGTGTCAGATATAGTCTAGAGAATAGTTTTGTTGGTGTTTCCCTAAACGAGACTGCTAGATTGCATTTATGGCGGTTATCAATCATCTTGTTCCAAGTTTCTATGGGGAAAGTACAACCTAACTCAGATTCCCATTGTAGCATTGGTTTGGATTTTTCAGGCATCATATTGTTGTTGATATATCTGTAAAGCAGAGAGATCAGACCTTTATCTCTTGCGGTGTTTATACAAATATGTTCAAGTCAGGTCGTGGGGGGTTGGTAGTTTAGTGAATAATGTTCTGTATAAAAGTGTTTAACCACTTGACAACTGGGCACTTAAACCCCCTTCCTAACCAGACCATTTTTCAGCTTTCGGTGCTCTCACATTTTGAATGACAATTACTCAGTCATGCAACACTGTACCCATATGAATTTTTTGTCCTTTTTTTCACACAAATAGAGCTTTCTTTTGGTGGTATTTAATCACCGTTGGGTTTTTTATTTTTTGCGCTATAAAAGAAAAAAGACTGAAAATTCGGTAAAATAATGAAATTTTCTTTGTTTCTGTTATAAAATTTAGCAAATTTAGTAATTTTTCTTTGTAAATTTTGGCCACAATTTATACTGCTACATATCTTTGGTAAAAATAAGTACAAATCGGTGTAAATTATTTGGTCTTTGTGAAAGTTATAGAGTCCAAAAGCTATGGTGCCAATATCTGAAAATTGATCACACCTGAATTACTGACGGCCTATCTATATTCTTTAGACCTTAACATGCCAGAAAAGTACAAATACCCCCCAAATGACCCCTTTTTGGAAATAAGACATTCCAAGGTATTTAGTAAGAGGCATGGTGAGTTTTTTGAAGTTGTCATTTTTTCCCACGATTCTTTGCAAAATCAAGATTTTTTTTTCTTTTTTTTTTTTCCACAAAAATGTCATATTAGCAGGTTATTTCTCACACACCGCATATGCATACCACAAATTACCCCCCAAAACACATTCTGCTATTACTCCCAAGTACGGCGATACCACATGTGTGAGACTTTTACACAGCGTGGCCGCATACAGAGGCCCAACATGCACGGAGCACCTCCAGGCGTTCTGGAGCACCCAGGCCAATTCTGACATTTCTCTCCTACATGTAAAAATCATCATTTATTTGCTAGAAAATTACATAGAACCCCAAAACATTATATATATTTTTTTTTAGCAAAGACCCTAGAGAATACAATGGCGGTTGTTGCAACTTTTTATCTTGCACGGTATTTGCGCAGCAATTTTTTGAACGCTTTTTTTGGGAAAAAAAAAACAGTTTTGTGCTTTAAAAAAAAACAAAAAAAGTCAATAAGACCCCACATCTCACCTCTAGGCTGGGAAGCCTGAAATAAAAAAAAAATGATCCTGGCTTTGATCGTAGCGGTGAGACGGTAGAAGCACCGGAGGGCGGTGGGAAGGGGGTAGGTCCCCTCTCGCCTCCCATAAGAACGATCAAGCAGTGGAACAGCCGCTATGATCATTCCTATGGTGTAGGGAATCGCCGGCTGAAAAAGCTAATATCTGAATGATGCCTGTAGCTGCAGGCATCATTCAGATATCCCCGCACAAAGTCAAGGACGTCGTATGACGGCCGGCGGGTGGGAAGTGGTTAAAACACTTTTTTTTTTTTAACACAAAGCATGTACATACCAAAAATGACACCCCAAAATAGATTCTCCTACTCCTCCTGAGTACGGCGATACCCCATGTGTGAGACTTCCACAGCCTGGCCACATACAGAGGCTGAGTACAGCTGAATATGGCCGAGCATGGCTGAGCATGGCAGGGTATGGCTGGGTATGGCTGGGTATGGCTGCGCATGGCTGGGTATGGCTGCGCATGGCAGGGTATCGCCGAGTTCGACTGGGTATGGCTGGGTATTGCAGAGTATGACTGGGTATGGCTGGGTATTGCAGAGTATGACTGGGTATGACTGAGTATTGCAGAGTACTGCGGGGTGTTGCAGAGTACTGCGGGGTGTTGCAAAGTATTGCGGGTGTTGCAGAGTATTGCAGGGTGTTGCAGGGTGTTGCGGAGTAGTACAGAGTATTGCAGAGTATTGCGGGGTGTTGCGGAGTAGTGCAGAGTATTGCGGGGTGTTGCGGAGTAGTGCAGAGTATTGTGGGGTGTTGCGGAGTAGTGCAGAGTATTGCGGGGTGTTGCGGAGTAGTACAGAGTAGTGCAGAGTATTGCGGGGTGTTGCGGAGTAGTGCAGAGTATTGTGGGGTGTTGCAGAGTATTGTGGGGTATTTCAGAGTATCGTGGGGTATTGCGGGGTATTGCAGAGTATTGTGGGGTGTTGCGGAGTAGTGCAGAGTATTGCGGGGTATTGCAAAGTATTGTGGGGTATTGCAGAGTATTGTGGGGTATTGCAGAGTATTGTGGGGTATTGTGGGGTATTACAGAGTATTGTGGGGTATTACAGAGTATTGTGGGGTATTGCAGAGTATTGTGGGGTATTGCAGAGTATTGAAGAGTATTGTGGGGTATTACAGAGTATTGTGGGGTGTTGCAGAGTAGTGCAGAGTATTGTGGGGTATTATAGTATGGAGGGATGGCTGAGCATGGAGGGATGGATGTGACTGTATTTGTCACAGAGCAGCATTGTGGGCACTACAGATGCAGCCCACAACGATGCTACCATCCGATCCCTCCCCCGCTCCTCCCCCTCTGTACCGATCGGTACACAGAGGGGAGGGAGGAACCGGCGTCATGACATGACGCCGGTTTGTTTACATGTGATCGCTCCTTCATTTGACGGAGCGATCACATGGTAAACGGCCGCGATTAGCGGCCGTTCACCGTGATCCATGATGCGCCGGGTCACGGAAGTTCTCGGGTGAGCGCCACAGGGGGCGCGCGAGAGCAGTATTCTGGGAGGATGTCCATGGACGCCCTCCCAGGATAAGCCGACCACGCTGTGGCCGTCTTTCGGCTATGGCCCGGTCGGCATGTGGTTAATTTGTAGATAATTTGTAAGTTCAGAAGAAGAGGGGAGATTATATTTGGATTGGAGCTCAGAAAAAGTAGAGAACCCCTTGTTTGATATCAACGATTTTAGGGTAATCAAGTTATTGTCACGCCAATGAGGGAATGGATTACTATCGTTGAGATTCTGAGATAGTCTAGGGTCACCTAAAAAGGATGCTAGAGGAGGGGTATCTGAGGAGAGTTTAATGGATTTGTTAATTTTAGTCCATGTTTGTAGAGTGTGAGCTACTATGATGTTTAGTTTAATGATCTTGTGGTAAAAGTTTGTAGTGCACCATGAAAGGCCTTGTAGGTGGTAAGGGGAGATTGAGGATGATTCAAATTTAAGCCATGGAATGTGTAGGGTGGGTGCAAACCAATGAGTCAGCTGTGTAAGTTTGGTAGCTATAAAGTATTGCCAGATATTGGGCATTCCAAGTCCGCCTAGCTTTTGAGGTCTAAACATGAGAGTATAGCTGCATCTTGGTTTTTTATTCGACCAAATAAATTTATTAATCTCCCTTTGTAGGGCTTCAATTTTGGTTTTAGGCACATTGATGGGTAGAGCACGGAAGTAATATAGTATTTTGGGGAGGATTGTCATTTTGAAAGCGCAGATCCTGCCCAGAAGGGAGATATGATACGTGGACCATGTTTTAAGTAGTGTGCTAATGTGCGAGAGAAGGGGAGAATAATTGGTTTTATATAGTGATTTGTAGTGGGGTGTGATGTGAACACCAAGATATCTAAATGACTTGGTGCACCATATAAATTTAAAGTTTTGTTGTAAGTTTATGATCAAATCAGGGGAAAGGTTGATAGGCAGGGCCGAACATTTATTCAAGTTAATGCCTAAACCTGATATGGAGCGAAAAGAATTAAGTTCGGATATGAGATTGGGAATAGAAATGAGTGGGTTTGTGATAAATAATAAGGCATCATCTGCGTAGAGACTTAATTTAAATTAATTTGAGTTTTTAAGGTATCCGCTAATGTTAGTGTTGTTTCTTATGGCTTGTGCTAGGGGTTCTATGGCTAATGCGAATAGCAATGGGGAAAGGGGGCAGCCCTGTCTAGTACCTCTGCTTAAAGGGAAAAACTCTGAGTTATGGCCTGGGATTTTGATTCTGGTTTGGGACCTTAGACACTTTATGATCTCTCTAAGAGGTATATCTGAGGCTTAAGAAATAGTTTTACTTATTTGATATTGCAATTTGCAGTTTGCACGCTTGTTTGCTTGTTTGAATGTTTGCTGTGATGTTTGTTTGCTTGGTGGAACTATACTACTAGTTCAGTATACAGTTCTAATCAAATTATTTAACAATAGTAATATACATAACTGTATTAAATACCTATTTTGGCCACTTGCTTCCATAAAACTTAACTCTGGCTGGATCTGTAATCTGTTCAGGTCCACTTTCTCTGTTGTAATGAGATCTAGCAATGTGCTGGGTAATTTCCAGACATAATAATAGGTGTAAGGCCAAGGCCAAGTTGTATTGGCCAAGACTCTTGCTCAGTGTGAGATTGGCTGTGATTGGCCAAAACTCCTGAGAGTCACAAAGGCTTAACTCTATGCTTTCCGGCTTCAATTCTGCTGTGTCTTTGAGCTTACCTTTACTGTCATATAATGAATCTTAAAAGGCACATGTTTCTCGTTTACTTCTGTGAACACAATATACAACTGTTATATGACATCCGTATATAAAGTTACAGTAAATAACTCTGCTTTTATCCCTCACATGTGAGCATATAAACTGTATTAAGGTTTTTAGCAGGTCTAGCTGTATATGCATGTAAGTCACATTGGCAACCTAGGACAGGTCTTAGCTGGCCAGCTACATCAAGGATGATCAGAAGAAATGGACAGCACCTGAGTTAAATATATGAGTGTCACAGCAAAGGGTCTAAATACTTAGGACCATGTGATATTTCAGTTTTTCTTTTTTAATAAATCTGCAAAAATGTCAACAATTCTGTGTTTTTCTGTCAATATGGGGTGCTGTGTGTACATTAATGAGGAAAAAATGAACTTAAATGATTTTAGCAAATGGCTGCAATATAACAGAGAGTGAAAAATTTAAGGGGGTCTGAATACTTTCCGTCCCCACTGTATATATATATATATATATATATATATATATATATATATATATATATATATATATCTACTGTATATGCTGATTATGTTATTCATGGTGCTGTAACATAGTTGGTCTTATGTGGCTTTGCACCTTAGGTGGTTAATTTAGTGACTATTTGTAGATTTTTTCGTTGGATTCCATTTCCAACCACGCCCTTGATTACTCAGGTATGGAGTGTCAATATTCTAAGCTCAAGGATACTATGTCTTGTACTTTATGCTTTGCACCAACCTTTTATGCCTTATTCTGGTTCAATATTTTTATTGAGTTTTTCAAAGAAGAAATAACATTGACAAAACATACAATATGATACTCCTCAATGACTAAGGCAGCCAAAAGAGGTAAATACATTAATTGAATAACATATCACTTACAAGGATGATGTAGCTAAAGTAGAACAAAATTCCTGATATGTTTACTGACGTAACATTAAAGTGCTAATTCCCACATGGAAGACGGATAACCTGAGGAGAATTGCAACCAGGGGACTCCCCCCGAGCAGGCCCCCGAGGTCATCACCCCACCCCAATGGGAACACACTGTGGAGTGCGAGAGCTCCAGGATCCCTCCCAGAAGAGGTACCCCCCTATCGCCCATCGGCTCCCCCAGGGAGGTGCCCTCGCCGGGAAGATACCCAGGCGACGCCATCCCCCGGATGGAGCCAACGGTCACATTGTCTAGGAAATATACCTGAGAGTAACTGGCCGCCTCCCATGCCGGGACACCAAATGAGTGAATGAGGACAATCTATGTGGGCTAATGGACAGGTTTTAGCCTTGTAAAACCGTTATCTGCTGTTAGAGAGTGTAAGGAAGATGGGGATAGAAAAGAAATAGAGAAAGGAGAGAAGAAAGATGAGGAAGAGAGAGGAAGCGAGATGAAGGGCAGAGGGAAGGAGGGAGGTGAGGTCGGGTATATGGAGAAGGGTGGTAGTCTCGCTGGACTCTCCCCTATGTTAGTAGATGACCTGGGTAAAGTGAGATACCGAAAAATACCTAGCCCAAGGTTCCCAGATCCCTTCAAAGCGTGGGAATGTGTCAAGCAGTTTAGCCACTATTTGTTCCTGTGACATTATCCAAGAAATCTTCCGTTTGGTGGCCAAAATGGATACCAATGGGGTTTTCCAGGCTTTCGCTAGCGTGGAAAAAATAAAAAATAATTGCGCTTCAAAAATGTCTAAAGATATGAAAAAAGCAGCGATATCTTAAAGGTGACACAAAGACATAACATGAACAAGAAAAAGTTGGATGATTCGCGCTGTGAAAATTAGTTAATGTGTGGTCAAATTGCCACACCAAAAACTCTAAATACAACCAGTATTAGTGAATACATAAACCATCTGTGCAATGATATGTCACCATTAGTGCAAACAAATGTCAAATAAAGTCCAAACGTAATGCATATATTGGAAAATCATTGTGAATAGTTAAAAAATAGTCCATAAGAAGAACCCAAAAAAATGTGAAATAGCAATCCCGGGTCTTTCAACCGCATGGAACCTTGGATGTGTAGGACCACCACCAACAGTAAGAGCCTGGCGGCTTACCAGAACCCCATGACCCCCTGTTACAGAGGGTCTAAAAGGGCTTTTGAAATCCTACTGGTCCGGAATTCCCGGGAACAGAGATGGAGATGGGACCTGGAAAGGGCGTCAGGTGCTGGGATGGAGATGGATGGGTCCACAGGAAGGGGGCTCAGCCCTCAGCATAGTATTGTCATCATAAGAGAAAAGAAAGGGAGGGCTCCCATAGGCGCCCCTGGAAGACGCAATTTTTTTGCGAAACGCAGCGTAGGGCTGAGCGGTATCATCGCGCCACCTCCCACTGTCGCTGTACATCTAACAGGATGAGTTATCTGTGGTCATCCGGCCGGTGCCACAGTCTATTCTTGCATTGATGATGCTGATTGTCTTGCTTTCATGTGAGTGTTCACGTTTTTTACTTTAATAAATTGCCATCTGATTTTACACTATGGGAGCCCTCCCTTTCTTTTCTCTTATGATGACAATACTATGCTGAGGGCTGAGCCCCCTTCCTGTGGACCCATCCATCTCCATCCCAGCACCTGACGCCCTTTCCAGGTCCCATCTCCATCTCTGTTCCCGGGAATTCCGGACCAGTAGGATTTCAAAAGCCCTTTTAGACCCTCTGTAATGGGGGGTCATGGGGTTCTGGTAAGCGGCCAGGCTCTTACTGTTGGTGGTGGTCCTACACATCCAAGGTTCCATGCGGTTGAAAGACCCGGGATTGCTATTTCACATTTTTTTGGGTTCTTCTTATGGACTATTTTTTAACTATTCACAATGATTTTCCAATATCTGCATTACGTTTGGACTTTATTTGACATTTGTTTGCACTAATGGTGACATATCATTGCACAGATGGTTTATGTATTCACTAATACTGGTTGTATTTAGAGTTTTTGGTGTGGCAATTTGACCACAAATTCACTAATTTGCACAGCGCGAATCATCCAACTTTTTCGCTAGCGTGACTTTGACTCCCAAACACATAAAAAAGATAAGTTGTTGTGTAGTTTTAGGAGTGTTGTGTAGTTTGCAGTTTAGTAGGATGTATGTGGGGTCCTGTGGAACATCTATCCCAGAGACTCTCCTTAGAATATGGAGGAATTTATTCCAGTAACTCCGTATGCGAGGGCAAGTCCACCAAATATGATGTATCGTGCTTATATGACCGCACCCTCTATAACATAGGGGAGAGGAGTCTGGGAATATCCTCGAGAGCCTTGCTGGGACATAGTACCATTTAGTAAAGACTTTAATGTTAGCCTCTATCAAGGCAATATTTAGGATACCTTTAGACGATCTGCTGAAGGCTTGGAACCATTTAGCAGGGTCCCACTGGATGTCCAGGCCCGATTCCCAAGATCAAGCGTATGCCGGGGTGTCCGTTCTATCTGCCAGGGAAGCGTAAATAATGGATATCCCACCTTTTTGGGGGCCTGTCGAGGAACACCATAGCTCGTACATCGTGGCCTTGGGAGTGTTCAACTTGTCAGTACAGAGTGAGTGGAGGAAGTGTCGTATTTGCGATAGTCGGAACGTTTCTGAGGTAGGTATTTCCAGTGTACTCAAACAGTGGCCCAACGAAATGGGGCCATTAGGAGTAAAGAAATGGCCAATCCGGAAAAGGCCTTTGTTCAGCCACCAATGAAATGCATGTATGTTCATCCCAGGTGGAATGTTAGGGTTGTGAAACAGGTGCGTGAGAGGCCTTAAGGGCGATATCAAGTTGGTGTTTTTGTGTAACTGGTCGCAGAGGGCTAAGGAGTGAGACAAGGTGGGGGCTAAGACAGCCGGTTTATGTTTGGGAGGTCTCCATGTTAAGAAGTCGAGTGTGACATGTGGTATGGCTTGTCTCTCAAGGGAGATCCAATCGGGCCTGCAATTCTTAGAATAGATGGCTGAGAACTGTGTTAGCTGTGCTGCCTGGTAGTAGAGCCAAAAATTTGGTAGACCTAGGCCTCCTTGAGACCTAAGCCTGAACAAAATTTCTTTAGCGAAACGGTGACCTCTGTCCCCCCAAACAAATCTGATCACCCTGGATTGAAATTTGGACAGGATAGATTTTTTAATCAGAATAGGGAGTGAGCGGAATAGGTATAAAAGTCGTGGCAGGAGATTTATTTTGACTGCGTTGAGTCTACCCAACCATGACAAGCCCTCCCTCAACCATTTCTGTAGGTCCAGCTCTAGAGAGCGGAACATGGGGTGGTAGTTAGCGGCATATAAGTCTCCAATATTTCTCGTCAGTTTGATACCTAAATAGGGGATTGAGTTACCCGCCCACATGAAGGGAAAGTGTTGTTGGAGTTGTCCTATTAGAGGCGCCGGGACCGAAACATTGAGGGTGTCAGAGAGTTCCCTTGGGCAGATGCGCTGTTGGTGGGCATCGCGGCGCGTCGGCGCGCGTCGGCAGGCGCGCGCGCCCGGTGTTTGGCGCCAACCTGCCTATTTAGGCCATCTGCACAGGGGGCTCGGTGCTGTCCGATCTTCAGCTTCCTGTGTTCCTGCTTCCTGCTTCCTGTTTCCTGTTGTTTCCGATCTCCTGACCACCGGCCTGTCCCTGTTCCTCCTTGTTTGCTGCCTGCCACTGATCCCGGACCATCCTGACTATGAATCTGCCTGCTCCTCTGTACTGCGTTGCCCGCCTGCTGCCGACCTCTGCCTGTGACCCGACCAACCCGCTCCACTCCTGCTCTGCACCCACTGCCTGTGCTCCAGTTGACTGGTGTTCTCCATAACCATCTTAACCGGGATCTTCCTGCAGCTACCCGCCAGGCTCTCATACCACTCTGTGCTCCCGTGCCTCCTGTCCATACTACCAGGGGCCGGTAACCAGATACGTAAGGGAGGCCTCCCCCTGCTACATTGGGCTCACCTGTCTGCTACGTACAAGTCTGACAGAGGGTCACGGATTTAGACACGTTCACCTGAAGACCGGAGACAACGCCGAAGTCTCTAAGAAGTCTGAAGACATTTGGTGTGGTTATGAGAGGGGCTGTGAGGAACAATAGCATGTCGTCAGCAAATAAGGCACATTTGTGAATGTCAGGACCGCATTGCACTCCCTTGATGTTCTCGTTTGATCTAATGGCAATAGCCATTGTCTCGATCACAATAGCGAAAATCAAAGGTGAAAGGGGACAACCCTGTCTAGTTCCCCTGCGAATATTGAAGGGATCCGAGTAATGACCCATTAGTCTCACCTGAGCTGAGGGTGAGGAATACAGTGTGTGAATTATTGTACGAAAGCCTTCGCTAAACCCCAGCGTTGTAGAATGTCAAAAAGGTAGGGCCACGACACAGAATCAAAGGCCTTTTGCAGATCCAGTGACAACAGAAAGCCCCCTTGAGCAGGGCCGCCGTCCCACTGGGTCTGCAGAAGGGAAATCAAATCAATAGCTCTGCAAACCTGATCCGGGCCTTGTCTCCCCGGGATGAAGCCCACTTGGTCCCTATTAGGGATGAGCTTCATGCTCGAGTCGAACCCATGTTCGACTCGAACATCGGCTTTTCGGTCGTTCGCGAATTGCGAACGATATGGGCCGTTCGCGCCAAATTCATGTGGCGCGTCACGGCCCATAATTCACTGCGGCATCGCAGTGCATTGCTGGCTGATGATTGGCCAAGCATGCACTATGACCCGCATGCTTGGCCAATCACAGCGCCACCTGAACAGAGAGCCGTAATTGGCCAAAGCCAAGGAGGCTTTGGCCAATTATGGCTCAGGGAATTTAGTACACGCCCCACACTATATAAGGTCGCCTGCACGGCGGCCCTGTGTAGTGTGTGTTCCGGCGTTCATTGAGAGAGAGAGAGAGAGAGAGAGACAGTGACATTTGATTTGAGTTAGATAGATTAGGCAGAACAGTCAGTCAGTTAGCTGCACTTACAGTGTATTGTGTATATATATGCATCCCAGATGTTGCATATATATATATACACTGTATTCAGTTTAGCTATATCCGTTCCTGTTATCTTCCTACTGACAGGCAGGCTTGTCTTGTTACAGTATATACAGCTACCTGAAGAAAATTACTGGTGTTCTTTTGATCCTATTAATACCACAGTCAGGCAGCTAGACTATTTACAGTTAGTGCAGTGCGTCCTGCTCACAGTGTTCAGCTAGATCCGTTCCTGTTAACTTCTTACTGACAGGCAGGCTTGTCTTGTTACAGTATATACAGCTACCTGAAGAAAATTACTGGTGTTCTTTTGATCCTATTAGTACCACAGTCAGGCAGCTAGACTATTTACAGTTAGTGCAGTGCGTCCTGCTCACAGTGTTCAGCTAGATCCGTTCCTGTTAACTTCTTACTGACAGGCAGGCTTGTCTTGTTACAGTATATACAGCTACCTGAATAAAATTACTGGTGTTCTTTTGATCCTATTAGTACCACAGTCAGGCAGCTAGACTATTTACAGTTAGTGCAGTGCGTCCTGCTCACAGTGTTCAGCTAGATCCGTTCCTGTTAACTTCTTACTGACAGGCAGGCTTGTCTTATTACAGTATATACAGCTACCTGAAGAAAATTACTGGTGTTCTTTTGATCCTATTAGTACCACAGTCAGGCAGCAAGACTATTTACAGTTAGTGCAGTGCGTCCTGCTCTCAGTGTTCAGCTAGATCCGTTCCTGTTAACTTCTTACTGACAGGCAGGCTTGTCTTGTTACAGTATATACAGCTACCTGAAGAAAATTACTGGTGTTCTTTTGATCCTATTAGTACCACAGTCAGGCAGCTAGACTATTTACAGTTAGTGCAGTGCGCCCTGCTCACAGTGTTCAGCTAAACCTACAAGTTAGTGGGGTGCGTCCACCTCACAGTGTTCAGCTAAAGCTACCTGTAGAAGGTTGGTGGTGTTCTCATACTACAGGCAGGCTGTCACGTACCTGGTAGGTTGTGAGCCTGAAGTGCAGAGAAGGACCTCCCTTACAGCTCCCACTCCTGTTCCTCTGGAATGGAGACAGAAGGCCAGAAGTGAGGAGTGGTATGGGTGCCTGGCAGGATCGACAGTCACCGGAAGTTCAGGAGTGGTGACACCCTCTGGGTCCAGAAGCTGAAGAGGACGCTGGATCGCAGAGAGGACCCGGAGCCACAGCAGATAAGGAAGCAGGTAAGTAAGCAGGTAAGTAAGCAGGACTGGAACCAGGAACAAAGCAGCAGGTAGTAGCCTGGAACGCTGGACTGGAACCTGGAACAACAGCAGGTAGTAGCCTGGAACGCTGGACTGGAACCTGGAACAAGCAGCAGGTAGTAGCCTGGAACACTGGACTGGAACCTGGAACAAGGCAGCAGGTAGTAGCCTGGAACGCTGGACTGGAACCAGGAACAAGGCAGCAGGTAGTAGACTGGAACACTGGACTGGAACCAGGAACAAGGCAGCAGGTAGTAGACTGGAACGCTGGACTGGAACCAGAAACAAGGCAGCAGGTAGTAGACTGGAATGCTGGACTGGAACCAGGAACAAGGCAGCAGGTAGTAGACTGGAACGCTGGACTGGAACCAGGAACAAGGCAGCAGGTAGTAGACTGGAACGCTGGACTGGAACCAGGAACAAGGCAGCAGGTAGTAGACTGGAATGCTGGACTGGAACCAGGAACAAGGCAGCAGGTAGTAGACTGGAATGCTGGACTGGAACCAGGAACAAGGCAGCAGGTAGTAGACTGGAACGCTGGACTGGAACCAGGAACAAGGCAGCAGGTAGTAGACTGTAATGCTGGATACAGGTGTCAGACTGAGGGGTGGTCAAACAAGCCAGAGGTCAGTATCGGTCGATCAGCAGAGGTACCAGGGACAACACAGAGGGATGGTCAGGCAAGCCAAGAGGGTCTGGTGCAGGCGGATAGCAGAATGGTCTAACAGGAAGCCGGGTCAGATAGCAGAGTACACAGGTCAGATCAGGTTAAGGCACACGGAACGCTGTAGAGCAGACAGCGGGGATGGAGTGTGACAGGCCGGTTTAAATAGCCCGCCTGGCACTAGCGGGAGTGCGCGCGCGCGTGACCGTGCGTGACAGCACCCGTGAACGCGCGCATGCGCAGTGGAACCCGCGGCCGTGTCCCCCTGCGTCTGGATCGCTGATTATTGGCAGGATCTTCATGACACAGGCAGTTGATTTTGCTAGCTGCAGTATCAGTACATATACATATATATATATATATATATATATATATATATATATATCCCAGCTTAGTGCAGCTACAGGCCATTAGTATGTCTGGAAGGCCAAGAAGGAGAGGCAGACAGTCACAAGCCAATAAGAGAGGGCAAGCAGGCTCTGTGTCTAGTGCTGGTCGTGGAGACGGTGCATCCTCATCAGCACGTGGCCGTGGGACACGCTTGGCCTTTTTTTCGGCAGCTGGCCGTGTTTAGCCGCAACATGTGGAAGACTTGGTCGAGTGGATGACCAAGCCGTCCTCATCCTCCTCATCCTCTCTCACCCATGCCCAGGGTACTTTGTCTGGCAAAGCAGCGGCCTCTTCCCTCGGCTCAATGTCATCAGTGACTCCTTCCCTAGCCCCACCATGTCCTCCTGAGGAGTCCCTCGAACTGTTTGACCACAGTGTTGGGTACATGCTCCAGGAGGATGCCCAGCGTTTGGAAGGCTCTGATGATGATACTGAGCTCGATGAAGGCAGTAACACACGGACAGAGGGGGTGCCCAAGAAGGACAGCAATCTGGCAGTCATGCTCCCCCTGCTGCAGCATACTGCCAGGTTTGCTCCAGTGATAAGGAGGGAGGGGATGATGAGGTCACTGACTCAACGTGGGTGCCTGATAGGAGAGAGGAGGAGGAGGAGGAGGAGGAGGCGGCACATCACCAACAAGGCAGGATGCCCTCCAGGGGCCAGCCTAAGGGCAGCACATTGACTGCATCACACCCCAAAGCTCCACATGTGCAGGGTGCTGCAGTCTCTGCACGTTATTCAAAAAGTTCTTTGGTGTGGGCCTTTTTTGAGACGAGTGCATCAGATTGCACCGCTGCTATTTGCAACATATGTCTCAAGCGTATCTCGCGTGACCAAAACATCTCCCGCTTGGGTACCACATGCTTGACCAGACATATGTTGACCTGCCATGCAGTTCGTTGGCAAGCGTATCTAAAAGACCCACACCAAAGAACAAAGAGGACCTCTCCTTGCTCTTCATCAGCTGAGATTTCCAACCCCACTAGACCTTCAGTCCTCTCTGAGACCTGCACTGAGAGGAATGAAGGTGTAGAATTAGGTGTGTCACAGCCAAGTACTTGTGGGCAATCTGCTTTTGGTACACCGACGTCAGATTGTACCAGGCAAATTTCCCTGCCCCAGCTGCTGCACCGCCGAAAGAAGTTTGCTCCCAGCCATCCACATGCCCAGCGGTTGAATGCTAGCTTGGCAAAATTGCTAGCACTTCAACTGCTGCCTTTTCAGTTGGTAGACTCTGCCCCTTGCGTGAGTTTGTGGAATGTGCGGTTCCTCAGTGGCAGGTACCCAAACGCCACTTTTTCTCACGGAAGGCGATTCCGGCTCTCTACCGGCATGTGGAAGGCAATGTTCATGCCTCGCTGGACAGGGCGGTCAGCGGTAAGGTGCATATTACCGCTGACTCATGGTCCAGCAGGCATGGACAGGGACGTTACCTAAGTTTCACGGCGCATTGGGTGACTCTGCTGGCAGCTGGGAAGGATGCAGGACAAGGTGCAGTAGTGTTGGAGGTTGTTCTGCCACCACGCCTCCAAAATGCTAATGATCGTGACACACCTCTCTCCTCCACCCCCTCCTCTTCTTCTTCCTCCATGGCCTCTTCCTGTGCTTTGTCCTCGGAACCAGCGGTGCTCCGTAGCCGTTCAAGGGGCTACGCAAGTACGCAGGCCAAAAGATGCCATGCGGTGCTTGAGCTGGTGTGCTTGGGGGACAGGAGCCACACTGGGGCAGAGGTTCTGTCAGCTCTGCAGGGGCAGGTTCAGAGGTGGTTGACGCCATGCCAACTTAAGGCAGGAATGGTGGTTTGCGACAATGGCACCAACCTCCTCTCTGCCCTCCGACAGGGACAAATGACCCATGTGCCCTGTTTAGCTCACGTCCTTAACTTGGTGGTGCAGCGGTTCTTGGGCAGGTACCCGGGCTTACAGGATGTCCTGAGGCAGGTCAGGAAAGTCTGTGTGCATTTCCGCCGGTCATATAATGCCAGTGCTCGGCTGATGGACCTCCAAAAGGAGTTTAACCTGCCCAAGAACCGCCTAATCTGTGACATGCCCACCACGTGGAACTGAACGTTGGCCATGCTGCAGCGGCTGCACACGCAACAGAGGGCCATCAATGAGTACCTGTGCGACTATGGCACCAGGACAGGGTCAGGGGAGCTTGTTTTTTTTTCCCCACGCCAGTGGGCCATGATCAGGGATGCATGCACTGTCCTGTTACCATTTGAGGAGGCCACGAGGATGGTGAGCAGTGACAGTGCATGCATCAGTGACACTGTCCCCCTTGTCCACCTGTTGGAGCACACGCTGCGTGGAATAATGGACAGGGCACTTGAGACAGAACAGAGGCAGGAAGAGGAGGACTTCCTTAGTTCTCAAGGCCCCCTTTATCCAGATAGTGTTCCTGCGTGCCCATCGATTACACAGGAAGAGGAAGAGGAGGAGGAGGAGGAGGAAGATTGTGTCAGTATGGAGGTGGAGCCTGGCACTCAGCATCAGCAGCAGTCTTTAAGGGATCAGTCCCAAGAAACACATGGACTTGTACGTGGCTGGGAGGAGGTGGCTGTGGACCATGTCGTCCTTAGTGACCCAGAGGACTCCGGACCGAATGCCTCAGCAAACCTACGCTGCATGGCCTCCCTGATCCTGCAAAGCCTGCGTAAGGATCCTCGTATTCGTGGTATCAAGGAGAAGGACCAATACTGGCTGGCAACCCTCCTTGATCCACGGTACAAGGGTAAAGTTGCGGACCTTATCTTGCCGTCGCAGAGGGAGCAGAGGATGAAACATCTTCGGGAGGCCTTGCAGAAAGGTCTGTGCAACGCGTTCCCAGAGACTGGGAGGTTACAAACTCCTGTTTCTGGACAACGTGTTGCTGAGGCTTCGGTCAATCAAAGAAGGAGCGGTGGAGAAGGTGGCCGTCTGACCGATGCGTTCAGACAATTTTTTGGTCCGCAGCCCCAAGGTATGATCGGTTCCAGCAACCATCGCCAGCGTCTGTTTTACATGGTGCAGGAATACCTAGGGGCAAGATCAGATTTGGACATCTTTCCCACCGAAAATCCTCTGGGTTACTTGGTCTTGAGGATGGATCACTGGCCAGAGCTTGCACAGTATGCAATTGAGCTACTGGCCTGTCCTGCATCCAGCGTTTTTTCGTAACGCACATTCAGTGCTGCTGGAGGCATGGTAACTGATCACAGGGTGCGTCTGTCCACTGACTCGGTCGATCGACTGACCTTCATAAAAATGAATCAGTCTTGGATCACCACCAGCTACCAAGCACCTGATGCTGATGTAACCGAATATTTTTTTTTGAAATCTCAGATCCCTTCAAAGACTGCCTATGCTGATGCTGAGTGACTATCCCTGAGTAATTATCCTCTTCCTCCTCAATGATCACGCTGATAGCTTGTAAGAACATTTTTGGTTCTAGGCACCACCACCAGTGCCTAAGGCACAATTTTTCAGCCCTTGTTTAACAGGGGCGTGTAATTACAATTTTTGATGCAATACTTTGCAGCAGGGCTCGTTCCTGCGTTCCAACTGGAATGTCTGTGAGGGGTTGCAGTGTTGTGGCACCAGTACCTAAGGCCTAATTTTTCAGCTCCTGTTCAACAGGGGCATGTAATTACAATTCTTTATCTAATATTTTACAGCAGGGCCCATTTCTGCATCCACCAAGAGCGAGTGAGGACTTACAGTGTTGTGGCACCAGCACCACCACCAAAGGCCCAATTTTTCTGCCCCTGTTCAACAGGGGCATGTAATTACAATTCTTGATCTAATATTTCACAGCAGGGCCCATTTCTGCACCCACCAAGAGCGAGTGAGGACTTACAGTGTTGTGGCACCAGCACCACCACCACCACCAAAGGCCCAATTTTTCTGCCCATGTTCAACAGGGGCATGTAATTACAATTCTTGATCTAATATTTCATAGCAGGGCCCTGTGAGGGCTTACAGTGTTGTGGCCACAACAACACCTAAGGCCCAAATTTCTGCTGAGTATATAGGGCAGGCCCCTACTTTCAAACATCTAACTTACAAACGACTCCTACTTGCAAACGGAAGGAGACAACAGGAAGTGAGATGAAATCTACCCCTAGGAAGGGAAATTCTCTCCTGTAAGAGTTAATATGGGAAAAACATTTCTCCTTTCCACTGATGCTTTCCAATCCTTGTTCCACAAAAAACCCCAAATTTTCAAAAAACATTTGTCATTGGGACAAAAAAGTGAGGTGAAATCTTCTGAAGAGGAGGAAAGACAGCAAAACAAATGTCACAGGGGTGATAACCCTTCCCTATGTTTTCCAAAAAGCTTAAAAAAGCTAAAGACGTTAAAAATGTTCAAAATTACAAACAGATTCTACTTAACAACAAACCTACAGTCCCTGTCTTGTTTGCACCGCCTGTATACTGCTGTTCAGAGTATATAGGGCCTGGTGGCCCAACACCTTTCCTTATTTTAATTTGGGTGCGGGGTTCCCCTTAATATCCATACAAGACCCAAAGGGCCTGGTAATGGACTGGGGGGTACCCATGCCATTTGTCTCACTGATTTTCATCCATATTGCCATGACCCGACATGACATTAAACCCGCAAGCAGTTTTAAATGAGATTTTTTCCTTTAAAAATGACATTTGGTGCAGGGACTGTTCTAAACACGGGAAACACGCGCCACTTTACAGGCATACTATAGACCCCCCCCCCCCAGGTACGATATTTAAAGGAATATTTCACTTTTTTTTTTTTACTTTAAGCATCATTAGAATCACTGCTCCCGAAAAAACGTCCGTTTTTAAAAGTTTTTTTTGCATTGATACATGTCCCCTGGGGTAGGACCCGGGTCCCCAAACCCTTTTTAGGACAATACTATGCAAATTAGCCTTTAAAATGAGCACTTTTGATTTCGAACGTTCGAGTCCCATAGACGTCAATGGGGTTCTAACGTTCGTGCAAATTTTCGGTCCGTTCGCAGGTTCTGGTGCGAACCGAACCGGGGGGTGTTCGGCTCATCCCTAGTCCCTATATATATAATTTGCAATAAAGTCAGACATCCTGTTTGCTAGTATTTTAGTCATTATTTTGAGATCGTTATTGATTAACGAAATAGGCTGGTAGCTGCCCACCTCGCTTGGGTCTTTACCTTGTTTAGGAATGACCGAGATAAAAGCCGAGTTTAAATCACTAGGGAGAGGGGCTCCATCCCGGAGTGAGTTGAAGAACCGGGCCATGTAAGGGGCCAGACGTGGGCCAAACTTCTTATAATAACATAACCGAAAAACCGTCCGGACCCGGGGCAGAGTTCGTTTTCAAGGATTTAATGACATCTAATATTTCCTCAGAGGAGAAGGGGGCGTCTAGCAGATCTCAGTGTGTTTGCTGCAGGTGAGGCAGGTTAATGTCACGGAGAAACAGTTCCCTGGCCTTGTGATGCGTGCATGGCAATTTCCCATAAAGGTGTGAGTAATAATTATGAAATGAATTCATAATAAGTGTTGGATTTTGCGTCAAATTGCCCGACGAGGCTCGAATTTTGGGGAATACTGAGGTACGGATCCTAGGGCTAAGTTTAGTTGCCAACTTAGAGCCTATCCTATCTGTTTGGTAATAGAAACAAGCGCCTGACCACCTCAAGTGTTTCTCCGCGGAAGTAGTGAGAGAGAGGTTGAGTTTCACTCGAGCTGAGTCCAGTTTGGCCAGGCTATCCGGCGTGGGGTGTTGTTTATTACTTTTACTCAATAAGCGGAAGTCTTCTGTGAGTCGCGAGACTTCTGCCCTGCTCTCCCTCTTAAGTTGAGAGGAGAGTTGTAAGAGCCTGCCCCTCATCACCGCCTTGTGTGCTGCCCACAGACAGCCTGGCGAAACCGACCCCGTGTCGTTTTTACTAAAGTAGTCGGATAAAGCCTTGTCTATAATCGTGCAATGGGTTGGATTGCTCACTAAAGTAGTCGGATAAAGCCTTGTCTATAATCGTGCAATGGGTTGGATTGCTCAAGAGAGTTTCAATTAAGGCACCATTTAAAGGGACCCTCTATTCCCGACCCTCCCCTTAACGATAGTGACATTATTGAGTGGTTGGATAGTGGCGTGTCATATATTTTGGAGGCAATTACTCTCGAGATTACATGTGGTGGGACAAATATGTGGTCAATCCTAGAGAAGGTTTGGTGGGGAACCGAATAGTGCGTGTAGTCTCTAGTTTGGGGATTCATTTCCATCCAGCTATCAACCAGGCCAAAAGATTGAACTATCTGCACAACCCAAAGGCTACGTTTAGGGGGCCATTTGGATTTGGGCTGCAGGGGGTTGGATTTGTCTGAGGAGAAGTCAAATGGGGTATTGGAGTCTCCCCCCAATATTACTGTGCCAATTAAATGCGGCTTTAGTACCTTCAGTGTGGTGTCAAAAAAGAGGTCCTGATGTGTGTTCGGAGTATAGTATGAGACAAACATGTAAGCCTCACCATTATTCAATCCTGTCACTAGAATGTATCTTCCCTCTGGATCTTTGATGGTATGTGCATGCACGAAGTGAGTTCTGTTTGAGAAGCAGACCGCCACTTCTCTCCTTTTGTTGTCAGCATTAGCTAGGTGAAAATTCATGAAGTTTTTGTGAAGGAATTTGGGCTGATAGGAAGCGGGGAAATGAGTCTCCTGGAGCATTACTACATCAGCCTTCAGGGTGTGAAACTGTTGCAGCATCTTGCGTCTCTTTACAGGGGAGTTAAGGCCCTGTACGTTATGTGAGAAAATCTTAAGTGTCCCTGTCATCGGCATGGAATCAGTCATGGGGAGGCAATAAGTGTGGAGCTAAGTGTTTGTAAGTCTTACCTGACGACGTAATTGTCCCTGGCGGATAGAAGACGACCCCAGTGGCATGGCGAATTCGATCTGTGCTACGGCAGACGGGAGATCCAGCGAGTACCTGTAGCTGAAGAGGAGGGGTGGGGGTGGGGAAGAGGAAAGGAGAGAGGGGAGTAAAGAGGAGCAAGAAAGAAGAGAGGAAGAGAGGATTAGAGAAACAAAACATTAGATAGTGCATCTTAAAGTCGTTACCCAAATCCCCACGGACCAGCGAGGGACCCCTCCCTGCCTGGGCCGGTACCCAAAAGTCTGCGACCCGAGGGTCGAGAGAGTCTGGGTCCGATAGATGAGAGAACAAAGGTTCAACTATCGGAGCCAGAGGGAGGCGCACTACGACCACTCCGGTCAACGCCGCCTCTGAGTGAAACTGTGGCGGTATATAAATATTGCAGTATAAGCCCTGCTATCACATAGTAGTAGTGTTCAAAAAGCTTTGAATAGTGGAGGAAGCAAACATAAAAATAACAAAAACGGAACAGTGAAACACTTTCCCAGGGGAGTCTGAACCCCTAAGGAACCAAAAGAAAGTCCTGGGGAGAACTCAGGTGAGGAAAGTCACCAAAATACTGGCATTAGGTCAATTGCCGACACAGTCCAAAGGGAGGACCATAGGCAGAGTCTGAACATACTGCAGGCCCGATCATGGGGGAAAGGATTCTTTTGAACGTTTGGGAAGCTGTTTCTGCCACACTGGTGACACTGGGCTGGTGGGGGATGTTCTCTTGACAGACGATGCTCCTTGAGAGGCAGAAGGTTGTGGAACTTCCTGAGTAATCAGGCCTAGATGTAGGAGAAGTCGTTACCCATCTTGGAACATTGAAAAACGATATGGTTTGTTGCGATATGAGAAATCCAGTCTCAGCGGGAAGGCCCACCTGTACGTGATCTCTTTGCCCGCCAGGACTTGTAGTAGCGGTTTCAGGGCCCTTCGTTTTTGTACGGTATATGGGGATAAATCCACGAAGATTTGAACCTGGTGGCCTTGGATCATCAGCTTCTCCGCCGCCCTGGAGAGTTTCATCACTTCTTCTTTAACTGCATAGAAATGCGGTTTCACGATGATGTCTCGTGGCAGACCATCAGAACGAGGTGGTTGTAGCGCCCTGTGGGCTCTGTCAAGCTCCAAACGATGGGCTGGAATGGTAGGGATTAAACTTTTGATGAAGTCCTGAACTGCTGTGTGGGTGTCTTTGATGGTTTCGGGGAGCCCCCGGAAGTTGTAACGTCTCGACCTGTTCTCGAGGTCATCAATTTTGAGGTAGCGGATTCCAGTTGGTCCTGGAGATCCTGGATTCTGGAAGTATTTTGGTTAATTCTCAGGATAGCCTGGTCAGATTTTTGCTCGATCACTTCAATTCTGGCACCAATCTGCTGCATATCCGCGTGTATGAAAGCAGTGATCTGTGCAGCTGTGTGGGATAGGCCTTTTGAGAGCATCTGAGAGAAAGCAGCCATCATGGAGGGGAAATTAGTAGGGGAGGGGGGGAGATCCCTGGCCTGTGCATCCCATGGGTCCGGGCTGTGAGGCAGATCCTGCTGAGGGGTGAGAGCTGCCCCTCCAAATGTCCTCCTTAGAAGAGAGTCAGTGGATGCTGGTGAGGGGAACCCCGGGAGCGTACTCGCTGTGGCATCTGAGGATTGTGAGGACGGAAGGGCCCCTTGATCCTGGTCTGCAATTGAATCTGACAGGCAGGGCAGGCCTCGTGAGGTGACGGCCGCCATTTTGGGAGGACCGGGCCTCTCCGTGGAATCGTTCAACGCGACAATGAGGTTCCTTCGGGTGGAATTGAAAGGCATCCAATCTTGGCTGGAGGTGTCCCCAATCAGCAGGTACGGGTGCCGGGCCAAAACGAGGGCTTACACTGCTGCTGTGGCTGGCGTTAGATCAGAGTGGCGCGGAGCTCCCGGTCTAAGCAGCCATCTTGGAAGCTGCCGCGCATGCGCCTTCTTATGCCTTATTCTAAGCGGACTAAAAGTCATTGTTCATACTTCATACTGCATATTTTTTTATAGGTTTAATCTTTAATGGGATGCAATGGATGTTACTCCCCCCATGTGTTGCCCCTGGGTTTCCTAGCCAGGCGTTGTTGATGTGTAAGGGCTGTACATATGGACTTGAACTAAATGCTTATGAAGTTTTGTTGTTTCACATGTCACATTTAGTGATATTTACTTATAAGACCTGTGCATTATATTATTTGCAGATGTAATGGTGACTATTTTCTGATTTTTCCTCTGCGCTGAGTATGCATTAAAACAAGAAGGGAATCTATTTAGGTAGATCAATTGATAGAAGGATGCAAATCCTAAAGGTGTCCAGCTTATTCTCATTGGGAGGTCTGATATGATGTTTCCATGATTAATGAAAGTGAGGCTTGGTTGGCTTTTTGAAGTGCTAGAAGTCAAATCAAGGCTTGTTTTACTCTGTTTACGCATGTACGATATGATGTTTTTATGTTTAACCACTTGAGCCCCGGACCATTATGCTGCCTAAGGACCAGAGGTCTTTTTCCAATTTGACACTGCGTCGCTTTAACTGCTAATTGCGCGGTCATGCAATGCTGTACCCAAACGAAATTTGCGTCCTTCTCTTCCCACAAATAGAGCTTTCTTTTGATGGTATTTGATCACCTCTGCGGTTTTTATTTTTTGCGCTATAAACGGAAAAAGACCGAAAATTTTGAAAAAAAATGATATTTTCTACTTTTTGTTATAAAAAAAATCCAATAAACTAAATTTTAGTCATACATTTAGGCCAAAATGTATTCGGCCACATGTCTTTGGTAAAAAAAATGTCAATAAGCGTATATTTATTGGTTTGCGCAAAAGTTATAGCGTCTACAAACTAGGGTACATTTTCTGTAATTTACACAGCTTTTAGTTTATGACTGCCTATGTCATTTCTTGAGGTGCTAAAATGGCAGGGCAGTACAAAACCCCCCCAAATGACCCCATTTTGGAAAGTAGACACCTCAAGGAAATTGCTGAGAGGCATGTTGAACCCATTGAATATTTATTTTTTTTGTCCCAAGTGATTGAAAAATGACAAAAAAAAAAAAAATATTTACAAAAAGTTGTCACTAAATGATATATTGCTCACACAGGCCATGGGCCTATGTGGAATTGCACCCCAAAATACATTCAGCTGCTTCTCCTGAGTATGGGGATACCACATGTGTGGGACTTTTTGGGAGCCTAGCCGCGTACGGGGCCCCGAAAACCAATCACTGCCTTCAGGATTTCTAAGAGTGTAAATTTATGATTTCACTCTTCTCTGCCTATCACAGTTTCGGAGGCCATGGAATGCCCAGGTGGCACAAAACCCCCCAAAATGACCCCATTTTGGAAAGTAGACACCCCAAGCTATTTGCTGAGAGGCATATTGAGTCCATGGAATATTTTATATTTTGACACAAGTTGCGGGAAAGTGACACTTTTTTTTTTTTTTCATAAAGTTGTCACTAAATGATATATTGCTCACACAGGCCATGGGCAAATGTGGAATTGCACCCCAAAATACATTTATCTGCTTCTCCTGAGTATGGGGATACCACATGTGTGGGACTTTTTGGGAGCCTAGCCGCGTACGGGACCCCGAAAACCAATCACTGCCTTCAGGATTTCTAAGGGTGAAAATTTTTGATTTCACTCTTTACTGCCTATCACAGGTTCGGAGGCCATGGAATGCCCAGGTGGCACAAACCCCCCCCAAATGACCCCATTTTGGAAAGTAGACACCCCAAGCTATTTGCTGAGAGGCATGGTGAGTATTTTGCAGCTCTCATTTGTTTTTGAAAATGAAGAAAGACAAGAAAAAACATTTTTTTTTTTTCTTTTTTCAATTTTCAAAACTTTGTGACAAAAAGTGAGGTCTGCAAAATACTCACTATACCTCTCAGCAAATAGCTTGGGGTGTCTACTTTCCAAAATGGGGTCATTTGGGGGGGTTTTGTGCCACCTGGGCATTCCATGGCCTCCGAAACTGTGATAGGCAGTGAAGAGTGAAATAAAAAATTCACGCCCTTAGAAAGCCTGAAGGCGGTGCTTGGTTTTCGGGGTCCCGTACGCGGCTAGGCTCCCAAAAAGTCTCACACATGTGGTATCCCCGTACTCAGGAGAAGCAGCAGAATATATTTTGGGGTGTAATTTCACATATTTCCATGGCATGTTTGAGCAATATATCATTTAGTGACAACTTTGTGCAAAAAAAAAAAAAAAATTTGTCTCGCAATATAAAATATTCCATGGACTCGACATGACTCTCAGCAAATAGCTTGGGGTGTCTACTTTCCAAAATGGGGTCATTTAGGGGGGTTTTGAACTGTCCTGGCATTTTATGCACAACATTTAGAAGCTTATGTCACACATCACCCACTCTTCTAACCACTTGAAGACAAAGCCCTTTCTGACACTTATTGTTTACATGAAAAAGTTATTTTTTTTTTGCAAAAAAATTACTTTGAACCCCCAAACATTATATATTTTTTTAAAGCAAATGCCCTACAGATTAAAATGGTGGGTGTTTCATTTTTTTTTTTTCACACAGTAATTGCGCAGCGATTTTTCAAACGCATTTTTTGGGGAAAAAACACACTTTTTTAAATTTTAATGCACTAAAACACACTATATTGCCCAAATGTTTGATGAAATAAAAAAGATGATCTTAGGCGGAGTACATGGATACCAAACATGACATGCTTTAAAATTGCGCACAAACGTGCAGTGGCAACAAAATAAATACATGTTTAAAAGCCTTTAAAAGCCTTTACAGGTTACCACTTTAGATTTACAGAGGAGGTCTACTGGAAAAATTACTGCACTCGATCTGGCCTTCGCGGTGATACCTCACATGCATGGTGCAATTGCTGTTTACGTTTGACGACAGACCGCCGCTTGCGTTCGCCTTAGCGCGAGAGCAGGGGGCGACAGGGGTGCTTTTTTTATTTTATTTTTTTTCCTTAATTTTTTTTTGCTTTTTTAATCTTACTTTTAAACTGTTCCTTTCATATTTTTTTTTTTTAATCATTTTTATTGTTATCTCGGGGAATGTAAATATCCCCTATGATAGCAATAGGTAGTGACAGGTACTCTTTTTTGAAAAAATTGGGGTCTATTAGACCCTAGATCTCTCCTCTGCCCTCAAAGCATCTGACCACACCAAGATCGGTGTGATAAAATGCTTCCCCAATTTCCCAATGGCGCTATTTACATCCGGCAAAATCTAAGCCATGAAATGCTCGTAGCTTCCGGTTTCTTAGGCCATAGAGATGTTTGGCGCCACTCTGGTCTCTGATCAGCTCTATGGTCAGCAGGCTGAATCACCGGCTGCATTCTCAGGTTCCCTGTTGAGACAGGAGAGCCAGAGAAAAACACGGAAGACGGTGGGGGGGGCATTCCCTCCCACGGCTTGTAAAAGCAGTCTAGAGGCTAATTAGCCGCTAGGATTGCTTTTACATGAAAGCCGACCGCTGGCTGAAAAGAATGATACCAAGATAATACGTAAACCTGCAGGCATCATTCTGGTATAACCACTCAAAGTCGTGAATGGCGTACCTGAAGACAAAAAAATGGTTAACAATGGTTAACAATAAAGCACAGTAAACAGTAAAGTATAAATAATTATATACCTGAAAAACAAACATGATAAAACATAATAACAATAACAATAACAATAAAACATTGCAGAATAGAATACAGTAAAAAAAAGAGCAGAACAATAGAGAGAGAATAGAGAGAGAGAGAACAATAAAACGACAACTATTTTTTTTTATTTTATATATATTTTTTTTTTTACACTTTTTTTGTAACTAACTTTTCTAACTGTAACCGGTTCCAGGTTCGGGTCTCTCAAAATGCGATGGCATCTTGGGAGACCCTGTGAAAGTGTGCCTAGTCTGTGGAATGCTGTACCCTACGCTAATACTCAACTAGTGCATGGTAGCGTTCAAAACATTCACCAATGCAAAGACCAGGATTGTCAGGACAGGAGGGACAATAATAGCGGGTGTCACGCCTATATCCGCGCTTGCTGCAGACACAACATCTTTTTTGGGGGGTTCGCTGGGTAGGGGTACTTGGGAGGACATAAAAATGCCTCTCATGCAGCCGACTGCATTTGGTTGGGGATGTGAATGGGGGAAGTACGGGCGCTGCAGAAGCGGTGGGTTCCCAATTAGGATTGGCGAATGCAGCAGGAACGGCATTATGGGCACGACGGGCCTGTGTTTGTCTTCTTGGTGGCAGCGGGACACTGCTTGTGCTTGCCACCTCACCAGCTTGAACTGCACTTATGGGACTCGCCACATCACCAAGTGTTACTGCAGTGCTGGTTTGATTACGACCGGGGTGTACTAGGGCGCTGGTGCTTGCCAGTTCCCCAAAACGCTACCAAAAAAACTGTTAGCGATCGCAGGGATCAGGCCTGACTCTGCGAACGCTGCAGTTATGCGTTTAGAGTTTTGTAAGTGACAGTGATCGATCGATACTGCACTTGGGTGGGCCGGGCCGGGCGGAGGGGCAAAACGCAGGTGCTAGCAGGTATCTGGGCTGATCCCGCTAACACTGCGTTTTTGGGAACCCTAAACTGCTGGGGACGCTAGTATAGATCTGATCGGATCAGGTATTGATCCGTTCAGATACTATACCACTAAGGGAGGTGTACGCTGCGTGCGTGGGTGTTAGCGGTACTGGCGCTAACCTGACGCTGCCTGGGGCTGGTGCTTGCCAGTTCACCAAAACGCTACCAAAAAAACTGTTAGCGATCGCAGGGATCAGGCCTGACTCTGTGAACGCTGCAGTTATGCGTTTAGTGTTCTGTAAGTGACAGTGATCGATCGATACTGCACTTGGGTGGGCTGGGCCGGGCGGAGGGGCAAAACGCAGGTGCTAGCAGGTATCTGGGCTGATCCCGCTAACACTGCGTTTTTGGGAACCCTAAACTGCTGGGGATGCTAGTATAGATCTGATCGGATCAGATATTGATCCGATCAGATACTATACCACTAAGGGAGGTGTATGCTGCGTGCGTGGGTGTTAGCGGTACTGGCGCTAACCTGACGCTGCCTGGGGCTGGTGCTTGCCAGTTCACCAAAATGCTACCAAAAAAACTGTTAGCGATCGCAGGGATCAGGCCTGACTCTGCGAACGCTGCAGTTATGCGGTTAGTGTTTTGTAAGTGTCAGTGATCGATCGATACTGCACTTGGGTGGGCTGGGCTGGGCCGGGCGGAGGCGCAAAACGCAGGTGCTAGCAGGTATCTGGGCTGATCCCGCTAACACTGCGTTTTTGGGAACCCTAAACTGCTGGGGACGCTAGTATAGATCTGATTGGATCAGATATTGATGCGTTCAGATACTATACCACTAAGGGAGGCGTATGCTGCGTGCGTGGGTGTTAGCGGTACTGGCGGTAATCTGACGCTGCCTGGGGCGACGCATATCACCGCCGGGCGATCAGGGGGCTAAACCTTTATTCGGTAATAAACGGCGGGTGCCCTGACACTATAAAAAATAAACAAACTAACCAGCGTCACCCGTAACACTTATACGGTGATCAGTGGTGAAAGGGTTAACTAGGGGGCAATCAAGGGGTTAAAACATTTATTAGGTAGTATATGGGGGTCCCTGTCGCTATAAAACGCTGACGGCGAACCCAAATATTTACCTCACTAACTAGCGTCACCAGCGACACTAATACAGCGATCAGAAAAATGATCGCTTAGTGACACTGGTGACAGGGGGTGATCAAGGGGTTAAAACTTTATTAGGGGGGGTTAGGGGGGTACCCTAGACCTAAAGGGGGTAATACTCACTGCCCTAACACAGTAACTGTCACAAACTGACACTATGCAGTAATCAGAAAAAAAAAAAAAAAAAAAAACTGCTGGTGTCAGTTTGTGACAGGGGGGGGGTGATTGGGGGGGGATCGGGGGGCGATCGGGGGGGGGATCGGGGTGTTTTGTGTGCCTGGCATGTTCTACTGTGTGTGGTGCAGTCACTCACTTGTCGTCTCTCCTCGGGCCGGAACGGAAACTACCGACCCGAGGGGAGATGACATCATTTCCTTTGCTGCTGTTTAGCATACAGCAGCAAAGGAGTGTTCCCATTGGCCGGCGGCGATCGCGAGGGGGGGTCCACGAACGGATGGCCTCCCCCTCGTCTCCGATCGCCGGGGGACAAAACGGGACCGCCTCGGGCGGCGGGGGGGGTCCGATCGGACCCCCCACCCGCGGAAGGCAAATCACGTACCCTGTACGTGATTTTGCCTGTCCGTGCCACCTTGCCGACGTACATCGGCGTGAGGCGGTCGTCAAGTGGTTAATGAAAGTGAGGCTTGGTTGCCTCATTGAAGCTTTAGGAGTCAAATCGAGGCTCGGTTTGCTTTGTTTACTTAAGGCGATGACTCAACACATCGCCTGTGCCCCAGGACAACGTCAATCTGTGACAAAACTAGTAGGGCGGACGACGTGCTGACGTCATTGCGACATACGGTGTCCCAGAAGCGCGGGTGATTTTAAGCTACCCAGCTTCATATAGGGCTTACATGACCTGGTGTTCTATTTATCCCTTGCATCAATTCAGACAGCTTAACTCTATGAATAACTCACTGTTGAAGAGACAGATGATTAATCCTTTTGAATGTTCCGTTTAATGATGGATATTCATAGGTAGAAAAATGTTGGTGTTGTAAGGCACATGTAAAGATGTTACAGCAATGATGGCATACTGAGCAATGAACCAGAGAGTGGAAGGGGAGGGGGTATACAGAACTACGGTGGGAGAGAGAGTTCAGTTAGACAGAAGGGAACAGAGCTTAAAGACACAGAATGATAATAAATCACATAGTGTAACGCAACATACAGTATTGTATGCACTCAATACTTGGTTGGGGTTTCTTTTGCATGAATTACTGCATCAATGCAGCAAGGCATGGATTCAATCAGCCTGTGGCACTGCTGAGGAGTTATGGAAGCCCAGGTTGCTTTGATAGTGGCCATCAGCTCATCTGCATTGTTGGTTCTGGTGTCTCTCATCTTTCTTTTGACAATACCCCACAGATTCACTGTGGGGTTTAAGTCAGGCGAGTTTGTTGGCCAATCAAGCACAGTGAAACCATAATCATTAAACCAGGTATTTGTACTTTTGGCAGTGTGGGCAGGCACCAAGTCCTGTTGGCAAATTAAATCACAGAAACCTCATGCAACTTGGATTCTGTGCCTCTCCACTTTTCTCTCCAGACTCTGAGACCTTGATTACCAAATGAAATGCAAAATTTTCCACAGTCCATGATGATTTGGGGAGCCATGTCATCTGCTGGTGTTGGTCCACTGTGTTTTATCAAGTCCAAAGTCAGCACAGCCGTCTACCAGGAAATTCTAGAGCACATCATGCAAATAGTGTATGCATTACTAAGGTTCTGAACTCGTGTGGAAAGGATTCTAGGGTTAGAATGACTAGGGAAGGAGTGGGATTAGATATAATTCCCGTAATTTCTGAAATGAAAGACAATTCTTTTTTCCAGAAGGGGTAAATGTGGAGACACCATCTCTTGTATGTTGATGAACAAACGTGTCTTTGTTCCAAAATGGATTGTACATAAGAGTTATTCCTTTCATTTTGGGGGAGTTGGATGTCCAAAAGGAATTTTTGGATGGAATTTTAACAGTTGGGATATGGTGTTTTTGCAAGTATGAGGCTATATGCCTATATGTATATGCACCTTGTGACGATATAAGGTGTCTAGATTGTATAGTTGGGAAAGAAAGAAGTTGGTCATTATGCATTATGTCAGGTCACCTGAGGCCAGGTGACAGATGCACACTGTTGGGGTCAGGAGTGCACCGCTATGGTAGTGGACCCTATGGCTGACTGCTGCGGATGGAACTCTGGGTGGTTCAGAAAAGTAGGTCCACTGGAGCACCAACACAGAGTTTAAGAGCCAGGTGTTCACCAGAGCCTCTAGTGGTGAGGATGGACTACACTGCAACTGGCTCCAGGTCGCGGCCCCCAGGGTTTCCCAGCTCATGCTCACGGTAGGCTACAGGAGGATAGAGAGGAAGAAGCAGCCCAGGACAACAAGGGATAGTCAGGAGATAAGCCAAAGGTCGGGGTAACTTGCAGACAAGGATAAACAGAGAACACGCCAAAGGTCAGGGTAACAAACAGGCAGGGATAGTCAAAGAACAAGCCAAGATCGATAACAGAAACAGATGTAGAGCACACGGCAAGCAGGAGACAGGAAACCAAACAGACAATATTGCTCAGGCAAGGCAGGCTTTGACAGCACAGTGTTAAATAGTGTATCTTGTAGAGGCTAGGGTGGAGCCACGCCGAGGGAAGATTACTTAACCATGCAGGTGTGAGAGTGCAGCCCAAGGTTGACACACAGACCAGGTAAGCAGACAGACAGGATATGAAGATATTACTGCCAATTCATGACAGTACCCCCCTCTTACAAGGCCTCCCCCTCCTCCGCTTAGGACCAGGCTTGGAGGGGAACTTCAAATGGAACTTCCTCAGCAGCTGAGATGCGAAGATTTATTTTTGCTTACAAACATTTTTATTGAGATAATAAAGACAGATAAGGAAAATATAACGAACATTGAGAGTGCTATACATGACTAAAATCGCAAGATTTCTAATCCTTTGTCTGACTCAAGTACAGGTATTAAAGCTGATTTGAAGTATCACTCTCTATGCGTTAGTATATAGAACCAATACTAATAACAATAACTAAAAGGAAAACTAAAACAATAACAAATATCTGTGCATAAGTCATTATAGGCATACTACTGCATTTCATAGTTCGGCATAACACCTGAAGTCCTGAAGTCACATAACCCTAGGTTACTTTGGTGGTGATAGTACTTGTATCTATCCTGGGTCAGAGTTACTTTGGCCCAGCTAGTTGTGTAACCAGGCATAGGACAAGAAAATCTGCCACTAATAATGATCTTTGGAGCAGGCCAGGAGCCCCATTTGCGTTAAAAAATGTGCATGGAGTCCATGAGAGTGTGGTGTATTTGTTCCATTATTTTGATAGACTCAATACGAAGAAGCACTTGGGACCATGGAACTGTAGGGGTTCACCAGTTCAGGGCTATTGCCCAGTGAATAGCGCTAAATAGTGTGTGAACCAGCTTTTGATCTGGGGGGGGCTCTGGAAGATCTGAAAACAGAATACACATTTGGTATGTCAAGGTGATATGTGTTCCAGTTATTTGAAGCATCTTTGTAGCCATCTGTTGCCAAAGAGATCTTAGGACCTTACAGCTCCAGAAGGTATGGAGGAGTGTTCCCCTTTCACCACATTCCCTGAAACATGTGTCTGGAATGGTAGGATAAATCCTATGAATTCTAACAGGGGTGTAATACCATCTGGTGTGCAGTTTTACCACGGTTTCCTTAATGATAACCGAGCGAGTACACTTATGCATATCAGTAACCATGTCCAGCCAATCCTCAGCAGGAAACACTTGACCTGTCTCCACCTCCCACCCTAGCATTGCCGGGGACTTTGCCTTGGTGTGGTGGTCATTGAGGTGTAGGTATTGGGTAGTCCCTCTATCTCTTGACCCCTCATGACACAGGTTTTCAAAGGGTGTTCTAGCTTCATCTCTTACTTGGGTGAGGGTGTTTTGGAAGAAGTGGCGGATCTGAAGGTATTTGCAAAATTCAGAGTTAGGTATGGTATAATTTTGATGTAGGTGTTCAAAAGAACAAAAGGTGGTGCCCTGTAGCAATGAGTGCAAAGTCACTAGGCCTTGCGAGGACCATTGTATAAATTCCAATTCTGCATTAAAGGCCGCAGGGAAGTTAGGGTCGCCCAAAAAGGAGGTCAATAGGGAAGGCTTAGAGAGAAGCCCAACATTTTCCTTATAGATGTTGACACAATGTGAGCATCTTCAAAATTTGGCTTTTTGCAAATATGTCAAAAAATGATAAAAAATTTTAGCACACAAAAAACCCAAGGGATTTGGAGGGGTTTTAAACTCTCCCTAAAACATCAATGATGTTCTTCATTTTTTTGTTGAACATCATTGATGTTTTTCAGTCCCTATTACACCCCATAATCTCCCCGATCAGGATCTGTGCACTTTCCGAGGTGAAATGCCCTGGATCCACAACATCACGATCACCTAAAAAGATAGAAACAAAAACACACCATGTATTATAAATATGCCGGCATCCATCTCTTACCTGAGCCTGTGGTCGCAGACACTCACCTGTTGTGGTGCCAATTTCCACCACGTCTTCCTCCTCCTGCTCTGCTTGGCTTGGGTGGATTTCCCCTTCTTCCAGAGGTGGGGGGTCTCCTCGGATGAGGGGTGTCCTCCGAGTCTTTTCTCCCCTATGTAAAAAAAAATAGGTATACTTAGCACACAGATATTTGATGGCAGAAATAGGAATATGAAACATTGCTTGGAAGTGGGGTACAATTGTCTATTTTGGCAGAGTTCCAAGATGTAGAATTTTTATTGTCCTTTGTCAAGCTTCAATACTTTACCTGTTTTGTACAAGCTTTACCTGTTTTGTACAAGATATAGATTTTTGGTCAGATGTGACAAATCATAATATATTGAGGGAATCACGATAAATAAGAAAGAAAGAAGTTTGTGAGAACTCTGTGTGAATATCAGCAGCAAAACTACTTTGTTCTTCCTGCGTTATAAAGAAGAAGAGAGTGCGCTGTATTAAACAATTTTAAAGATTGCAGCCTGACGAAAGTGCTCTATCCATTCCGAACGCTAATTTTACCAGACCGAGCTGTTCCGTCTCGGAATTTCTTCTGAGCATGCATTGCACATTGTGCGTCGGAATTGTCCACACATGGTCGGAATTGACGCAATCGGATTTTGTTGTCGGAAAATTTTATAGCCTGCTCTCAAACTTTGTGTGTCTGAAAATCCGATGGAAAAAGTCCGATGGAGCCCACACACGGTCGGAATTTCCGACAACACGCTCCAATCGCACATTTTACGCTGGAAAATCCGACCGTGTGTACGGGGCATAACTCTAAACACACATGCAACAGGCAGCTATGAAGGCAGTTACATCAGCACGTAGACTAGGCCACCAGAATTGTTGGGAAATGGCCCAAATGAGTTGATTCCTCCCAGGGTGGCCAGCTGCCTTGGGAGAATGGTAACTCTGGAGCACAGCAGTACGGAGTCTCTCTGGGACAAAGCAGCAGTCACAAGGTTTCTCAGGCGGAGCATGGACCTGAGCAGCAAGAATTTTGTCACCCATTGGAGAAGTGAGACTGGTGCGAACCGTAGCCAGAATATGCTCAGGAGGAATTGCAGGAACCGGAACCGACTCCAACTTGGAAGTGGAGGAAAATTGTCGTGACAAGGCGTCAGCCTTACATTCTTAGTACCTGGTAAGAATGAGACAATGTAATTTAAACTTGATAGGAAAAGAGCCCATCGCGCCCTTCTGGGAGAGAGGCGTTTAGCCTCAGACAAGAATGTGAGATTCTTATGGTCAGTAAGAATGAGAACCAGCACACCTTCGAGGAGATGTCTCCATTCTTTCAGGGTTAAAATGATCGCCAACAGCTCTCTGTCACCAATCTTGTAATTGCACTCCATGGGTGACAATTTCTTGGAAAAGTAGCCACAAGGGTGCATAGCGCTCTCAGAGGTAGGACGTTGAGACAGAAGGGAGCCAACTCCAGTCTCAGAAGCATCAACCTTAAGGATAAAAGGTAACGTAGGATCAGGATGTGCCAACACAGGAGCAGAAACAAAGGCAGCCTTGAGACTCTCAAAGGCCTTAATGGACTAGGGAGACTAACTCTTTAGGTTACCGTCCTTTCTTGTCATATCAGTCAGGGGCTTGACCAGAGATGAGAAGTTAGGAATAAACTTCCGATAATAGTTGGCAAGAAAATGCTGCAGAGGACGTAAACCAACGGGTCGGGGCCACTGTAGGACTGCTGAAATTTTCTCTGGGTCCATCAAAAAAACAGCAGTGGAATTTAACCTGTTCACGATGGAATTCTCACTTCTCCTATTTACAATAGAGATTGTTCTCTCTTAGTTTCGGAAGCACACGACAGACATCTGTGTGGTGGCTCTCCAGGGACTTGGAAAATATGAGGATAAACCACCACACATAACTGCAACAAATCGCGGAGGACATCGTTAATAAATTCCTGAAAAACTGCTGGGGTGTTACAAAGGCCAAAAGGCATTACTTGGTACTCATAATGGCCTGTTCTGGTATTAAACAAAGTTTTTCACTCGTCGCCCTCCTTAAATCTCAAGAGATTGTATGCCCCTCTCAAATCAAGCTTCATGAAAACCGACGAGGATTTGTGGATGAAACCTTGAGAAAGTGCATCTGCAACATACTCCTCCATGGCCTTATCCTCCAAGACCGACAAAGGGTAAACCCGGCCACAAGGGGGTATAGCCCCAGGTTGAAGGTCAATTGCGCAATGATATGGTCGGTGTGGAGGCAAACTACTGGCTTGACCTTTGTCAAAGACATCACTAAAATTGCGGTACTCCTCTGGCAGGGAGGAGAGTAAAGAGGTGCACAGAACCTTGGCTACCTTCTGGAAGCAAGTCTCACTGCATTGTGGTGACCAGGAGAGAACCTCAGCACGGAGCCAATCAAAAGAGGGGTTGTGCCTCTGTAACCAAGGATAGCCAATAACCAGCAGAAACTTGAATGAGGAAATTACTTGGAATTAGATTATCTCATGGTGAAGAGTCCCTATGGCCATGGACAACGGAACCATCTCATGAGTCACATGGGCAGGCTGTAGAGGTCTCCCATCAAGAGCCTCAATGGCAAGTGGAGTATCACGCAGCTGCAGCTGCAGCAGAATTGAGTGCTTCAATTCAAAGGCAGCATCAATCAACAGGCCTGCGGCCCCAGAGTTGATTATAGCCTGTACACCGATGGATGACTCAGCCCAAGAAAGGGTAACCGAAACCAGGGGCTTATCCTTCTGGATAACTGGGGATGAAACAACGCCACCTAAAGTCTGTCTATGACAGGACCTTAAGGTTTGGGTGTTCACTGGACAGGTAGGACAAGACTTCAAAAAGTGACCTGCCTGGCCACGATAAAGGCACAATCTCTCCCTCCTCCTAAAGGCTCTCTCATCCGCAGAGAGACGCGTGAAACCCAAGTGCATGGGCTCACCTTCACTGACCAACTTGGTACCAGGAGGCATGGGAGGTGAGGGAGGCACGGGTGGGACTGCAAAGCTCGGAGATAAATGTACAGGAGGCTTCCGCAAGTGCTCCTTAAAAGAGAGTCTTTCTCTGAGTCTGAAGTCAATGAGGATGGCAAATGTGATAAACTTCTCCAGCTCAGTGGATATATCTCGGGCTGCCATCTCATCCTTGATGGTATCCGAGAAACCATGAGAAAAAACAGCAACGAGGGCCTCATTGTTCCACCTGACCTCTGCTGCCAGAGTACGGAATTCAATGGCGTAGTCGGCAATAGTTCTCGTACTCTGTTCGATCGACATGAGGCACTTGACAGCAGAAGCGGAGCGTGCAGGAATATCAAATACCCTTTTTAAACGAAGCCACAAACTCAGGGTAGCACAAGAAAACAGGTTTTTGCATCTCCCATAGAGAGTTTGCCCAGGCCAAGGCTCTCTCAGAAAGCAAAGATATCACAAAACCTACTTTGCTTCTGTCCGTGGGAAATGCCTTGGGCAGCATCTCAAAGTATATCTCAACCTGGTTGAGAAACCCCCCCCATTGGACTGGATCGCCCCCAAATCGCTGGGGAAGCAGAGCAGAACCAGACATAACTCTTATAGAAGTAACACTGGAGGCCTGCAACATAAGTTGTACTGGGGTGGCCACAGTGGGAGATTCCAGGTGATCCAGGTGACTCATGAGTGTTTGTAACGCCATGGTGAACTGATCCATGCGGTGATCCAGTTCATTCAATCTGGAAAAAATATTACCAACAAGTGGATTGACTGCATCTTCTGAATTCATGGCCTTCGCCGAATGTCAGAAACCATGAAATCAGACCAACACAGAAGTACAGTTAAATCACACTTGTTTAATAATAAAAGTAAAAAGAACAAACGTAGTCAAAACATAGCCCGAATTCAGTAACCGGAACGGATAGTCAGCCAAGCCAGAAGTCAGGGATCAAAGCAGTGGAACAGCAAGCAAGATCTGGAGCCAGAAGGGATGTCAGCAAAGCCAGTCTTTAAACAGGAACACAGGAGATGTTTCTTGTGATGTTGATAAAGGTGAAGGCAGACCCTCTGGACTGGACGGCTTAAGTAGGCAGGACTGACGAGCAGGATATGAACAAAAGCTGAGTAACTGTGGAGAGTAGGGATGAGCTTCTAGTTTGAGTCGGCAGTTCACCGAACAGCGAACAATTTGGGGTGTTCGCGGCAAATTCGAATGCCGTGGAACACCCTTTAAAAGTCTATGGGAGAAATCAAAAGTGCTAATTTTAAAAGCTTATATGCATGGTATTGTCATAAAAAGTGTTTGGGGACCCGGGTCTTAAAAACGGACGTTCTTAAAACTTTTTTTGCATTGATACATATCCCCTGGGGCAGGACCCGGGTCCCCAAACACTTTAGGACAATACCATGCAAATTAGCCTTTAAAATGAGCACTTTTGATTTCGAACATTCGAGTCCCATAGACTTCAATGGGGTTCTAACGTTCGTGCAAAGTTTTGGTCTGTTCGCAAGTTCTGGTGCGAACCGAACCAGGGGGTGTTCGGCTCATCCTTAGAGGAGAGAGATGGGAGCTGGCAATTAGCCGACAGCTGATCGGCCAGCTCAGAGAAGGAAGGGCTGAGCCCAGTCCTGACACCAGATAAACTTCAGCAGATCAGTTTGTGTTGCTTCTAGGGTTGACCTAGATACATATAGGGGTAAGGCTCTAAAGTAAAATAATAGTTTGTATACGGCCCAGGAAAGAGATATGATATAGGGACCATTGGGTGAACAATCTTTTGATGTTGGAGAATGCCTGGGGGTAAATGATTGTGTACATTTGCCTAAGAGATGGTGCCAAGCAGATTTCCAGGTATTGTAGGGAATCCAAGTTCCAGGAAAATTCAAACCTGTCCCTGAGGGAGGCCACCAATGGGTGTTGTATGTTGATTGGCATGGCAAACATTTAGAGGGGTTCACTCCTAATCCCGATAGGTGATAGAAGGTGTCTAAGGAGGTAAGTAGATTAGGCAGGGAGATTAAGGGGTCTGTTAGGAAGAGAAGGACGTCATCTGCATATAAACTTAACTTAAATTCCTGATTGTTCTTGACATATCCTCTAATGTTGGGGTTGCTGGCGTTATACCGGGCTAAAGGTTCAAGTGTGAGGGCAAATAAAAGAGGGGATAGGGGACAGGCGGGAAGCTCAATTTGGGGGTTGATGGTACAAAGCCCGAAAACCATTCACAAATTCTCCTGTGAAACCAAGTTTGGATAAGACGGTGTCAAGATATGGCCAGAGGACACTATCAAAGGCCTTGTTTATGTCTAAGCTCAAAATCAAGACCTTGCATGAGTTAATCTCTGCGTCTTGAATAACATTGGTGGCTAGTCGTATGTTGTTCATAATTTGTCTGGCTGGAATAAAGCCAGTTTGGGCCGAGGAAGTTAAAGTTGTAATAATGAACGCTAGACGATCTGCCAATATGAGACTAAATATCTTTAAGTCGTTGTTGATAGCCGATATGAGGCGGCAGTTTTGGGGGAGGGTGTGGTCCTTTCCTGGCTTTGGGATTAATGACATATTTGCCATAAGCATATCTGTGGGGAATGGGTCACCCCAAGAACCCGGTTAAATAGTTTAGCCATTTTAGGGATTAACAATCCTGCACATTTTTTGTAATAGAGGGCCATAAAGCCATCTGAGCCATGGGAGGGTTTCAAAGAGGAAATTATTGTAGCAATCTCCTCCTCTGTACAGGGTGCATTCAGGGCGTGTAATTGTTCCTCATTGATCTTGGGCAGTGAAAGTGCATCTAGCCAGAATTGGGGGGACGATGTATTGGGGGCCTGAGGGTCTGCCAGCAGTTTTTGATAATAGGAGAACAGTTGCAAAACCTCCTTGGGGTGAGGGGTGATATTTCCCATAGAGTCCCGAAGCTTATATGTGTGTGTGGGTTGCATGGATTGCTTTAATTTTCTCAATAACATGGCCGAAGCTAAGTTGCTGTACAACAGGAAGCGAGCTCTGGACCACCTGAGGGATTTTTTCATCTGCTCTGAGAGGAGGGTATGCAGGGCACTCCTCTTTTGGTTGATCTGGCTCAGCAATTCTGGAGTAGGGGTTCAGCCATGTTGGTGATAAAGTCTGTCTAGGTCCATCGTGAGGGAACAAATGTCCTTAAGTTTCTGGCGTTTCTGTGCTGAGGACATCTTCATAAGTTGTCCTCTCAACACTGCTTTATGTGCCGCCCACAAGGATGCCTGGGAAATCTCACCGACATCATTGTGGGAAAAGTAGTCTGTGATGTAGTCAGATATTTGGGTAAGAGCCATCGGGTCTTGGAGCATGGAGTCATTGAGACGCCAAGCCCCCATATCCTGGGAAAGACCTATATGGGAGAAAGTGCATGACACTATTTGGTGGTCCAACCAAGGACACACATGAATCTTGGCTGAGGTAGAGTTAGCGGCCAACACCAGGGAGGAGTAAATGTAGTCCAACCTGGAGTAGCTGTTGTGGGGGTGGGAGTAAAATGTGTATTCCTGGGCCCCCACATTGTGAGCTCTCCAAGTGTCCAACATTTGGTGTGTTTTTATCTGATATTGGAGCGATTTTGGGAAGGCATTAGTGGAGATCCCTGTACGGCTCCTGTCTAGATCTGAGCGAGCTATTAGGTTAAAATACCCACCTATCAACATATGAGGAGAATGATACTTATCTAGTGTTTGGAAAAACTTCTGAAAAAAGGAAGCTTGGGATTCATTTGGTGCATACGCAGAGGCAATGGTGATGCATTTGGCTTGAATTTTGCCCTGAACTATCACAAAGCAGCTATCTGGGTCTCTATAAGTACCGTATATACTCGAGTATAAGTCGTCCCGAGTATAAGTCGAGGCCCCCAATTTACCACCAAAAAACTGGGAAAAATGTATTGACCCGAGTATAAGACGAGGGTGAGAAATGCAGAGGGTCAACAATGCCCATCTGCAGCTGCATGCCTCCCTGTGTCCTGTGCAGCCTACCTGTACTCTGTGCATGTGTCCTGTACATGTGTGTGTGTGTCCTGTACATGTGTGTCCTGTACATGTGTGTCCTGTACATGTCCTGTGTGCATGTGTCCTGTGTGCATGTGCAGCCTACCTGTGTCCTGTGCAGCCTCCCTGCGGCGATCTCCAGCCTCCCTGTGGCGATCTCCATCCTCTCTGTGGCGATCTCCATCCTCAAGCGGCGGCCGGAGTGTGATGATAGTGTTCGGCGGCCATTCCACAGTTCAAAAGCCGCGCCTCCTCCTCGTCTGTGATAGGCTGACCGCTGACTGCCTATCACGGACATTCTCTCATTCTCATACCACGGACGAGGATGAGAGAATGTCCATGATAGGCTGTACACTGACAGCTGTTCAGCCTATCACAGACGAGCAGGAGGCGCGGCTTTTGAAAGCTGCAATAGCCGCGAACAGTATCATTACACGCCGGCCGCCGTCTGCCTGCATGACACGCTGATCATGCAGACAGACGGCGGTGACTCGAGTATAAGTCGAAGGGACACTTTCAGCCCAAAAAAAAGGGCTGAAAAATTCGACTTATACTCGAGTATATACGGTATTTTGGACTTCAAACATAACTGAGTTTTTATGAATATAGCAGCCCCTTGGGTCTTGGACTCATATGTGGTAAAGTAACCTTGCTGAAAAGCCCTAACAAAATACTGCAGGTGGTTATGAGAGGAGAAACGTGTCTCCTGAAGGAGAAGAATATCAGCACCCAACATTTTATAGGAACGGAAGGCCTTTCTCCTTTTGTTCGGGGGGTTAAAGCCCTTCAAGTTGTGTGTGATCAACTTAAGACCCATGTTTTTTTTTAATGGGACTAAGCATAAATATAAGGACAAGTCCAAGATGCGAGGCCAGCCAACGTTCATCTTTGCAAACCTTACCTTTAATAACTAGTTGCCTTAATAGGCTGATGAGGTAGGCAAAACTCAAATTAGCATATATCTTCTTAACTTTAGATTTGAATGCAAATGATACTATATGCATTGTAAGTACAGAAAATAAAGAAAAAAAGAAAAAAAAACAAAGAAAAAAGGAAAACATGCAGAACCAACTGCAAACTTTCATAACTGCAAACAATGCCAGCATTTGGCAGTGTATTGGCTATGGGAGTCAGGGGAGTAAATTTCCACTTGACCAAGGGAACCATTATAACACGAACCAAGTGGTCCAATACTCAATTCAAGTGGTGTGGTCTGTCATAGCAGTCTAACGACTGTTGCGGGTCCGGTCCTGGAAAAAAACAGTCCCAGGTAGGCTGACTAGAAGGTATCCAAAATCCAGAACCGACTTGATTGGAGTAGGGGGACAAACAAACGTGCATGACAGAACTTCCGCTTGGAGTGGAGACTAATGATAAGTTACTGTGCATCCTAGCCATAGGGTGATGATGACCGCACAAGTGGGCCAGCAGAAAGAAGCGGCGAGTGGAACTTAGTGTTGATTGTGGTAATCCCTCCTGGGGGAAGGTGTAGCCCAGATGGCAGACAGACGTAGGGTGGATGGCATTCTTGGGTGGTCCGCCGCATCAAGGAGGCCCAGCTTCACGAGGGGTGCTTTGCCTTTCGGGATCGTGGTGACCGTGTAGGTGGTGCCATTATGAGGAACCTGTAGCTTGAAGGGAAAACCCCAACGATATTGGATCCTAGCTGACTGGAGCACTGTTGTTATTTCTTTCATCCTCTGGCGCTTGTCCAGGGTGGTAGGTGGGATATCAGGGTATATTTGGACTGTTATGCCCTCTAACTGGATATGAGGCATGTTGCGTGAGGCTCGTAGGATCTCCTCTTTTATCAAAAAATCCTTCGGGCACAGCACTATATTCCCGGGGGTTTTCTCTGGAGGAGGTTTTGGGCGTAAGGCCCTGTGTATCCTGTCACAGGTTAAAGCTGCTGTGGGAGAGTCAGGGAGAAGTGACTGAAATAATTTTTGCATAGCTGGAAGCAGGTCTGTCACTGTTTCTGGGACCCCCCCCCCCCTCACTCTCAGATTGTTCCTCCTATTCCTGTTGTCCAGGTCTTCTAGGTGGGCTTGTAACAGTTGTACTGTTTCTGTGAGGGTTTCATGGTCTTTTCTGAGGTCTGAGTCAACAAGGTTCAGCTCATCATGCTTAGTCTCTAGCAAGTCCGTCCTAGTGCCCGGGCAGCTATCTCCAGGGACAGGGTATTTGTGAATTTATGTAGTTCTTATTGGAATTTCTTGGCTATCTTGTCATACATAGTCAGGTGTGAAGATTTCAAATGCAGGAATTCAAGATCTCTCCTCAGGACTGAAACCTTTCTAATCCATGACAAACCTCGTACTCCTGATCATCTTCAGAGGCTGGAGCCAAGGTAGGGAGAGGACGGGAGAACTTATTGATAACTATAGGTTTCAGAAGGGATACATGAAAGGAGTTTGAGATCTTGAGGCTTTTAGGGATCTGGAGTTTAAAACAAAGAGGATTCAGCTTTGAAATTATATTGGAAATTATAAGGACCAATGAATCTCGGGGCAATTTTCACTGAAGAAACCTGGAGTCTAATGTTTCTGGTGGAAAGCCAGACTTTGTCTCCTGGCTGTAGAGGAGGCGGCTTACACCTGCGACGGTCAGAAAAACCCTTGAATTTGTTGGCAGCTGTCTGGAGGGAATCATGGATGTCAACCCACATGGAACTGAATGATTCCTGAATGGTAGCCAAAGCTAGGATGTCGGAAGAACAGGTCATAGGAAGAGGGAGCTGAGGATGTCTTCCATAAACAGTGAAAAAGGGTGTCTTCTGTGAACTGACGTTGACATGATTATTGTGGGAGAACTCTGCCCAGGGGAGTTGGTACAACTGCCAGCTGTGATTGAGGTTGTTGAACCTGGGATCCAAATGAGGCCTGAAGCTGTTCAAAGTGGAAGGCCAAACCTTGCAGGAATTGCATCACTTGGGTCTGATTAGACTCCTATGTCACAAGTCTGCAGACTACGCCCTGCAGCTGGTCAATGGCAGGTAGTGGCACATCAGCCGGATCCATGGCCAGAGCAAACTGTGAGGTCACCTGAGGCCAGGTAACAGATGCACACTGTTGGGGTCAGGAGTGCACCGCTATGGTAGTGGACCCTGTGGCTGACTGCTGCGGATGGAACTCTGGGTGGTTCAGAAAAGCAGGTCCACTGGAGTACCAACATGGATCCCAATGGCAGCTAGAGCATAAGATTGCCTAGGGCACAGAGTCTAAAACCAAAAGGTGTTCACCGGAGCCTCTAGTGGTGATGAGGATGGACTGCGCTGCAACTGGCTCCAGGTAGCGGCCCCTAGGGTCTCACAGCTCATGCTCACAGTAGGCTGCAGGAAGATAGAGAGGAAGCAGCAGCCCAGGACAACAAGGGATAGTCAGGAGATAAGCCAAAGGTCGGTGCAACTAGCAGACAAGGATAAACAGAGAACACGCCAAAGGTCAGGGTAACAAGCAGGCAGAGATAGTCAAAGAACAAGCCAAGATCGGTAACAGAAACAGACGTAGAGCACACGGCAAGCAGGAGACAGGAAATTAAACACACAATGTTGCTCGGGCAAGGCAGGCTTGGACAGCACAGTGTTAAATAGTGTATCCTGTAGAGACTAGGGTGGAACCACGCTGAGGGAAGATTACTTAACCACTTCAGCCCTGGAAGGATTTACCCCCTTCCTGGGCTGGATGTGATCCAAATATATGGCACTCAAAGCAGATATATGGCACTCTCTGCTTTGAGTGCCATATATTTGGATCACATCCAGCAGTCCTGTAGAGTGAAGGGCAATTTGTGCAAATCTTGGACTTTTTCCACCAAAAAATGGGCAATGCTTCTGCCAAAAGTTACTTAAACATGTATTTGGAACGTAAGTGTTTATGTTATAGGTTTGCAGCTATTGAAAATTTGTATTTTATATGGTACTTATATGAATTCTAAAGTGCTACATTTTGTACTTTCAGAAGTGGTGTAAATCCCTGATGAAGATTTTGCTTATGCACTTATTATTCAAAACGCATGGATATCCCTCTACTCTTTACCATCCGGTTTCAACAGGTGGTCATTCAGCAAGTAGTTGGGAAATACCACTTCCAACTCAATACAATACATCATGCATTATTTTTAATCTTTGTATAACTATGCAACGTGTTGAATTTTCTACTCATTCTTTCTTTTTTACATGTCAAAATAAAATTGCTTATATATAGAATTTTCTTCTAAAATAATTATTTCATTGCCCTAAAAATTCCAAACTAGAGGTTTTTCAAATTTTCTTAGAAGTTGAGGAGTGGATTTTTTGAGCTAGGGTTTCCATCAGTAATGTGAAAATCAGTGGGGAAAGGTGACATCCGTGCCTCGTTCCGTTCGTAATGGCAAATTAATCTGAGAAGACCCCCTCTGAGAGGACACGGGCAGTGGGATTGGAGTAGAGGCCTAGAATGGCTGATATTATATTGCCTTAGAATCCAAATTTCATGAGGGTATGTTTCAAATAGCCCCAGTGAATCCTTTCAAATGCCTTTTTGGCATCTAGAGTAACACATAGAGTCAGGATATTGTTATTTTCAGTATAGTGTAGAAGGTTTGTTATTTTCCATGTGGCATCAGGGGCTTGTCTGCCCAAGGTGAAACCAACCTTTTTGGGGTGTATGAGGTGGGGCATAATGGGGGCTAGTCTCTGTCTCTTTTTTTTTTTATTCTTTATTTTGTTTTATAATAATGTCATCATACAATAATACAAAACACATATTTAGTTACATCTTAAATAGTTACATAACATTTTTCTTATTTCCCACCCCCCGCCCCATCCCCCTGCATGCTACCTCATGCTTCAGGGATGGTTATGTTAGCTATTATTTTCCCCCATTTCGACCAATACCCCCTTCTATTCTTGACTTATTGCCTCGACATACCTCCACATCTTTTTAAACTCTTTCCAACTTTCCCATTTGTCCTTTCGGTGTACCCCATCTTCTTCTTCCCAGCTACAGTTTAAACTCTCCAGGTTGTATATTTCATTTATACCAGGTATACAATCCCGGATTTTGGGGCTGTCAGCTTCCTGCCATTTTTGGGGTATAAGACTTTTTGCAACATTAATCAGAATGGGGATTACAGATGCTTTATATTGTATAACGGAGCCACCCACCCCATGGAACAAGCATGTCCAAGGGTCTTACTATTACTTTATTGGTAATTTTAATTTATTAATTGTAAAACCTCTTGCCAGTATTTTTTTAATAATGGGGCAGTCCCACCACAAGTGGGCCATTGTTCCTACTGCCTTACACCCTCTCCTGCACTCAGAGGATTTCCCTAGTTGGAATTTATTTATTTTATCTGGAGTCGCATACCACCTTGCCAGGCACTTGTAGTTCATCTCGAATGTCTTTGTATTTACAGCAGAACTATGTATTAATTTCATAATTTTTCCAATAGTGTGTTTATTGATTCATGACCCCAATTCATTTTCCCGTTTTTTGATATATGGCGGAACCCCCCAGATCGTCCCCAGCTGATAGTATTTTGTATATACAAGCAATATTATTCTTTGCTTTTTCCCTCATACAAAGCCACTCCAGCGGCCTGTAGTCTTCCCCATATCTTATTGGGTGAGGCAATTTCTCCACAAAGTGCCTTAACGGGAGGTACCACCATCTATCAATCACCATTAAATCCATGTCAAATCTTAATTCTTGATAAGTGCATATTTTACCCATCTTTAATAAGTGTTTAATAAAGAGATGGGGAAGAAATTAGAAGGATTGACTGGCTCTTTCCCTGGTTTAGGCAAGGTTATAATATTTGCAGAAAGCATTTTACTCGGGAATTCGCCAGAGAACATAGCAGCGCTGAACAAGCGACACAAATGTGGAGGTAAAGTGTTGTCGAACAGTTTGTAGTACTCAGCTGAGAAGCCACCTGGGCCAGGGGCTTTACCATTAGGGAGTGCTGATATTGCTTGGGAGATTTCTTTGATAGAGAATGGAGCATTAAGAGATGCCAGTTGTGCAGTGGAAAGTTTGGGGAGATTTATTGTTTCTAAAAAGCTCAATATATCGGAATTAGTGGGTTGTGTTGTATGGGTTGCTGTCTTTTAAGTTGTATGAGAATGAAAGAAGGAGAGATGAAAACCTACCAGGAATAGGGGAACCCTACACTCTGTGTCACATCCCAAAATATAAATGGAGAAAAACAGATAGGCCCCAAGGATAGTGCGGACACAGAGAGAGTGCAAATTAGGGTACACCCAAATAGTATGTAAAAATATATAGGTTCACTTTATTGGTACAAAGTAGAAAAATATAACAATAAAAATGTACAAATATAAAAACAATAATACATCTCAATTGGAGATAGAACAAGCTGCTAGACTTAAACCACCGACATGTTTCGGAAGCCAAAAAGAAATATTTTTGACATATGTATATCCTTCTTCAAGGTTAATAGAAAAACAGACTATTCCATATTCTATCGAGAACAAAAAAGGAAGAGAGAGGGAATATTGTATCAGTATTGTGAGTAAATAATTTACAAACAATAGGTTAAAGCATGGTAGTATTGCAGCACATGTGAGGTTTGAACAGAAAATGTCTATTCGTACTTACAGATGTATGTTCAAATCTTAGAGACATGCACATCAGTGGATGAAACGTCAGGCCAAAGGTATTTCACTCAGCTGTGCCTCAAAGCTTAATTTGTATGATTTTAGTAGACTAGGAGATAGATCCCATGAGTAGTAAGTAAATCCCATAAGTGAGATATGAGCTTGGATAAACTAAAGCCGAGCTCAAAGAGGGCAGGTATAGTGCTTGTCCTGAAGCAGTCCACCAAAGCTCATGAGGATACCCCACAAAAGAGGGGGAGACGGATATCTAAAAGTATGATAGGATGTAGGTATCAGAACAACAGGCATAATAGTGTATATATGGGCCAAAAAATTGCAAAAAAGACGTATCAATAGTAGAGCATTTATGCCATGTTTGTATTACCTGGGATGCAGTGAACAAAGCTTGCTTACAGGAGTCTCTGGCATTTCCTGGCTGTGCAGCAAATGGTGCTGTTCTCAGCCAGGATATATACGCCCAGGGATCAGGTGAATGCAATAACAGCAATTAGTAGTATGTAAGAATTGATAGAAAAGGGGAGGAGGGGGCAGAGACAGGTGCTGTGGAGCGTCAGCCGACCGCTCCCTCAGACACCCGTCACGTCGTCCCGATTCATGCATCCGTCTCCCATCGGCATCCAATTGCCGATGCGGCGTCCGGCGTCGCGGGGTCACCGCGTCTAGTGCGGTGACGTCAGACGTCGACACGGCCGCCGACACGGAGGTGGGCAGATAAGCCGGGCGATGTAGATGCCCAGTGCGCATGTGCGGAAAGATACTGTCCGCACTGGAGTCTCCGCCAATGCAACCCTGAACAGGGAGCTGCCCCAAAGGTGGCAAAAATCGCCACCGAAGGGGCCCCACGTGTCGGGAAGCCTCGGTGGACCACCAAGGACAATCAAACCTGCCTAAACTAGCTGAGCAGTAACACAAGTGTGGGCACAGCTCATATTTTAACCCAGGTCATTGGTTGTCATCCATACAGAGAGATTTGTTGTTACTACAGTATCTGTAACAAACAAAAATAGTATATGATTAATAGGGTATGACATTTTAAAAAATAACAAGCAAAAACAAATTCATGTGCTTATTGATCAACAAACATATGCTATCAAAATTAGCGGAGAGGGAGAGAAAAAAAAGGGGAAAAATGTAAATAATAAAGTTACATATCTTTATCAAACGAGCCTGAGGTAAAGCCTGGTAAGAAAGACCTAAAGCTAAAGGCCTCATTGAGGCCAGGGGGCGAGGTGGCATAGAGATGGAATATCCACCTGAGCTCCCGTTGGAGGAGGAGTTTATCGAGGTCTCCTCCACGGGTGCCCGGGTGTACTCTATCCAATACCAATACTCTGATGGTAGGGCAAATGCCATTGTGGATTTGTGACACATGTCTTCCTAGAGGTACATCAGGGTTGCTGGTTCGCATAGCCCTGATGTGGCGATATAATCTTTGCCACAACTTCTGTATGGTCTTGCCCACATAGAAACAATTGCAACTGCACATCAAAAGATAAACAACCGTGGTTGTTTGGCAGTTGGAAAAGTGTCTGGGCATGTAGCGCATTCCATTAGGTAAATAAATATTCCTTCTAGAGTCCATATATTTACAATATGCACATGAACCGCAGGGAAAAGTTGCCCGCGTCTTACAAGGGTCTCCTCCCCCGAACCTTGAAACTCACTTTTGACTAACATGTCACGCAAAGAGGTGGCACGTCTATATGTTAGGTTGGGAGCAGGAGGTACGTATGGTCCCACAGTGGGATCCGATGTAGGAAGATTCCAATATTTCCTGCAAATTTGTCTGATAGATGCGTGGTCATTGGAGTAAGTGGTAATGATACGGCTATGAGTTTCAAGTGTTTCGTTTTTGACACTCAATAACTCATGTCTGTTGATATTGTCTGCCCGCTTAAAGGCCTTCTTAAGAGTTTTATGGCTATATCCTCTATCTAAGAGGCGCCTTTTGAGATTGTTAGCTTCCCATTTGAAATCTGAGTAACTGGAACAGTTGCGCTTAATCCTTAAGTATTGTCCATAGGGAATGGATTGAATAAGGGGTCTGGGATGGAAACTGGATGAGTGAAGAATGGTGTTGCCTGCGGTGGTTTTTCTGTAAAGTTTGCAAGATAACATATTTGTGTCACTCTTGAATATTTCTACATCCAAGAAAGTGATCCTTGAAGGATCAGCAATCATAGTGAACTTGAGATTAAATTAATTTTGGTTTAGAGCTAGCAGGCAATCATCCAGTAGTTTCAATGGTCCATCCCAGACCACAAAGATGTCGTCTATGTACCTGTGCCACATGACAATGTGGCACAGGTACATAGAGAGATCCTTGTCGCAAAAGATGGTTCGCTCCCACTCCCCCAGGTACAGATTGGCGTAGCCAAGGGCACAACAGGTGCCTCTGGCTACGCCCTGCACCTGGAGGAAGAGTCGACCATCAAAAGAGAAAACATTGTGTTTCAGAATGAAGTCTAGGGATAGCAGAATAAAGTCATTAAAGGAACTCTCACGGTGGCTGGTCTGTGAGAGAACCTTATACATGCATGCAAGCCCCTTAGAATAGGGTATTGAGCTATAAAGAGCTTCCACATCAACACTGGTCAAAATGCATCCTTCTGATATTTGTACACCCTCAATAATTTGTAACAGGTGAATGGTGTCCCGTATGTAGGAAGGTATGGAGAGAACAAAGGGTCTAATGTGCTCATCCACAAGGCGTGATAAGTTTTCCATAATGGCACCATTACCCGAGATTATTGGTCTCCCTGGAGGGTCACTAGTGTGTTTGTGGAACTTAGGAGGAGAGTAAAAGGTTGGCAACCTAGGGTGAGAAGTAAGAATGAAGTCAAGGGTTTGTTTGGAGATGGTTTTGTTCTGAAATGCCTCATCCACAAATGCATAAAACTTCTTTTTAAAGGCCTTAATGACATTGGGGCCAACAGGGTGGTACCAGTCCTGGTTACTCAAAATCTTCATGCACATATGACTGTACTTGTCATTGTCCATCAAAACTATGTTCCCCTTTGTCCAACGCCTTTATAGTAATTTCATGATTGTTAAGCAAATTTTGAAGGGCAGCTTTTTCATTTCTAGTGAGGTTATCAGAAATAGAGGGTGTGGGTTTCAGTTTTTTGATTTCCTGACAAGTCATTTTCAAAAAAGTTTAGACCCCTTGGTTGGAGCTAGGTGCAGGATATAGTGAAGATGTCTTTTTGAGGGAGGATTTTTTTTGGGGGGGCCCCGTTTCCACGGTTGTAGCACCCATAAGGAGGGCTTCTAGGTCAATTGTGTCAATGAGATCTTTGGGTTCATTCTCTTTGGGTAATGGCACCATTACCCGAGATTATTGGTCTCCCTGGAGGGTCACTAGTGTGTTTGTGGATCTTAGGGAGAGAGTAAAAGGTTGGCAACCTAGGGTGAGAAGTACGAATGAAGTCAAGAATTTGTTTGGAGATGGTTTTGTTCTGAAATGCCTCATCCACAAATGCATAAAACTTGTTTTTAAGGGCCTCAACAACATCGGAGCCAACCGGGCCCGATGTCACCATTAAATCCACGTCAAATCTTAATTCTTGATAAGTGCATATTTTACCCATCTTTATTAAGTGTTTAATAAAGAGATGGGGAAGAAATTAGAAGGAGTGACCGGCTCTTTCCCTGGTTTAGGCAAGGTTATAATGTTTACAGAAAGCATTTTACTTGGAAATTCTCCAGAGCACATAGCAGTGCTGAACAAGTGACAAGTGTTGTTGAACAGTTTGTAGTACTCAGCTGAGAAGGCACCTGGGACAGAGGCTTTACCATTAGGGAGTGCTGCTATTTCTTGGGAGATTTCTTTGATAGAGAATGGAGCATTAAGAGATGCCAGTTGTGCAGTGGAAAGTTTGGGGAGATTCATTGTTTCTAAAAAGCTCAATATATCAGAATCAGTGGGTTGTGTTGTGTGGGTTGCTGTCTTTTAAGTTGTACAGCGTATAATAATATGCCTAAAACACATTAGCTATGTTTTTGGGGTGGAACACCTTGTCTCTTGTAGTGGGATGTAAGATGTAAGGGATATTATGTTTAGTTCTTTTTTGTTTGATTTGGTGTGCTAAAAGTTTACCAGCTTTATTACCGGCTGTATAAAAGGTAGTGCATAATTTTAGGATCATCGTGCTGTGTTTGGCATTTAGGAAACATCCAAGATCATTCCTGGCATAAAAAATTTTGTCACTAGTTATTTGTGTGGGATTAGTTTTGTTTATCAGCTCCAATTGTTCAATTTTGTCTAATAGTTCTTTCAGCTGCTGTGTTCTCATTTGAAAGAGTATACCATGGTTGAATGCCTTGTAAAGTAGCAGGGTTGCTGGGAGCGTGTCCTGGCCGCCGAGCAGCATGGGCGCTTGAATCCAGACTCTTCAGCTTCACAGGGTGAAAGACGCGGCTCACAGAACCTCAGCCTGCTGATTTCCCCTCTGCTAGTGAGGGGAAGACACCTGGATAATACCATAGTATGACCCAGAGGAAACCACAGACACAGGGGCCCCGCTGCCTATTGTACTTCTTCATGAAGCCACAGCACACAGCCAGCCAAGATGGCGCTGTGGGAAGCGGCCGCACTCCTTCTCCACAGCCTCTTGCCAGTGATCCTCTGATGGACCCAGCATCTGACATGGAGGAGTCAGCACAGGAGACCACCTTCTCCCCCTCATCTGAATGAGGTAAGGGGGCTGCTGAATCCCCAGCATATTCACTTACTAAGCTGCCCTCAGCTAAAAAGCAGTTCTGGACTCCTCTCCCTGCATTCCCCTCTGATCACAAGGAGAACTCCCCTGACACACTATCTGCCTACCCTGCTGCAGATGTCCCTGCTACTGAGGCAGCCCTTAAAGCCATGTTGCTCTCCCTCCAAATGGGGCTACACACTGAGCTTAGATCATCAATTAACCATTTATCTACCAGAGTGGTTGATGTGCATGAGGGGCAGGCCGAGATAATCTGCAAACTGCAACTAAAAGTGGCAGACATGGAGGATAGATGCCGCTGCAACAACATTCAATTTCAGGAGCTCATTTCATATCTGAAACAGCTTTTCTTCAAATTGTTGCCTGATTTAGCATCTAGAGATCTCCTTCTGCACCGCGGCCATAGAATACCGAAACCAGCATATCTCCCTGACATAGTTCCCAGGGACTGAGAAAAATGCAATTGGTTGCTCCACTACACAACTTCTAGCAGCCCTTTGGCTTCAATTCACCCTGCAACGCTCATATCTTGACGTGGTATCCGTAACAGTAAAGGTCTGGAAAGCCATCTTGCAAAACTTCCAAGGGATCCCCAAAGAACTTCCTAAATGACTCCATTTGACCGCACTGAACCTTGTGTGCCCGGAACCTTGGGATTATTTCTTTGGTTACAGCTGGTATCCAAACCATTGGAGATTTATTTGACAATGAGGTTCTACCTTAATTCCAAACAATCCAATCCAAATCGAACATTAGCCATAAAGACTTCTTTAAATATCTACCCATCAGGCATGCCCTCCGAGATACCCTATTGACATCCTCCACCTTACCTCAGAAACTCATCCAAACCTATGAACACCCTTCTCGCTCTAGTAAGGGGATCTTTACTATCGACAAGGTCCTAGCAGCTGACTTAAAACATTGAAATACTACCTCTATGGAACAGTAGGATCATTACCTTCAGTTCACAGCAGAAACTCGAAGTTGGCAGCAAGAGGCGAACTTCCCACTAAAATATTCCAAATGTCTATCACACTGGGAATCAGCACTAAAAATGATTCACTTCTGGTACTACACCCTGCTTAAGTTGTTTTCTTTATATCCATCGCAATCTAATCTGTGTTGGAGGAATTGTGGATTACTAGGTTCCCTATCACATATACAGTATGGTGGAGCTGTCCAGTAATCATGCCATTCTGGAAAGTTGTAAATGCCCTAATCCCCTTACTCATAGGACTACAAGCTTCGTTAATGCCTCAGTGTGCTTTGCTGGGATTCGGGCTACAGATGTGGCATACTCAATTCCATCCTATGATTATGCATGCTCTCATAGCTGCAAGGTTGGCCATTGCCTGTCCCTGGAAAAAAACATCTCTTCCCCAACTAGCCAGAACTTCCTGTCTATACAGAATTCCCACATGGAATTTATGTATGCTAAAGATCACCTTTCCCTACCAAAATGTCTTGCTCACTGGGCCCCCTGGCCACAAGACCCAAGATGTGCGGTTGATACCACATGAAGCTAATGTTTATTCTCATTTATACATCTCTAAACCTTACTCCCAGCAAAGATTACTCTTAACTTACTGGTTTATGACAAAAAAAAATCATCACAGCTAGGGGCTGTGGTCTGTTTCATCCTCCCACAAGATTATACCTTTCCCTAGTGCTCTTCGCGTTGAGGGAGGATGAGGCTGACCACCTAGCATTTGGAAGAACTATCATCCCTCCAGCTCTCAACCTGTATCTAATTTGTTACTTATGCCTAGGATGCTTACTTTTCAATGTCAGTTAGGCGATACAGCCTATGTTACTACTAGCGTTTAAGTTCTGTTACAACCCTACTTTTGCTTCACCTGATCCGCCCCCTCTCCAGGGCATGCTATTACTGGGATGGCTTATGCCACCCAGATTTCTCTCATTTATAGCAAAATATATACTTATCCTTGTATTTGTTGTTACCTTAGCTACTGTATGTACTCAGCTATTACACCTTACTAACTGTATATGATGTATGATTATTTTTGTCTGTAACTCTCCATAAACCAACACAATTCAAGTTAAAAAAAGTAGCAGGGTTGCTAACTAAGGGCATATTAATGTCAAAGTACTCTTTCAGATGTTCCTGTATAAAGGTTGTGTTAGTGGGCATTGACATTAGGTGTGGGTTGTTTCTCCAGTTGGTGGAAAAGGAGTTAGAGGTCTTGCCATGTATAAGCATGGAGATGGGTATACGATCCGACCATGTTATGGTGTGTATTTTTGTCTCAATGGCATCTTGCAGAAGCTGTTTGTCACCTATGAATAGGTTAATTCTGGAGTAGATACCATGGGGTTTTGAAATTAAAGTCCCTTTACAGAGAATGCTGACACCTCCATATGTCGAACAGGCCATTAGCTTGGTGGAAGGGGATCAAAGTAGATTGATGGTGTTTCTTAGGAGAGGAGCCTTTAACGTCAATGGAAGGGTCTGGAGCTAAATTAAAGTCCCTGTTTTTCATATTTTATGCATAAAGCATATTTAAAGTCACTGTTTTCCATATTTTATGCATAAAGCGTATTTGGCCCGAGTTTGGGGCGCAGATGTTTACAATATTAAATGTAGCATTATTAATTTTGCAGACTAGGATAAGGTATCTCACCAGGGGATAAGCAATTGTAGAGGTCATTTTAAATGCTAATGCATCCTTGATTGCTATGAGTACACCTTTTGTTTTGTTTTGAGAGTTAGCAAAAAAGACATGCAGAAAGCTTTTGTGAGACATATTTGGAGCCTTGTCTTGGCAGAAATGAATCGCTTGGAGACACAGTATGTCGTCTTGGAGTTTGCAGGCTTCGGACCAGAGGGAGTATCGTTTCCCCGGGTGGTTCAGGCCTTTTACGTTTTGTGACGTTATTTTGAGAGGAATATTGAATTTGCTGATGTCCTGATGGCAGGGTTGTAGGTTTAGATTTAGGATTAGCTAGAACTGTTATGCCCTGTACACACGGCCGGACATTCCGACAACAAAATCCATGGATTTTTTCCGATTGATGTTGGCTAAAACTTGTCTTGCATACACACGGTCACAGAAAGTTATTGGAAAATCCGATCGTTCTAAACGCGGTGACATAAAACACGTACGTCGGGACTATAAAAGGGGCAGTAGCCAATATCTTTCGTCTCTTAATTTATTCTGAGCATGCGTGGCACTTTGTGCGTCGGATTTGTGTACACACGATTGGAATTTCCGACAACGGATTTTGTTGTCGGAAAATTTTATAGCAAGCTCTAAAACTTTTTGTGTCGGAAATTCCGATGGAAAATGTGTGATGGAGCCCACACAAGGTCGGAATTTCCGACAACAAGGTCCTATCACACATTTTCCATCGGAAAATCCAACCGTGTGTACGGGGCATTATGCCCCGTACACACGGTCGGACATTGATCGGACATTCCGACAACAAAATCCATGGATTTTTTCCAAAGGATGTTGGCTCAAACTTGTCTTGCATACACATGGTCACACAAAGTTGTCGGAAAATCTGATCGTTCTGAATGCGGTGATGTAAAACACGTACGTCGGGACTATAAACGGGGCAGTAGCCAATAGCTTTCGTCTCTTAATTTATTCTGAGCATGCGTGGCACTTTGTGCGTCGGATTTTTGTACACACGATCGGAATTTCCGACAATGGAATTTGTTGTCGGAAAAATTTTATAGCAAGCTCTCAAACTTTGTGTGTCAGAAATTCCTATGGAAAATGTGTGATGGAGACTACACATGGTCGGAATTTCCGACAACAAGGTCCTATCACACATTTTCCATCGGAAAATCTGACCATGTGTGCAGGGCATAAGAGTGGTGATGAGCTGAATATGTTTTTTTTTTTTTTTTTTCTTTAGTGATTTGATATGCAGGTGCTGGTAAAGATACTGGAGGAGATTTTTATGCTGCAGCATAGTATATTTAGAAAGATCAGCATAGAAAGCCAAGTTGGTGTATGGCTGGGGATATTCAAAGTGATTGTGTGTGGCACGTATCAGATTTTCAATGGTGTCTCTTGGGACAGTATCTGACAAGTATGGGGTTTTGGTAGCCGTTGTATGCGGTCAGTAATTAACTCTCCTGGGGTAGCGTCAGGGAGAAAGGCTGACATCAATTGTGTGAAGTATTCCTTTAGTGTAGATTGCTGAATGGACTCTATTATTCCTCTGATCTTTAAATTGTCTCTGTTATTCCTCTGATCTTTAAAGTGTTCCATCTGGAATCCTCCAAATCTGCAATTTTGTCTTTCATTGATTCTATATCCTTAGCCCTCTCACGCTGTGCATCCACTAAATCATTGAAGGAGGAAGTCACTTCTTCCATTTTGGTTTCTATGGTAGTGACCCTTTCGAGTTGTGCAGTGTAAGTAACATATCTCTTAGGGTAGTGTCCAGAACTGGTTGGTTAGAGGTAGGATATGTAGCAATGGAGTTAGTTATTGCTGGGCACACAGGGGATGTTTGTGTAGCTGGGCTCACCTCAGTGTCCTGGTCTGTGTCCTGTGTCAGCCTCAGTTTAGATTTTGCAGGGCTCGTTGATGGAGTGGAAGCCAGGGAATATCTGCCAGGCAGGTGAGGAGAAGGCTGAACTTCTTCTGCAGCATTGGCTTGTGTGTGCGTGTGTGTGTGTGTGGAGACTGGGTCGCGGTGTGATGTGGCCACATGTCCGCCAGCGCCATCTTGGAAAGTTTTCCTGCTGGGCAGCGGGTAGAACTCAGTGAGTTTCTGTGGGTTTGAACAATCTTTCCTCTGCTTGGACATTCTCCTGAGGACTGAAGGAGCCGATAGACCCATCTATCGAGGTATTAAGTTGGGATTGCGCATTGCTCTGTGCCCTGGAAAGCTGCTGTCCCTCAGAGCTGTTTCAGCAAGCAGCCTTCTCGGTCAGCTTCCGGCCACACCCACTATATATAGTGTAGTATTTTATAAATAAATGGAAACAAACATATACTGTATATATTGTTCTCACATGTGACTATACCAACATCAGTGCACCATCAGTGATAAAGTACTCCATACACCACTTGTGCAGCCTCTTTCCAAATAATCAAATTAAAACCGCATATCATTCCATTCTAGGTAGGTCAGCAGATCAACATCCCTTAGTGTTCCTCCTCTCCTTATAACTCAAAAGAAAATGACTCAAAATCGTGTAATACGGTGGCTTGGACATGAGACAGTGAGGATGCGTCTCATGTAAGCTCCGGCGCTGCCACTTGCTTTTACTACCTAATCGATAGCCTGCTGTACCCCAATCCATATGGCCAGCATAGGGAAGAGATCGGGGAGGACCCAGCCTAAAAAGGGAACACCTGCGAACTCCATTAAATGCTTCCTCCCCGTGGAGCCCGAGGATTTCCCGGAGGCAGACGGCCTAGGCCACTCACCACGTGGGTCGGGAATGGTCCCCGCCTCCCATCATAGGCCAGACACCGGTCTCGAGTATCCTCCGGAGGCTCGGAGAGAGAGAGAAGTCCGATCAGGCACTCAGGAGTAGTGGAGCTGGTGAGTGACCTCCCCACCAAAACGGACCTGGCGTCCATGCTACTGGGCCTAGAAAAGGTTATTAAAAAATAACTCTCGGCAGTCCATGCAGATCTCACACATGTGCTAGAAAGAGTGGAAGAGTCAGAACAGCGTCTCGATAGACATGCTACAGCCATTAGAGAACTGCAGGCCACAACACGGAACCTCTCCATAGCCCACAGGATGGCGCTCTACAAAATAGAGGACCAGGAGAACCGTAACAGGAGAAATCATGTCCGCATTAGAGGACTGCCTGAGGCGACAAAGGATGATGACCTGGTGGCCTCCATCCGCGTAATTTTTAACAGTCTCTTCGGTAACCCAGCAGATTACCCACTGAAGCTGGATAGGGTCCATCGTGCCCTTCGTCCATGCAACCTGTCCTCTGATACCCCCATGAATGTTATTTGCCGGGTTCACTATTTTGAGGGAAAGGAACTCATTTTGCGTAAAGCGAGAGAGGCTGCAACGTTGGAATTTGATGGCGTCAACCTGTCCTTTTTCCCGGACCTGGCCAGGGAGACACTGGAACGACAGAGAGCACTTAAACCTCTCACAGAGAAACTATGTGAGGCATCTATTAACTATAGATGGGGATTTCCAGCGGCCCACATAGCAAACAGGGATGGGAAGACAGCCATACTCCATTTTCCGGAAGATTTGGATACGTTTTGTATGGACCTCAACATTGAGCCCCCAGAGTTACCCGGCTGGCAAGATAACGTACCTGCACTCTGTAACATGTCGGAAGTGCGATGGCAGAAAGTTCCCCATAAACGTCGCTCCACCACACCAGGCTCTACCCCACACATGGGCTGAATCCATAACCTGCAAGTACCGTGTTCCAATCTGAGTGCTTATATGGGTTCACAGTAAGCATAGTATCTTGCCAAAATGTTAACTATTGACAAGAGTTATTTATCATTGTTCTGTTTAATTGGTCAACTTTAAACCCTTTTATAGTTATATCGCTCATAGAAGTTTGTGTAATGTTTAAGTTATATTACTTGCTTATTCTTAAGGCTATCTAGTGAAATTTGGCTCTGTGCCAGCGCCGGACCACACAGACGACAGATGCCTGGTTTGGACATGCGTGGCCTGGGCACTGAGACGGCACCATCCCCCTGCCCGGGGCAGCATGTCCCGCCATTGCAGTTGCCCCCCCACAGGGTGACACGCTCTGGGGGTTTGGACCCTTCGTTGTCCTGGGCTTTGCACCGCAAGGCTTTGCATGCACATAATATTCGCGACATCTGAGAGACTACAATACCAGGTAGGATAGTGATGAGCATATAATCTAACCGATGTTGAGTGCGTAAGGTGGGTTTCTTGCAGGAAGACAATGTCTCCCTGCATAGGCTTAAGTTCTCTATAAAGAACGTGTCTCTTACCGGGAGCATGTAGCCCTCTCACCTTGAGGGAAATCAAATTGATCGTGGCCATTGGATCCGTTGAGGGGACACATCATATTCATACATCCTATAAGGCTGGTGGGGAAGTTGGGGAGGAGAGGAGGAGAGAGAAGCAAAGGATAGGGAGAAGCAGAGAGAAAGGACAAGAAAAAGACAAATTGCAAAAAACATAAAATCGGGCCAAAAGACCCAGGTGTCTTTTGGCCCACTCTTTGCAGCATAAAAAATCAGCTTCTTACATAGCGAAAATCAAATCATCCTCAGATACTATGTTATATAAATCTAATAAAATCACAAAGGAATTCTGTTCCTTCTACCAACAACTCTATCAGGTTGGCAAAACCACCTCAGATGGGGCAACTAGGGAAGCGCTCATACAAGAATACCTCACACAGGCTAAACTACCGAAACTTCCCACTACTGCTCTGGAGGCACTGGAGGGAGAGTTCACCACAACGGAGTTCAGAGTGGCACTTAAATCCATGGCTAAGGGTAAAGCACCAGGCCCTGATGGCCTGACAGTGGCCTACTACCGTGCTTTTGCTGTCACTTTACTCATACTCACACATATTTAACATCATATGCCAACTCGGCCTCCATGGGTGGGGGCCTCCACACAGCGACTCTTCATGCACACATCACAATAATCCCCAAACCCAGGAAGGACCCAAGCATTTGTGGTAGCTATCGCCCAATTTCTTTATTGAACTTAGATGCTAAATTATATGTTAAAGCAATCAGCGCTCAGACTTATGCCCCTGATTCCTCAGTGGATTTCTAGGGACCAAACGGATTTATCCCAGGTAGAGAGGTGTGGGACAATTCTCTCAGAATGCTTTCCTTGACTTCCTACATGCGTGGGAGCTCCCAGCCCACCCTTCTCTGGTCTACTGACGTGGAGAAAGAGTTTGATAGGGTGGACTGGGAGTACCTGATGTCTACATTACAGCATCTTGGCGTAGGCCCGAACATGCTGGCAAGAATCTCGGCACTGTACCATTCACCCTCGGCACAGTTGAGAGTCAATGGTATTTTGAGTGAACCTTTCCCCCTTCACAACGGAACCCGCCAGGGCTGTCCTCTCTCACGTATCCTCTTTGCCCTCTCATTAGAACCTTTCAAGTGATGGTACGTAACGACCCCAATATACATGGGATTAAATTGGGAACGTCAGAGCACAAATATGCGGCATACACGGATGACATCCTTTACTATGTTCAACAACCCCTTATTACCCTCCCCAACCTCATGTCGGCCTTCACTAAATTTGGAACCAGATCTATCAAAATTAATTTGTCCAAATCAAAAATCTTAAACATATCAATCCCCAACACGATGGCGGATTTGCTGAAGCCCTCTTTCCCCTTTAGCTGGCAACCACATGCACTGAAATACCAAGGAATATACCTTACTTCTAACCCAGCCTCACTATTCCCTAAAAATTACATCCAGTTGTTGAATTCAATTACAGTAGATATACAAAAGTGGACCCAGATGGCCCACACATGGTTAGGAAGAATTAGCATTGTGAAAATGAATGTACTGCCTAGGCTGCTCTTCCTGTTCCAAATGATCCCTTACAAGATTCCTATGGGTTTTTTTTTAAATAGTGCAATCTATAATATGTAGATATGTGTGGAATTGGAAACAGCCCCGAATTGCCTTTAAATGGTTAATCAGACCAAAAATTAGAGGTGGTCTAGCACCCCCGGACTTTAAGCGCTACTTTCTTGCCATTGCACTAAATAGGATATCAGACTGGAAATACCAAAAGTAGGGATGAGCCTAACAACCCCCGGTTCGGTTCGCATCCAGAACATGCGAACAGGCAAAAAATTTGTTCGAACACGCGCACACCGTTAAAGTCTATGGGACACGAACATGCATGATCAAAAGTGCTCATATAAAGGCTTATATGCAAGTTATTGTCATAAAAAGTGTTTGGGGACCTGGGTCCTGCCCCAGGGGACATGTATCAATGCAAAAAGAAGTTTTAAAAACGCTGTTTTTTCAGGAGCAGTGATTTTAATAATGCTTAAAGTGAAACAATAACAGTGTAATATTCCTTTAAATTTCGTACCTGGGGGTGTCTACAGTATGCCTGTAAAGGGGCGCATGTTTCCCGTGTTTAGAACAGTCTGACAGCAAAATGATATTTCTAAAGGAAAGAAAGGTATGTAAAGCTACTACCGCTACTATCACTACTACCTGGGGGGTGTCTATAGTATGCCCGTAAAGGGGCGCATGTTTCCCGTGTTTAGAACAGTCTGGACGCCGCGCCAAAATTTAAAAAAAAAATGGCATGGGAGTCCCCCTCAAAATCCATACGGTCTGGTATGGATTTTTAAGAGAAACCCTGCGTCGTTGTCAGAGGGAGCGGGGTCACCCGTTTACGTAACTGGGTGACCCTGCCTCCCTCTGACAACACAGGGGAAAGCCACAGGGAAGTCCCCGTGCATCAGAGGAGGGTGGGTGCGTCGGAGGAGGTCACCGGGTGGCCCTGCCCTCCGTTATATAATAAGTGTCAGAAGAACCGAAGCGTCACACGGCGGAAGACTCCCACTAAGGCGGATTGTGCGGACCGAGTGTAGAAGATGCGGAATAAGAAGAAGATGAAGAAGAAGAAGATGGAGAAGAAGAAGATGGAGGAAGAAGAACACCAAAGGAAGACCAGAAGAAAGAAGATGGAAGAAGAAGAAATTAATAAAGGACTTTTCAAAAACCGTCTCTTGTGTTTTTTAACCTTTTTGACACTTTTTTTTGTGAAACGGTAGGGGTACATTTGTACCCCATTACCAATTCACATGGGGGGGTGGGATCTGGGGGTCCCCTTGTTAAAGAGGGCTTCCAGATTCCGATAAGCCCCCCGCCCGCAGACCCCCACAACCACCGGGCAAGGGTTGTGGGGATGAGGCCCTTCTCCCCATCAACATGGGGACAAGGTGCTTTGGGGGGCTACCCCAAAGCACTCTCCCAATGTTGAGGGCATGTGGCCTGGTACTATTTAGGGGGGCGCTCTCTCACCCCCCTCTTTTCCTGTGGCCTGCCAGGTTGCGTGCTCGGATAAGGGTCTGGTATGGATTTTTGGGGGGACCCCATGCCATTTTATTTTAAATTTGGGCTCGGGGGTTTCCCTTAAAATCCATACCAGACCCTTCAGGTCTGGTATGGATTTTGAGGGGGATCCCCACGCCATTTTTCTAAAAATTTTGGCGTGGGGTTCCCTTTAATATCCATACCAGGCCTGAAGGGGGACCTCCAAGCATTTTTTTTTAATTTTGGTTCGGGGTTTCCCTGTGGGGGAATCCCATGCCATTTCTGTTGATGAACTTTTATGTGTATTGCCGGACCGACAATTCATTATCGCCGGCTCTAGCGATAGTAGTTTTACAGTAGTGAGTAGTGATAGTAGCGATAGTAGTTTTACATGACTTTTTTTCCTTTAGAAATTTCATTTTGCTGTCAGACTGTTGAAAACATGGGAAACATGCGCCCCTTTACAGGCATACTATAGACACCCCCCAGGTAGTAGTGATAGTAGCGATAGTAGTTTTACATGACTTTTTTTCCTTTCGAAATATCATTTTGCTGTCAGACTGTTCTAAAGATGTTTGACCCGAACATAAAGCCCATCCCTAACCACAAGGACTCTAAACTCTGGGTGCAGCTGTAGGTGGATTTATGCGGTGTGGACCCATACTCTCTTATCTGGATTCCTATTAAATCACGCAGATTGGCCTCAACTGTCTCATCACTCACCAAATCAACCTTTGCAATGTGGGATTCGTTATGCAAAATGCAGAAATGGCCCAATAACTCACCGCTTATGCACCTAACAGGACATGAATACTTCCCACCAGGGAACATCAATCCTAGATTCAGCGACTGGATCTCAGAAACACCAGCTCTGTTGCATAAAGTAGCTACGGATGCGTGTATCCCTCCTATGTCCACACTCATTCCAACAACAGCGGTCTCATTCATGAACCAATGGAAGTATCATCAACTTTCGAAATTTGTTAAATCCCTCCCACAGCCATTGCGGTCTGAGACTGATCTGAATCCAGTGGAGGGAATAATTGCTGGGGACCAACCACCGGATAAACCTATTTTGTGTTTTTACCAAGCTCTATTGACTCTACACCCTATAGCCCGGAACTCGTTCCTAGCCGGATGGGAACAGGAGCTTCAAAGACCATTATCAGACATTCAGTGCCCTAAGGTACTTCAATTGTCACACATATCCTCCATATCCTCGAAAGCAGCAGAAGTAAGCTACAAAATATTAAACAGATGGCACTACACCCCAGTAGTGCTCCATAAAACTTTCCCACCCATTTCAGATCTTTGCTGGTGGGATTGTGGAGGACAGGGCACTCATACCCACATCTGGTGGTCTTGCCCTTTAATTAGACCATACTGGACTACTATATTGCACTGGATCAGAGAAATACGAGGAAGTGAGGTTCCCAATGACCCTCGGGTGGTTTTATTTCACTGTACGGGCAAACCAACGGAATCATATAAAAAAATCTATCACGCCACACCTGCTGAATGCAGCTAAAGCACTTATCCTAAAACTTTGGAAACAAAAGACAATCCCCACGCTATGCCAATGGCTTGTGGAGGTGGATCATAACTACCATATGTAAAAGAGCATGCTTACACTGAGAAACAAAACTGACTTAGCAAAAAAGATATGGTCCTGTTGGTTTGCCTTTAAGTTTTCAGCAGCATATGCGGATATTATGCTTCAATAGGGTTCTATGAGATAAGTAGACAAATACCTACGACGATCTAATGCAGAGGCTGGACACAGACATCCAACACTCAAAATGGCCACCTGGGTATTTCCAATTCCTTCATCTGATGGCACCACTGATGCATTTCGTCCATAGACTTTGTCAAAAGAATATGGTGCCAGAAGGAAGCACCCTATTTGCAGGGACGTGTGGTGAGGTCAGTGGCTTCTGAGCCACTGGCTAGTATCAGATCCAGATACACACAGGTTACATACGCTGTGATCGTTAGAGTGAGAGCAATAATTCTAGCACTAGACCTCCTCTGTAACTCTAAACATGTAATCTGTAAAAATGTTAAAGCTTTGCCTATGGAGATTTTTAATTACTGAAGTTTGGCGCCATTCCACGAGTGTGCGCAATTTTAAAGCGTGACATGTTAGGTATCTATTTAGTTGGGGTAACATCATCTTTAACATTATACAAAAAATTGGGTTATCTTTAGCATTTTTTTTTCTATTCATGGAACAGTTTTTTTCCCAAAAAAACGCGTTTGAAAAATTGCTGCGCAAATGCAGTGTAACATAAAAAGTTGCAATGACCACCATTTTATTCCCTAGGGTGTCTGATAAAACAATATATATATATATATATATATATATATATATATATATATATAATGTTTGGGGTTCTAAGTAATGTTCTAGCAAAAAAAATTATGATTATTACATGTAGGAGATAAGTTTCTGAATTGGCCTGGGTGGCAAGGGGTTAATTACCATAAGTAATATACAAATAATTATTATATATTGTTTTTAAGGTAATTTGCTATATTTTCAAAAACTGTAATCAAGCAGGTGGCTTAATGGACAAATTACTGAAGTTTTAAGTTATAGCTTCAAACCAGTAATTTCACAGTAAATAGATACATAATAAATTATTATCTTATAACATATAGCATAATAATACAGTCAGGTCCATAAATATTGGGACATCGACACGATTCTAATCTTTTTGGCTCTATACACCACCACAATGGATTTGAAATGAAAGGAACAAGATGTGCTTTAACTGCAGACTTTCAGCTTTAATTTGAGGGTATTTATATCCAAATCAGGTGAACGGTGTAGAAATTACAACAGTTTGTATATGTGCCTCCCACTTTTAAAGGGACCAAAAGTAATGGGACAATTGGCTGCTCAGCTGTTCCATGGCCAGGTGTGTGTTATTCCCTCATTATCCTATTTACAAGGAGCAGATAAAAGGTCCAGAGTTCATTTCAGGTGTGCTTATTGCATTTGGAATCTGTTGCTGTCAACTCTCAATATGAGATCCAAAGAGCTGTCACTATCAGTGAAGCAAGCCATCATTAGGCTGAAAAACAAAATAAACCCATCAGAGAGATAGCAAAAACATTAGGTGTGGCCAAATCAAGTGTTTAGAACATCCTTAAAAAGAAAGAACGCACCGGTGAGATCAGCAACACCAAAAGACCCGGAAGACCACGGAAAACAACTGTGGTGGATGACCGAAGAATTCTTTACCTGGTGAAGAAAACACCCTTTACAATAGTTGGCCAGATCAATAACACTCTCCAGGAACTAGGTGTATGTGTGTCAAAGTCATCAATCAAGAGAAGATTTCACCAGAGTGAATACAGAGGGTTCACCACAAGATGTAAACCATTGGCTAGTCTCAAAAACAGGAAGGCCAGATTAGAGTTTGCCAAGCAACATCTAAAAAAAACCTTCACAGTTCTGGAACAACATCCTATGGACAGATGAGACCAAGATCAACTTGTACCAGAGTGATGGGAAGAGAAGAGTATGGAGAAGGAAAGGAACTGCTCATGATCCAAAGCATACCACCTCATCAGTGAAGCATGGTGGTGGTAGTGTCATGGCGTGGGCATGTATGGCTGCCAATGGAACTGGTTTTCTTGTATTTATTGATGATGTGACTGCTGACAAAAACAGCAGGATGAATTCTGAAGTGTTTTGGGCAATATTATCTGCTCATATTCAGCAAAATGCTTCAGAATTAATTGGACGGCGCTTAACAGTGCAGATGGACAATGACCCGAAGCATACTGCGAAAGCAACCAAAGAGTTTTTTAAGGGAAAGAAATGGAATGTTATGCAATGGCCAAGTCAATCACCTGACCTGAATGTGATTGAGCATGCATTTCACTTGCTGAAGTCAAAACTGAAGGGAAAATGCCCCAAGAACAGAACTGAAGACAGTTGCAGTAGAGGCCGGCAGAGCATCACCAGAGATGAAACCCAGCTTCTGGTTATGTCTATGCGTTCCAGACTTCAGGCTGTAATTGACTGCAAAGGATTTGCAACCAAGTATTAAAAAGTGAAAGTTTGATGGGTGATTGTTAATCTGTCCCATTACTTTTGGTTCCTTAAAAAGTGGGAGGCACATATACAAACTGTTGTAATTCCTACACCGTTCACCTGATTTGGATGTAAATACTCTCAAATTGAAGCTGAAAGTCTGCAGTTAAAGCACATCTTGTTTGTTTCATTTCATCCATTGTGGTGTTGTATAGAACCAAAAAGATTAGAATTGTGTCGATGTCCCAATATTTATGGACCTGACTGTATATGATTTAGCTTGATTATAAAAGTACCTTTTCAACAGTAGCATATTCTCATTTTCCCTCTTAACTGGCTGGGCTGGAAGGGAGCATTTGTACTGTAATGCCCTGTACACATGGTCGGACTTTGTTCGGACATTCCGACAACAAAATCCTAGGATTTTTTCCAACGGATGTTGGCTCAAACTTGTCTTGCATACACACGGTCACACAAAGTTGTCAGAAAATCCGATCGTTCTAAACGCGGTGACGTAAAACACGTACGTCAGGACTATAAACGGGGCAGTGGCCAATAGCTTTCATCCCTTTATTTATTCTGAGCATGCATGGCACTTTGTCCGTCGGATTTGTGTACACACAATCGGAATTTCCGACAATGGATTTTGTTGTCGGAAAATTTTATATCCTGCTCTCAAACTTTGTGGGTCAGAAAATCCGATGGAAAATGTGTGATGGAGCCTACAACGTTCGGAATTTCCGACAACAAGGTCCTATCACACATTTTCCGTCGGAAAATCCGACCATGTGTACGGGGCATTAGACAGGTAAATTTGGTTGTCTGCGAGCTGGGGGTAAGTAGGCTTTGTTTTTTTCCTGGGCATTCCCTAGGCTTTGTTTGCATCTGTCTGTAGCCCTCCAAAGCCGCTTACTGTGATAGCCAGCTATAAATGAAGGCGGTGGCAAGTTTTTTGAGATCACCTTGGTGTGTTTATTGGTCCAGAAACGCACCAGCACCTTTGCAGCCATAGTGCTATTTGCTGGGTGGTTGGTGTGCTTCTGTACCTTTAAGAAGGGATGGGCTGCCCTTCAGTCCACCTGCCAGCATTTATCCATTAGAATGCATGTGCCTCCACTGTGGGGACACTCATATTTTAGTGTTAGGACCACAGATATCAGGGTGCTGTGACCAGGCTCTGTGGCTTCCGCATGCATTTGCAAATGTGTGTGGACTAAACCCCTGTTTTTAACGCGTACTGTTAGACAGGTCAATTTGGTTGTCTGCGAGCTGGTGGTAAGTAGGCTTTGTTTTTTTCCTGGGCATTCCCTAGGCTTTGTTTGCATCTTTTAGACACTTGCCCCTTCTATGACACTGCAATGAGAGGTGTGTCTCCACTGCAGCGTTTTTATTGGACAGCTGGGGCTAATGGTACTTTACCATTGGTCCAAGACTCCAAGCTGTCCATTGAGCTCAGTGCCTCTGACAAGAAGTGAGGAGAAGCACTGTGAGCTCAACCTCTCAGTCTGTTGCAAACAGAGTGTGCCAGCTTGTATTTAAACTAGCTGCGCAAGGAACCCCATAACCATAGTTGGTAGGAGCCCCACATTTTTGCCAGTGGTTGGGTAGGCTATGGCCCTCAATTTATTTATTTTTTTAAATGTTAATGGCAGGTGAGGCTCTGCTCTGACTGCACGCCCCTGCCTGTTTACCCATGAGTGTTTTAATTGCCTCTATTTTGGGGCTTCATATATATCAGAAAAATTGGTCCATACCATATGTGCTGCCACGCCGTGGGCAATTCCTTTAAACTGGAAGACCCCTTCTATCTCTTTTCTATAAATCAGGGATAGAGTGGATGCTGTTATGCTCACAGACTCCATGCCCCAGTTTTCTGAAAAATGGGAAACTTGGTCCAATATTAGAACCCTTTTTTCAGACTGATCTTATACCCATTCTATATAGAACCTTTGTAATTAATTGCTTTCTCTTTACTGCATTGTATAGGTTAAATCTATGGTTTTCTTTGTTTTTTCCTTTTGATGTGTTTTTTGTATTTTGGCTGCATACATCCCAATGACATACTTTTTGATATGTATTGTCTTGTCACCTTATGGTGACTTTGATAACACTATCATTATTCTGTAAATGTTTGATTGATATGGTGTCACCTACCTGTATTTGTATGCTGCAGTTTTTAAATAAAAGTTCTATATGCAGCACTTCCAAACAGTGATAAACACAAAATCTCCTGCACTTGGGGGTGGGCCCAAAGATAGTTTGCTGATCTCTGGACTCCTGTTTCTCTGGCTTGTTCTGACTACCCGTCCTGGTTACTGAACTCTGGCTATATTTTGACTATGCTTGCTCTGTTTATACCATTTTACCTTTTTATTAAATAATGTGATTTTTAATGCACTTCTGTCTCAGTCTGATTCATGTTTTATGACAGTACAGTGGACTGGATGGTGCTGTTTTTTGCGATGAGCTTTGACATGATTGTCATTATATGAATGTAGCCAGGAGCTGGCTATTATGCCTGCAATTCAGGGACAGTGTATGGCGTTGTTAATTTGGAGCTGTTTCCCTCTAGTGTTGGCTTGGAGTCCATGTGTCATTTCCTTTGAGACAAACCTAGAGCAGAGCAAAGTATTGTGGGATGTGTAGTTAAAAATACTAGGGTTTCAATTCCAGCAGGACTGATCTTAACTACCACTACCAGCATACTGAGGAGAGGAGAACAGAATGCTGGGAGAGGATATAAAAAGGTGGATGTGACCTAGATAGCTCTCTTGGGACGCCGGCTTGGATCTGCTAGCAGAGGCTCTGTGTCAGTGATGGCTGCATCTGGATCATGGCCTGTACAAAAGGTAGCTTCACTGCTGCATCCAGAGGGACACCTGCGGACAGCATCGCTTCCCATCTCCAGCGGACCGGAGGCCGTTCCGGGTCCTCCAGCGACACCTGCACTGCAGATCAGGGTAGGCCGTGGCGGGGTGTGACGGAGGTAAGACGCAATTCCCAGAGCCAGGATCCAGATGGAGTTCCTGAAGGAGTCATTCTTAACATCTGCACCATTACTAGAAATCTTTGTGATGCCGGTGGCGAGTGGGCATCTGCCCATTTAGTTCTTTAACCACTTAAGGACCGAGCCTCTTTCTGAGATTTGTTTGCGATGTTTAAAAAATTCTACAGGTTGCATGTTTTGACTTACAGAGGGCTAGAATTATTGCTCTCGCTCTAAAGATCGCAGTGATACCTCACATGTGTGGTTTTAAAACCGTTTTCATATGTAGGCACTGATCAGGTATGCGTTCGCTTCTGCACACGAGCTCGGCGGGATGGGGCGTGTTTAAAAAACATTTTTTTTCTTATTTATTTTATCTTTTATTTTTTATTTTTACACTGTTCTTTTAAAAAAAATATGTCACTTTTATTCCTATTAATGTAAACATCCCTTGTAATAGAACAAAAGCATGACAGGACCTCTTAAATATGAGATTTGGGGTCAAAAAGACCCCAGATCTCATATTTACACTAAAATGCAATAAAAAATAAAAAATAAAAATTAAATGTAATTTAAAAAAAAATGTTGCTTTAAGAGCTATGGGCAGAAGTGATGTTTTGGCGTCGTTTCCGCCCTGCAATGGTATGGAGATGGGTGGGGGCCATCTTCCCCTCATTCGTCTCCATACCAAGCCAGGAAGAAGACCCGATCGCCTCCACTGCTACCGACGGCTCCGGTAAGCGGCGGAGGGCACTTTTCCCGCCGCCGATAAAAGTGAACGAAGTGAATCTGCCACAGAGACCACTTTTATCCAAAACGGGACCGCTCACTGAAGAAGAGGATACCGGGGTTTTGGCAGCTAGCTGTTGAAATAACAACGATATCCCTCTTCAAAGTGCCAACGTATATCGGCGTGAGCCGGTCCGGAAGTGGTTAAGACACTACATATACTATAGACATCACTTATTCAGCCCAACTTCCTGGTACTTGCGGCACTACGGAAGCCAGTTTATTCTCTTCACTGAACACTGTATGCAGACATCTATGCCCTGTTCCCGTTTCTACCATCTGTAATCTTATTGGATACAAGAATATTAAGCCACATTGGAAAAGTTTGAAGTAAAACAAGGATAAGCCACAGATCAATTAAAGTTGTTCTATCATAGCATCAAGGATCACCATTTTCATAATACTTGAAAGTTAGCTGAAGATTTTCTGTATTTCAATGAGTAATATTCAAACCCTTTTTATCCTCTCCTTTAGGGATGAGCCGAACAACCCCCTGTTCGGTTCGCAAAAGAACATGCGAACAGGAAAAAAGTTTGCTCGAACACGCGAACACCGTTAAAGTCTATGGGACACGAACATTAATATTTAAAAGTGCTAATTTTAAAGGCTTATATGCAAGTTATTGCCATAAAAAGTGTTTGGGGACCTGGGTCCTGCCCCAGGGGACAAGGATCAATGCAAAAAAAAGTTTTAAAAACGGACGTTTTTTCAAGAGCAGTGATTTTAATAATGCTTAAAGTCAAACAATAAAAGTGTAATATCCCTTTAAATTTCGTAGCTGGGGGGTGTCTATAGTATGCCTGTAAAGGGGCGCATGTTTCAGAAGAGCCAGAAGAACCAGAAGAAGATGAAGGAAGAAAGAAGAAGCATTTAAATAAAGGAATTGTCAAAAACTGTCTCTTGTCATTTTGAACATTTTTGACAGTTTTTTAGTGAAATGGTAGGGGTAAGTACCCCCTTACCATTTCACACAGGGGGGTGGGATCTGGGGGTCCCCTTGTTAAAGGGGGCTTCCAGATTCCGATAAGCCCCCTGCCCGCAGACCCCCACAACCACCGGCCAGGGTTGTGGGGATGAGGCCCTTGTCCTCATCAACATGGGGACAAGGTGTTTTGGGGAGCTACCCCAAAGCACCCTCCCAATGTTGAGGGCATGTGGCCTGGTACGGTTCAGGAGGGGGGGGCGCACTCTCATCCCCCCCTCTTTTCCTGCGGCCTGCCAGGTTGCGTGCTGGGATAAGGGTCTGGTATGGATCTTTGGGGGGACCCCACACCGTTTTTTTTTTTTTGGCGTGGGGTTCCCCTTAAAATCCATACCAGACCTGAAGGGTCTGGTATGGAATATAGGGGGAACCCCACATCATTTTTTTAAAAAAAATTGGCCGGGGTTCCCCTTAATATCCATGCCAGACCTGAAGGGCCTGGTATGGAATTTAGGGGGACTCCCACATCATTTTTTTTTTTTAAATTTTGGTTCGGGAATCCCTGTGGGGAATTCCCATGCCGTTTTTATCAATGAACTTCTATGTGTATTGTCGGCAATGCAATAGCCGCGGGTAGATTTAAATGGCTTTTTTTCCTTCGAAATGTCATTTTGCTGTCAGACTGTTTTAAACACAGGAAACATGCGCCCCTTTACAGGAATACTATAGACACCTACCAGCTACGAAATTTAAAGGGATATTACACTTTTATTGTTTGACTTTAAGCATTATTAAAATCACTGCTCCTGAAAAAACGGCCATTTTAAAAAAAATTTTTTGCATTGATCCATGTCCCCTGGGGCAGGACCCAGGTCCCTAAACACTTTTTATGACAATAACTTGCATATAAGCCTTTAAAATTAGCACTTTTGATTTCTCCCATAGACTTTTAAAGGGTGTTCCGCGGCATTCGAATTTGCCGCGAACACCCCAAATTGTTCGCTGTTCGGCGAACTTGCGAACAGCCAATGTTCGAGTCGAACATGAGTTCAACTCGAACTCGAAGCTCATCCCTACTCTCCTTATTAAATAGTCTAAAGTTTTGTTTTAAGCACAAAGGGTCGGCTCTTACTTTTCCTGGAACTCTATTTAAAGGAGCCAAACACTATTTTGAATAGTTTTTGTCATGTTGTGTTGATGTAATGACCTGCGGGTTGAGGAGACAGAAGGGAATGAACCTGACATAGGAAGCACAGTGTCAGTTCCCTTCTGCCAACCTGTTCACATTGTGACAGAAATAAGGTCTAGCTGAGTTCTGGTCATATTGTCTACTATGTATTTCTCTTTACTAATGAAAGGTTCTACATGATCAAATAGCAAATCATAAATAGTTTCATATTGTTCAAATAAAATACCTTTATGATCTGCAGTGTTATGTTATGCACTTTTGTGTGTCCCTTTTAATACAGTAAACAATCTTGAACTGTTACATTGGTATTGTGTATGTTTCTTGTTATTGGTGACAGTCGGTAAAAATGACTGAACCCAGAGTGTCAGAGGTGTCGGAGGACTTGAAGAGTCGGGGGCAACCAGTGGGGTACAGATTCTATCAGCGGCCCTCATGAGGGTAGCGCTACATGAGTATAATACTTACCACTTTTTTAACAATAAAAAATAGGATTTTTATAACAGCTTACCTGTAAAATCCTTTTTCTTACATCACAGGACACAGAGCCACAGTAATTACTGTATGGGTTATATAGGCACCTTTAGGTGATGGACACTGGCACACACTAAACAGAAAGTTTAACTCCCTATATAACCCTCCCCTTGCTGGGAGTACCTCAGTTTTGTAGCAAAGCAATACACTTGTAACCAGAAAGAGGGAAGGGACCTCTGTGTCCCGTGATGTACTCCAAGAAAAGGATTTTACAGATAAGCTGTTATAAAAATCCTATTTTCTTTATTGTACATCACGGGACAATGAGCCACAGTAATTACTGTATGGGATGTCCCAGAGCAATGCTATCTGAGGGGAGGGAGACACAAGCAAAAGTAGGGTGCAATCAGACCTTAGGACCTATACTGCTGCCTGCAGCACACTGCGCCCAAAGGCGATATCCTCATGCCTTCTTACATCCACCTGATAGAATCTGGTGAATGTATGGACTGAAGACCAAGTTGTGGCCTTGCAGATTTGAGCCATGGAGTCTTGGTGATACACTGCCCACGAAGCACTAACAGCTCTGGTGGAATGCGCTTTGATTTGAAAAGGTGGAACTTTCCTCTTCAAACCATAAGCTTGAATAATTACTTGCCAAATCCACTTAGCAATAGTAGATTTTGACGCTGCCTGTCCCTTTCTAGGACCTTCAGGCAACACAAAAAAAACATCAGTTTTCCCGAATCTGAGCAGCCGCCTCCAAATAGATTTTGACTGCCGATTCTCTAGGATATTGATGGGCAAGGTCCTTTCAGGTTCTGGACCATTTCCCTTGGACAGTCGCCTCTTCCAGGACTGCACCCCAACCCGAATGGCTGGCATTTTTTGTTACCACCTTCCAGGTAACTGGTAAGAAGGATTTCCCCTTCTGCAGATTCTCGAATATCCTCCAACAACTGAGGCTCTGGCGCACTTTTTGCGACAGACGCATCAGAAAATCTAGCGCTTGGACCTTCTTGTTCCAGGCAGACAAGATTCTGTTTTGCAGCAGTCTCGAATGAAGCTGAGCATAGGGAACCACTTAGAATGAAGCCATCTGATTTCCCAACAACCTCATGCACAGGCAAATAGAAGGACTCTTCTTCTCCCTGACCAGCTGAATCAGCTCCTTTATGGCGCTGATCTTTGCCTGGGGTAAAAACACCCTCTTCTGGGCTGTATCTGTAATCAGACCCAAGTACTCTAGTCTTCTTACTGGCTTTAAAAAAGATTTCTCTAGGTTGAGGACCCAACCTAGGTATTCCAGGTAGTTGACTGTGGTGACCATGCTTTGGTCTAAGCAGGCTACCGTCCAGTCTATCAAGAGCAGGTCGTCTAGGTATGCTATAATTGTTATACCTTGAGTTTACTTGAGGTTTACCTCTTGAACCTGACAGTGAAGGCCGTCACGACTGCCCGAAGGCTAATGTCCCTGGCACTGGAGAAAGAGCCCATTTAAATGAGGGACGTTTACTTATTTTCTGAACTGGCAAAAGGGTACTTTTCCCACTTGATATATTTTGGATATATTTGTCCAAATCATCCCCAAACAGCCTTTCACCACGGAAAGAAAACCCAGCCAGGAGCTTTTTGCATGGTGCTTCGGCTGACCAACTTTTCAACCATAAGATTCTACGCATATGCACCAACCCAAGCGTAAGGCGAGAGGTTTGAAGAATAGAATCTCTGATTGCGTCAATTGCAAAACACAAAGCCCCTGGCAGTTCGGGCATGCTGGGCCTGGGCCTGCTGTTCAGGAAAAACCTTCAGCACCTGTTTTAAGTGGTCTCTCAAGGATTGACATACCCCAATTGCCACCACTGCAGGTTTAGCTACTGAACCTGCCAAAGAAAAAATGTTTTTTAACAGGAATTACAACTTTTTATCGGTTAGATCCCTAAGCATTTGAGCATTGTCAACAGGACAAGTCAAACTTTTATTCACAGTGTATAGCAGTGTCAATTGCTGGTATACCCTACAAATTTGTAAATTTTTCCTCCATAGGACAAAATGTTGAAACTTTTTAGGAGGGAAAAAAATGCTTATCTGGGTGATCCCACTAAGAATACATAAGCTTTTCCAGCAATGAATGGACAGGAAAGGCACACAAAGCTTGAGGGGGTTTCAATGAACCCAAACAAGAAGTGGGCTTTTCAACCAACTCAGTTAAGGGTAGCTTAAATGTGTAGCGGACTATTTCAGTAAGAGATTGCACTAGCAATTTCTCAGCCTGTGAAGCTGAGCAAGGTCCTTCCCCACTTGATCCATCAGAAGAGGAGTCATCAGTCTCTTCACAGTCCCCTGAGGGGGAATCAGGTACGTGCTCTTGACAGCCCCCGGTGGCGACTTTAGGCATGACAACATTTACTTAAAGGAGAAAACCCATAAGAATTAGAAAATTCCTTAGGAATCTCCACTTACCTTATCCAGCTGCAGGGTTCTGTGGTAAACCAGACAGACCCAATCTTCACCACTCACGGTGAGCTCCGTTTAAAAAACCTTCAAGGACCAGGGCCCTTTTTTATCGGGGGTTCCACAACCTTGGACCCATAAAGCACCCCGCCAGAAAATATATGGCTGAAAAAAACAAAACACTGGATCGCGGGGTCCTGCTCTCTAAAAAGAGAAGCGTTACAGGCAAAACCTTGTTTTTTCCACCACAAAGCCCGGGGACCATTAAATTTGGCCTGAAAAAGACACTTTGAATGGATCCAGTTGCATAGCTTGCACCAGCAAAGGAATATTCCAGTGGAGCTCAGCCTAGCACATCTTTACTCGTGACCAACACCTATGACACTGGCGAAAAAACTGAGGTACTCCCAGTAAGGGGAGGGGTTATATAGGGAGTTAAACTTCCTGTCTAGGGTGTGCCAGTGTCCATCACCTAAAGGTGCCTATATAACCCATACAGTAATTACTGTGGCTCTGTGTCCCATGATGTACGATAAAGATGTTTTTAGGTCAGTGGGCCCTCTGTGGGTTTTTTTGTGGTTTCATGCCTTGGCTAGGACTAAAGGGTTCTTTTTTTTTCTTTTAAATACATTTATTTGATTTTCAAAAGGAAACAAGAACATCAATAGCATGCGGTTGTAGCCACTTTGATAGTAATACCAAGATAGGTAATGTTGTAAATATAAACATAGTAACAATGAGTACATTTTTACTAATCCAATAAAATGTTCCAAGTATAGGAAGTACAAAGAAAGGGAATAGAGGTACATAGAGAATATCAATATGAGTATAAAGGGGAGTACAAGGCACTAGTGTTTTTTTTTATCAGAGAAGGGTGTATGTGTCAGGTTGAGGGATACATTGGAGTCATTTGGCTACGTCAGTTAGGTTTGAAGCACTAAGAACCTATGAGGGGAACCATAGGGGCCAAGGTTTCCATATAAGGTCAAAGGAATGGAGTGTTTTGTGTTGTAGGGTGAGAGATTTCTTCTATAGGAAATGTTGGTGAGTGGTGTTAATCATTTCGGATGGGTTAGGGGACAGGTCTTGTTTCCAGTGCCTGGTGATGGATAATTTAGTGGATAGTAGGATGTTTCACTATACCACGGTACATAGTCGGACACTTGTCAATTCCTAAATTAAGTAGGGCCAGAACAGGGTCAGTGAGGGTTAAGATACCTGTAATTTTTGCTATAATTTGAAAAGTTTTCTGCCAAAAACTGTGGATATTTTTGCAAGACCATAAGATATGCATACTGTTGCCTGGGAAGCCACAGCTGCGCCAACATAGTAAGGAGCTTGTGGGAAACATCTTGGCCAATTTGCACGGGGTGAGAGACGACTTTAAGGCCAGTTCCCAATGGTTCACACAGTGTGTAATAGAATGTGAATATCGGATAGCTTGGCTCCATTGGGAGTCAGAGAAGGAAGCTTGGAGATCTGATTCCCATTGGAGCATTTGCTTTGTTTTACTAAACTTAGTTTTTTCCTATAATATGTTGTAGATGAGGGACATTCCTTTGGTGTGTTTAACCTCCCTGGCGGTTTTCCAGAGTGTGGCTCGAGGTTAAATTTCAGTACAATTAGCGGTAACCCCAAGCCACACTCGGGATTGCATTGCAGGATCCTGGTGCAGTGTATTTACCTTGTCCCCAGGATCCTGCAATGTCCCCCTGCTGTGTCTGTGGGCTCTGTCCCCTGTGAGCGTCATGACGCACGGGGGTGGAGTCCAGCAGCAAATTCAAAAATTGAAAATTCATAACACATACAGTAAACTGTAATCTTACAGATTACATTACTGTATGAAATCATTTCACATCCCTTTTGTCCCTAATGCTTTGTCCAATGCCCTGCATGCAGTTTTATAATATATACTGTTCTTTCTGCCTGGAAACTTGAGATTGTCCATAGCAACTAAAAAGTTTCCCTTTACGTCAAAAGTGGTTTCTTAATCGTACGTCACAGGACACAGAGCCATAGTAATTACTATGTGGGTTACAGGCCACCTTCAGGTGATGGACACTGGCACACCCTAAGACAGGAAGTCCACTCCCTATATAACCCCTCCCACTACTGGGAGCACCAGTTTTTTTTCGCCAGTGTCTTAGGTGTTTGTCACGAGTAAAGATGTGCTGTGCTGAGCTCCACTGGAGCAGTCCTTGCTGGGGCCAGCTATGCAGCCGGATCCATTCAAAGTGTCTTTTTAGGCTGAATTGAATGGTACCCGGGCCTCATGGTGGAAGAAACGAGGTTTAGCCCATAACACTTCTCTTTTTAGAGAGCTGGACCCCAGGATCCAGTACTTTTGTTTTTTTCAACCATAAGGTTTTTCTGGTGGGGTCTTTTACGGGTCCAGGAGTGTGAATCCCCTGATAAAAAGGGGCGATTGGGTCTGTTGGTTTTACCACAGAAATCCCTGCGGTGAGGAAAAGGTAAGTGGAGATTTCTAAGGAATTTTTAAGTTTCTTATGAATTGTCTCCTTTAAATTGTCATGCCTGGAGGCTGTATAGAGCACGTACCTTGCCATGCTTCCTCAAAGATCACGCTGTCTCAGCAGAAGCTACAGATTCCCTGCGGCGAGCAGCCCAGGCCTCTGGTAAGATTGGGGGGGATTTTCTTACAAAAAAACACCCCCCACCTGGACAAAGCTCTCCCCCTCTCCCTGGATAGGGGGAGACCAGAACGATCGCTGATGCCGCTCCGTTTTATACCTCCCCTGTGCGGCGGTTTGATTACCAGGTCTCCTCCTCGTCACCCCCCCCACACACATGATGATCCCGTCGGATCGGAGGCCCATGCCCGCGTGAGAAGACGTCCTTTTCAAAAGAGGGGGGTGTGATGTGACGTAGGGGGCGGGGCTTAGCGCAGCATTGGCATGCGGCAATGTCCGGCTTAGGAGTATGTTTTAAAAGCTCCTTTTTTGCTGGCTGCAGCTGTCGGAGGGACACAAGAGCAAAAAGGGGCATGTAAGAGGTGACACAGGCATTTCCTTGGCACATTTACTAAAAGCATCAGGCTGAGCGTTAAATAGCAGCGGCAGTTGCTGGACTATTTGCTCAAGCAGTGGATGCGATTTCTTCTGGTAGTCCCTCTGTATTTGGGCATTGGGCTATGGTCAGAAGGGGGGGTAGAAACACCCCAAAAATGGCTTAAAATGGACTCCTACAAGCTCTAAACATCCTAAACTCATCTCTACATTGGCATTTTCCCCTGAGAGTTCTGGGGTGGCCGGTCAGAGTAAGCAATCAGGGCTATCAAATATATTACCGAAGAGGGTTTTTCCTCAAGCCATGATAGGATTGGCTAGCGGCTTTAATCGCATCCCAGAATAGGATCAAATGCGACAGGTCCCTTTCCGTTACTCAGGACCCTCAAACTGAGGATCTGGGGGTGGGAGAAGGTGAATTTCCCTCAGGGACCGTGAGAAGGCTGATGACTCCTCTTCTGAGGGGTCAAATGCGGGGTGATCAGCTTCACAATCTGAAAGATTGATGGTGCAATTCTTACTGAATATGTCCGCTCCACATTTTTTGCTACTCTTCATTGAGTCCGTTATTATGCCCACTTTTTGTTTGGGTTCAGTAACCACTTCAATACCGGCGTATAGTCATATGACGTCCACAGATGGGATCTCCCATCCTGGGTGGACGTCATATGACGTCCTGGGATTCCCGGCCGCCTAGGGGGCGTGCGCGCCGCCCGCCGCGTTGCTCATGACCCAGTGCGTGTGCCCGGCGGCCGCGATGTCCGCCGGGCACCTGCGATTGCCCGTTAACCGGGCCGGACTGTGGATGTGTGTGTGTAAACACACACATCCACGTCCTGTCAGCTCAGAGGAGAGCGATCTGTGTTCCCAGAACGGAGGAACACTGATCGGTCTCCTCCCCTTGTGCGTCCCCTCCCCCTACAGTTAGAAACATTCCCTAGGAAACATATTAACCCCTCCCCGCCCCCTAGTGGTTAACCCCTTCACTGCCTGTCACATTTACACAGTAATCAATGCAATTTTATAGCATTGATCGCTGTATAAATGTGAATGGTCCCAAAAATGTGTCAAAAGTGTCCGATGTGTCCGCCATAATGTCGCAGTCACGAAAAAAAATTGCGATCGCTGCTAAAAAAATGAATAAATATATATTTTTTTAAAACGCCATAAATCTATCCCGTATTTTGTAGACGCTATAACTTTTGCGCAAACCAATCAATATACGCTTATTGCGATTTTTTTACCAAAAATATGTTGAAGAATACGTATCGGCCGAAACTGAGGAAAAAATTTGTTTTTTAAAAAAAAAATTGGGATATTTATTATAGCAAAAAGTAAAAAATATTGTGTTTTTTTCAAAATTGTCGCTCTTCTTTTGTTTATAGCGCAAAAAATAAAGACCGCAGAGGCGATCAAATACCACCAAAAGAAAGCTCTATTTGTGGGGAAAAAAGGACGTCAATTTTTTTTGGGTACAACGTTGCACGACCGCGCAATTGACGTTTAAAGTGCGACAGCGCTGAAAACTAAAAATTGGCCTGGGAAGGAAGGGGGTGAAATTGCCCTGTATTGAACCGGCTAAAGCCTCCTCAAGCTGCCCATGCCTTTTTTCCTGTCCATTCATTGCTGGAAAGGCTTATGTATTCTGAGTGGGTTCACCCAGATAAGCATTTTTTTCCTCCTACAAAGTTTTAACACTTTTTCCTATGGAGGAGAAATTCACTAAGAAGAGGGAGATACCAGCAATTGTCGCTGCTATATTCTCTGTGAATGAAAGTTTGACTTGTCCGATAGACAATGCTCAAATGCTTAGGAATCCAATGGATAAGAAGTTGTAAATTCCTATTAAAAAAAAAAAAAATAAATACATTTTTCCTGATGTCTCAACCTGCGCTAGCAGCAATTGGTGTATGTCAATCCCTGAGAGACCAGTCTAAACAGGTGCTCAAGGTTATCCCTGATCAGCAGGCCCAGGATTTAGCTGAGTTACCAGCGGCATTATGTTTGACAATAGACGCCATGAGAGATTCTATTGTTCAAGCCTCGCGCCTTACACTTGGGCTGGTGCATAGGCATAGAATCTTATGGTTGAAAAATTGGTCAGCCAAATTGTCATACAAAGCTCCTGGCTAGTTTTCCTTTCATGGTGAATTGCTGTTTGGGGATGATTTGGATAAATACATACAAAAAAATTTTAGCGGAAAAAATATCCTTTTGCTAGTTTGGAAGAGGAGTAAACTTATTTCATTTAAACAAGCTCCTTCTCAAGTGCCAGGAGCATCTGTCTCCAGGCAATCACGATGGCTTCTGCTGTCAAGTTCAAGAAGGAAACTGAAGCCTCCTCATGAAGGGGCACCCCCGCTCACTCAAGCGTATATAGAATCTATATAGAATCTCAATCTATAATATAGAATCTATAATAAATATCCCCCCCTCAACACGGGCAGCCTCTGAGGCTATCACAACACTAGCAACACTAGCATCACTATCAAGTTCACAACACTAACACAATATCAGCAGATTATTATAAAAAAAAGTTAAGTTGAACTGTAGCTTGCTTCACTATTGTTCTACTGCTGTGCTTATGCTTAATTGCTAAATAATTCAGGTTCTCTGACAATCGGACTAGCTAAGATTGACTGTATTCTGAAATGATTCAGTGTGTGTGTCTCTCTCTGCTAGCAATCGTACGTGAAAGTAAGTTGGCTGTACATGTGTACTTAGTTCTAGCTATTTTACTGCTCCTCCTCTTTGGTTACAATCAGCCAATAACATTCATCATCATCATTATTTTTATTTTACTTCCCCCACCCAATTTCAGCAGTGATTTTTTTCTCTCTATGTTGAATCTTTTCTCTCTATGTTGAATCTTTTCTCTCTATGTCAAATCTTTTCTCTCTATGTAGAATAATCTTGGACTAATAGAGCTAAGGTTAGGCACCTTCGACCACAGGTTCGATGGACACAGATTGTTATTGTCAGCATCATGTCGAATCCCCTATCTATATTGAACTGTTGTGAAAATGAAAATAAAGCATTTGTTTATGTCGGATCTTTTGGATTCTGCACTTTCGTTATTGTAAAATACCTGAAATTCGGATGAAAATGCATTCGGACGAAAACAAATGCATATGTCTAATATCTACTAGACTCTAGTTTGGACAGATTTAAGTGTGTTATTGCTAAGAATTACAGGCCTACAATATAAAATGCCAAATTTCTATGCAAAACAATTCTACTGCTTTGAGATGCAAAAATCTGACATAATCATACCGCCAGGGAGGCTACCAAAGTTTGAAAAGAATTGCCATAACTTGGGGAGGAGTGTGATAGTGGGTGGTGGGGATGCTTTAAGAAAGTGATAGATATGATATAGTGTGAAGAAAGTGGAGTGTGGGGGGGGGGCATATTTAGCAATAAGTGATTCTGGGGGTCTCAGTTGATGTCCAGCAAGGAGATCCTCCAAATGGTGAAGGCCAAACTGCCCCAGGTGGGTCAGTTTGATTTCAGGGATGAGGTGTTCTAGCAGTGGTGGCTGGTGCTCAAAATTTTTTGGGGGGAGCAAACAAACTGAAAAATACTGAAAAAAAAACATCAATTGCAGTCACTGGGCCATCAAACACAGCCACTGTGCCCATCAAACGCAGCCACTGTACCCATCAAACGCTGCCACTGTGCCCATCAATTGCAGCCACTGTGCCCATTAATTGCAGCCACTGTGCCCTTTAAAGGCTGCCACTGTGCCATCAAATGCTGCCACTGTGTCCATCAAAAGCTGCCACTGTGCCCATCAAATGCAGCCACTGTGCCCATGGAACGCTGCCACTGTGCCATCAAATGCTGCCACTGTGCCCATCAAATGCAGCCATTGTGCCATCAAATGCTGCCACTGTGCCCATCAAATGCTGCCACTGTGCCATCAAATGCTGCTACTGTGCCCATCAAATGCTGCCACTGTGCTCATCAAATACTGCCACTGTGCCATCAAATGCTGCCACTCTGACCATCAAATGCTGCCACTCTGCCCATCGAATGCTGCCCCTGTGCCATCCAATGGTGCCACTGTGACCCCCCGCCCACTCGCCGTCTGCCAGGCACTTACCCTGTCTCGGTGGGGCAGCGGGTGATGGCGGTGAGCAGTGTCCTCCAAGCGTTGTCCTCCGAGCGATGTCTTCATGTGTCTCTTCCCGTCCTCTCCTCCCGCCAGGCGTCCAATCACAGCTTCTGTTGTTTCAGCCATTCAGGTGATGGGTAACAGACCCAAGCACCTGATTGGCGAAGAAGCTGTTCAGTGTTAGGACAGTTAATATTCATTTGCTGTTCTGACACAACTGGCTGAACCGCGAGCACCAAACATGGCACAGGTCACCTTTGGCTCTAATTAGGTGCTTCAAAAACACCCCCCGCCGCTGTAATTCAGGCACCCAAAAAGGGGCCGAGCGCCTGAATAGGGGTGGCAGCGGCGGCCATGGATAGATTCATGCTATGTATGAATCTATCCATTGGTCATAGAGGGAGTGGCTGGAGCGAGGGGGCGGCACCTGTGCGCTCTTATGGACGCACCGCAACTGTGTTCTAGAGTTACAAGTGGTATTGTAGTGACTAGGTGGGTAGGAACTTGGGATGAGGAGTTAACAATCTTTCTCCAAGCAGAGATAGATGCTCTTGTAGTAAGTAGGTATGTGGACAAATGTAATGTTCGCCAGGTGTTGGCATATAAGAGATAACTGAGATTTAGTGGTTTTATTGAGTCCCTTTTCTTTGTCCAACCATAATGGTTCTGCAGATGGGTTAAACCATTTTTTCACATGATCCATGTGGACTGCTATAAGGTAGTCTTGTAGATCTACCATTCCCCTACCACTTGTTGATCTATGTTTTGTTAAGGATATGTGGGAGCATCGCATACTCTTTCCTTGCCATATAAAGTTTTTTAGCTGCGATTTAAGGGTTTTAATGTATATTTGTTGAACCAGGGTATGTAGGGACCGGAATATGTATAGTATTTGGGGAAGAATATGCATTTTATAAGCTGCCAATCTGCCTACCCATGACAACTCTACTTGGACAGGCTTCTTCAGTTGTACCTCAATTTTGGCTATTAGAGGTTTGGGAAGTGATGACAGTGATACCAAGGTAGGAGATACTTGATTCGGCCCATGTGTACAGCATTTCCTCTTTCAGCTTAGGTTTGATAGGTTGAGGGATATTGTGGTCCATTACTAGAGACTTATGCCGTGTACACACGATCGGATTTTCCGACGGAAAATGTGCGATCGGAGCTTGTTGTCATAAATTCCGACCGTGTGTGGGCTCCATCGGACTTTTTCCATCGGATTTTCCGACACACAAAGATTGAGAGCAGGCTATAAAATTTTCTGACAACAAAATCCGATTGCGTCAATTCTGATGGTGTGTGGACAATTCCGACGCACAAAGTGCCACGCATGCTCAGAAGAAATTCAGAGACGGAACTGCTCGGTCTGGTAAAATTAGCATTCGGAATGGATATAGCACTTTCGTCACGCTGCAATGTTTTAAATTGTTTAATGCAGCGCACTCTCTTCTTCTTTATAATGCTAGAAGAATGAAGTTGTTTTGCTGCTCATATTCACACACACTTCTCACAAACTTCTTTCTTTATTATTTATCATAATTTCATCAATATAATATTTTTATTTGTCACATCTACCTAAAAAATATTTTTTTGTGATCTTTTTAGATTAAATTTTTGTTTGTAGGATTTTTTTAAAGCCTGATCTTGTGTTTTATTTATCTTTTTTTTTTTTACTCCAGAATATTTTTGGGTGTTTTTTGTGTGTCACGTTACCAAAACACCATTATTATCTTGTATTATTTATTAATCTCAAGGCGATTGGTTGTTGTTGGTGTCTCTTGTTAATTTCACATTGTATTTTTGAAATGTACCGTATATACTCGAGTATAAGTCGTTCCGAGTATAAGTCGAGGCCCTAATTTACCACAAAAAAAATGGGAAAAACTTATTGCCCCGAGTATAAGACGAGGGTGAGAAATGCACAGCTACTGTAAGTGGAAAAGAGGGTCAACAATGCCCATTTGCAGCATCACTGTGCCCATTTGCAGCCATAGGTCCCCTGAACTTCAAACTCAGTAGTTAAGGGTTCCTAGATGCCCCCTAGCTGCAGCCAAAATTTGGGGTCTCTGAACCCAAAGGGTCCCGAAATTACATTGCTGCAGATGGACACAGTTGACCGAATTTGCTGGGCCACTTAGTGCTAAGAACCCCAAATTTGGTGTGCAAACCCAGTGGAACTAGCACCATAAAATTTCCAAAGCTGGGGTTTCTAGGACCAAGTGGCCCCGAGATACAGGGCCCCAAATATCAGTTCAGAAAATGTCAAGCACTTTTCTGCAGCAGAGAATGACATTTTCCAAACCGGTTTTGGGGCCCCGTATCTCAGGGTCACTTGTTGCTAGGAACCCCAACTTTGGATATATTATGGTACCAGTTCCACTGGGTTTGCACACCAAATTTGGGGTTCCTAGAACCCAGTGGCCCTGAAATATTGGGCCCCAAAGTCGGTTCAGAAAATGTCAAGCACTTTTCTGCAGCAGAAAATGACATTTTCCGAACCGATTTTGGGGCCCTGTATCTCGGGGCCACTTAGTGCTAGGAACTTAAGCTTTGGATATGTTGTGGTACCAGTTCCACTGGGTTAGCATACCAAAATTGGGGTTCCTATCACCAAGTGGCCCTGAGATACGGGGCCCCAAAGTCGGTTCGGAAAATGAAATTTTTTGCTGCAGAAAAGTGCTTGACTCGAGTATAAGTCGAGGGGGGCACTTTCAGCACAAAAAAATGTGCTGAAAAATTTGACTTATACTCGAGTATATACAGTACATGCCTCCTCACAAACAAACTGTCCTTTTTGAAGGTAAACACACATAGGCGAGTATAATTGAAAAAAAAATCCTTTATTAAGGGGTCCTAACCAAAGAAAGAGGGAGGCAACGCTGGAGAAACAGCAGAAATTGGTGAAGCCTTTGGCCCCCAGGGCACACATCAATTATTTTCAGACAAAATTGGTGGCCTGAGGAGTTCTTATCTAAGGGAATTCAATCTGGTCCAGAAGTCCAAGAGATCATGAACAACAGCAGATGACATGTATGTCCCCAGGCTGTGGTCATACAAGAGCCTGCATCTTTTGTCAGACCAGACTGAACCCAGGTCATCACTCTCTGGTCTTCCTTCCACGCTTCCTTCCACGCTGTGTCTGTGGTGGTGGAGTTGTGGCAGGAGGAGGAGGAGGAGGATGGTCCAACTCACACAGGTGTGTTTTGGGTGTGATTTCTCCCCTCACCCGCTTAGTTAGTGTTTTATAAAGAATGTCCTCACACATGAGGCGTTGACCCTCCTGCATGTCCTTCAGTTTTGTGGCAGCCATGCAGGCAAAGGCCTCTTCATGAGTGGGGAAGGCTCTGAGGGACGCAGAAGCATCCTGAATCAGCCTGAGTGCTGAATCCTCTATGTTACTCCCCTTCCTGGGTCTTTTGTGTGGAAGGCGGAGGGGAGGAACCTGCAATTCTGTCAGGCTCCTACTGGGCCCGGCCTTCTCCTGGCTGCCACTTAGCCCCGCCTCCTCCTGGCTGCCACTAACCCCCGCCTCCTCCTGACTGCCAAATTCCACAGCCTCCTCCTGTGTGCCACATTCCACAGCCTCCTCCTGGCTGAGGTCTTCCTGTGTATGAAAAAGGGGCATAGTTTTAGTTTTTTCTTCATCAATCACACACAATTTTCATCCCATGACTGTTGCCAATTGAATGTTAACAAATATAACAGACTATCATTCTGAGCCCAGCATTTTTCATTCTTGCCCCAATTATTTTTACCCACTACTGTCTATTGATATGTAAAACACTTTATTAAATCAGCAATTAGTGATCAATAATAACATCTAGTAAACATAATTTATTTCTTGACCAGAAATCTGTAGAACAATGCTATACCTGGTTCCAGCTGGGCTCCTCCACTTCTTCCTGGCTGGAAGTCCCAGGTTGGAGATCGGAAGCCTCAGCTGGGGTATAAGATAGGGTGGAAGGAAGAGTGGAAGGAAGGGTTGAGAGTGATTCCCTGACCTCAGTCTGGTCTGACAGAAAACAAAGTCTCTCATAGTACCACAGCCTGGGGACATAAACGTCATCTGCTGCAGCTCCGGATCTCTGGGAATCCTGGACCTTCTTGTGCTCCCTAAGATAAGTGCTCCTCAGGCCACCAATTTTGGCTTTTAAATAGGGGATGGTTGCCGTGGGGACCACTGGCTTCACCAACTCCAGCAGTTTCTCCAGCGCTGCCTGCCTCTTTTGTTTATGATTATAAAACGGGTGTTTGATCTGCCACAGACAGGGCAGCTCCCTGTACGTGTTTATGAACAGGGGGGGGGAAGTTGTGGTCATTGAAGCCATCCATTTTATCTACAATACACAAGACAAACCCTAATGTCTGGCTAAAGTTTCCTAATCTTGTCCCATTATAGGCCTCAATCTAGAAGCAGTATAGGCCCAAGTTTAAATGTTACCTTTGTTATCACGATTGGCGCTTCTGATACTCCTTCCTCCGCTCACAGATCGTACGTACTAGTGTTACGCTTTATATACACTGCGCATGCATGAAACTCCGCCCGCCCCTGACGTTCTTTCTAGTTTATTCCCCGCCCCTTCTCGTTCGGTGCAGTGGGGAAGAGCACATGGTGGAGACAGAGCAGGTACGTGCTAATTACACCAACGAGGAGGAGGAGGAGGAAAGCCCGGAGCCAGAAACGTCCAGATCCCGGAGGAGACGATTTAAGGCCTCAAAAATGTCCTTTGGGGAGATGTTGGAGATGGTCGACATACTGAAGAGGGCCAACTATGACGGGAAGTGTGGACCTTACCCCAACCCCAATGTCAGAAAGGCCAAGATCATGGCAAAAGTTGTGAAGAGTCTGCAGAATAATTTTGGGGTACGTCGATCTAAGGATCAACTCCGGAAACGACCTCTAATTAAGGGAGCACGATCAGTATAGAAGGATCAGGAGAGTGCTGCAAAAAAGTAAGTAGTTGTTCTGTGTTCCTATTCGTTATTTTTAGAACGTTCATGCTGCTCCATGTGCTTTTCTTTACTGTTGTAGTTTAAAATGGCAACTTTCATGTTCATGGACACATTATTCGTTCATAGGAAACATTGTTCGTTCAGCCTAGAAAACACCATGTTATGGCCAGGTGCAATTCAATAAATTTTTGCTAGCCTATTTCTCTTAAAATAAGTTTGTTGTCTAGATGGGTTTAGAACTAGAATGAAATGCAAACTAGATTCTGTGTAAGGAGAGGACACTCAGCAGCTGTTTACACATCTGGACGCTGGAGACCTAGCGTGGGACAAAAGATCACCCTTTTTATTAGGAGGCCCCACACAGGTGCTCCAGGGTATACTATAGGGGTGACTCCATCTGTGAAGCTTGTACAAAACAGGTAAGTATTGAAGCTTGACAAAGTGAAAAAATATTTATTCATCTTATAACTCTGCCAAAATAGACAATTGTACCCCACTTCCAAGCAATGTTTCATATTCTTATTTCTGCCATCAAAAATCTGTGTGCTAAGTATACCTATTTTTTTTTACATAGGAGAAAAAAAAAGACTCGGAGGACACCACTCATCAGAGGAGACAACAGACCCCCCACCTCATGAAAAAGTGGAAATGCCCCAAAGCCAACAGGAGGAGGAGGAGGGAGACGTTATGGAAATTGTCACCACAACAGGTGAGTGTCATGCTCTGAGGAAGAGGGGATGTTCCCCTCGAAATGCGTCAGCCAGCAGTGACTCTTGTGAGCTTCTCCGGCACCTCCGGTGGGCTCTGCTGCTCCTTCACTACATGCTGTGATTGAAGATTGTTTTATACTTGTGGGATCTTTTACTACTGGTTGTAAGTAGTTCCTTTTTATCATTATTATAATAAATTGTACCTTAAGGATAATGCACAAGGCTGGTGCTCCCTTTTTTTCTTTAATCTCGTTGGTTTTAAACATGCCTGTTTTACCTTAAAAGGACATTTCTACTTTTATTAATGTCATCTATAAATATTTTATACAAAAAACATGTTGATTTGTTTTAAAAAACCTTTTATAAATGCACATGTGATTGTGCTTTGATTAAAAAGATTGATAATCAACAATGTGTGGCTTCTTCTTTCAATGCTCCTAAACTTTTTTTGTGGTAAAATTGGTGTTTTATGTGACAATGAGGGTTATTTCCTAAGGGCAAATACACTTTGCACTACAAGTTCAGTTTCTGTGCAGTCTCAAGTGCACTTGTAGTGCAAAGTGTCTTTGCCTTTAGTAAATAACCCCCAACAGTGCTTTATAATGTTACACCATCACGCCATTTTCAGGACTCCCCAAATTTCAGTCAGGGTCAGCTAAAAGAAACAAAAGCAGTAAATGGAAGTCTATGGGAAAGTACGGGTAACCTGTACAAAATCCATGGGTACACTGCGATGCACACACACTGCAGGGAAACCACAGCAGGGCAGTATGAAGTCACCCTTTATGTGTTTGTTTTCTGTGATGCTGCATTGCTTTTTACTATATGATATCTCAGATGTTGTTTTGATAAAGTTTTACTTAAAAATTCATTTTTGTCAATCAAATAATTAATATAGTTAGAGGAGGAAACTTTTCATAGCTTTAAAATTAATTAACTCATCATGTCTAATGAACTAGAGGGAAATGTGACCTTATCAGTTCTTCACAGGCTTGTCAATTATAAGGCACCTAACCTGAATATTATTATATGTGACAGACTGAAAAATGAATGGCATTATATGGAACATGCAGGCATTGTGTAGGAGGGTGTTAATTTAATAGTCATGCTCTGTAGGTAGAATTTTCCTTCCTGTAGATGGATTAGTAGGAGGAAAGAACAAAGAAAAATGTTGCTGGAAAATTACATAGATGCAAACATAATTATAATCTCATATAATTGATAGTGGCATGGAAAGCAATGTTTTTGTTACACTGATCCAAATTAAAATTGGTCTTGACATAAAATGCTGCTGCTCATGTAAGTGCAAGCTAAGAGTAAAATTGAATTTGTTTATTTACTCATTCTTTTTTTTATATAATTGTATTAGTTGCCTGCATTAATTGTCTTGAGGTTACGTCATGTTCTTTTAGTTTGAATCACATTTTTTACATCTGTGTAGCAATTGTAATTGGAAGCCATCTTAAAATGTGAATTTGTGTTCAAGTCAAGCAACTGATTGCACTAGGGCAAGACAACTATTTTCTTGGTAATTAAATGTTTAACTGAGCATTTGACATTTTGCACTACACAAAGAAATTCTACTATGTTTATTGTGGCAAAATATTTTGCTTCTAGGCACCAAACTAAATATGATATGCTTCTGCTGCCTGCACAGGAACATAACATAAGGTTTACCATATAAAATGTTCAGAAACACTGTGACACCATATAGTAATTAATTTAATGATGTGTTCTATTTAAATATTCACTCCATTTACACTTCTTTATATTGTTATAAACTCATAGTACAGTCAAAATGACAATAAATACATATTCGATTCTGTTATACTGTGGCCAAAATTCCCACTGTAAAGACGTGGGAAATGCAGCTTTTAATTTTTAAACTAGTTATTACTTTTAACTTTTCTGAAATGAAAAGACAATGGCGGAAATTCAATAAATCGGCTGTGCCACTTTTCTGGCATTAATGCCTCCTGTTAAAGGAGAAGTGCAGCCAAAGCTTGTTTGGCTGTACTTCTCTTATGGATCACAGGAGTGCATTACATTCTGAACCTGCTGAAGCCCACTGTTGGCTGATGTTACAGAGATGGTCCAGGATGAGGAAAGATTGCGACCATATGTCGGGATCCACCCAGGAGCCTGAATTAACAGCTAGGTCAGCCTCTCAGCGAGCTGCTGAGAGCCTGGGCCAGCCACCCCCACCCCACTGTGCTTACCTCACCTTGGGTAAGCCCAGGGGGCAGAGTAGACATCGGGACTGACAATCACCAGCTCTCTGCTCATGGAGCACTGAGAACTGAGCAATTAGCGGTCTTTGATCCCTCAGTTCTCAGACTTATGTCACGTATACCCAATCGGAATTTCTGACGGGAAATGTTCGATGTGAGCTTGTTGTTAGAAAGTCTGACCGTGTGTATGCTCCATCGAACATTTGCTGTCGGAATTTCCACACACAAATGTTTGAGAGCAGGTTCTCAAATTTTCCATCAACAAGACGCGATCGTGTGTATGCGGCATTAAAGTGGGCGGGGGACAGATGCAGCATCAGGGACAGATGCACCAGTGGCACCACCCCCTTCTGACATCACAGACTGGTGCATGCTGGGCCTGTGATGTCACAACATGGCAGGGCCACTGGGTGATGTTGCCAGATGACCCCACCCCTTACATAAGAACTGTCAAAGGGCAGAGAAGGCATTCGGAGATACGCCGTTCCAGAAGGCAGAGCGTTTTATTTTTTGGAGTTGCCGGGTGGCGTGATTGATAATGGATTTACATTGAGGGGCACTATTTTTTTTTTTTAATAAAAGATTTGTCAAACACTTGTCTCTTGTTTTTTTTACTTTTTGTCCACTTTTTTGGTGATACCCGATACTAATTTACATAGGGAGGCGGGATATGGGGGCCACCTTGGTAATTGGGGATTCCAGATTCCGATAAGCCCCTCCCCCCTGCAGAACCCCCACAATCACCAGTCACAGTTGTGGGGATGAGGCCCTTGGCCCCATCAATATGGGGACAAGGTGCTTTGGGGCAGGGGGGGCAGAGCCGGGATGCATGCCTGGATAAGGGTCTGGCATGGAGTTTGGGTGGGACTCCACACAATTTTTTATAAAACCATTGATGTGGGGTTCTCCTCCAAATCTATACCAGACCCAAAGGGCTTGGAATGAACTGGGGGGGGGGCATGCTGTTTTTTTTATTTTATTTTTTAATGGCACTTTATTTTTTTATTATTCAGCTGTCAGCGAGGAAACCCATCAACCGCTGATTACTTATCGGTGGCCGGCTCGGAGCAGATTAGAAGGTTTTACAGCAGAATTCATTTTATAAACTTGTGTTTCGCAATTATTAAAAACTTTTCCTTTACTCATTTCTCTGCCAGAGGCAATTAAGTACATGCTAAAAATTAAATGTATATATTTACATAAATACATTTCTTGAGATGTTTGGAGTCCTTTGATAAATCAAAAGGAAGTATTAGACATGTGAAATTTGTTTAAAATAAATGAAAAAAAACCTTAAAGTGCCCCGTCTTCCTATGCCAGTGTACAGTGGTGAATGCATACGTAGATCACACCCACATATGTGAGGTATCTTACACAAACAATGAGAAATAAACAGATACAAGTATTTCTCCCTCAGCGCTCATGCAAAAAAAATATAAGGTATTAATGCTGCTACTCTAAAAAAATGTAAACTATATAAAAAAATATGTTAAAAAAAAACAGTCTTTCAAACATTAGTAGCGCTACTAATGTTTGAAAGACTTTGTTTTTTTTAACATATTTTTTGATATGTGAGGTATCGCCACGAATGTCACAGGAAGAGCAATAATTCTAGCACTAGATCTCCTCTTTAACTCTAAACTGGTAACCTGTAGAAAATTTTAAAGTGTTGCCTATGGAGACTTTTAACCACTTCAGCTCCGGAAGATTTTACCCCCTTCCTGACCAGATCACTTTTTGCGATTCGGCACTGCGTTGCTTTAACTGACAATTGCACGGTCGTGCGACGTGACTCTCAAACAAAATTGATGTCCTTTTTTTCCCACAAATAGAGCTTTCTTTTGGTGGTATTTGATCACCTCTGCGATTTTTATTGTTTGCGCTATAAACAAAAAGCGACAATTTAAAAAAAAAAAACGCATTATTTTTTACATTTTGCTATAATAAATATTCCCCAAAAATATATAAAAAAAACATTTTTTTTCCTCAGTTTACACAGATCGTATTCTTCTACATATTTTTGGTAAAAAAAATCGCAATAAGCGTTTATTGATTGGTTTGCGCAAAAGTTATATCGGTTACAAAATAGGGGAAAGTTTTATGGCATTTTTATTAGTAATTTTTTTTTTACTAGTAATGGCAGTGATCAGCGTTTTTTATTGTGACTGCGACGTTATGGCGGACATGTCGGACATTTTGACACATTTTTGGGACCATTGTCATTTATACAGCAATCAGTGCGATTAAAAAGGCACTGATTACTGTGTAAATGACACTGGCAGTGAAGGGGTTAACCACTAGGGGGCGGGGAGGGGTTAAGTCAGTACTAGAGAGTGATTACTAACTGTAGGGGGGATAGGCTAGCTGTGTCACTATGCTGATCACTGCTCCCGATGACAGGGAGCAGAGATCAGTGACACTTGTCACTAGGCAGAACGGGGAGATGCTGTTTACATCAGCATCTCCCCATTCGTCCTCTCCGTGAGGCGATCGCAGGTATCCCCGCGGCGATTGAGTCTGCGGGACCCGCGACCCGACTCATGGAGCTCCCAGCCGGCGCGCATGCGCTGCTGGCGTGCACACAATGGCATCGCGGGAAAATCAAATGGACGTACCTGTAAGTCCATTTGCCTAGCCGTGCCATTCTGCCGACGTACATCGGCATGCAGCGGTCGGGAAGGGGTTAAGTACCATAGTTTGGCGCCATTCTATGAACATGCACAATTTTAAAGCATGACATGTTAGGTATCTATTTACTTGGCATAACGTCCTCTGTCATATTTTACAAAAAACTGGGGTATGTATTGTGTTTTTTTTTTTATTCATTAAAGTGTATTTTTTTAAAAAAAAACTGCTGCACAAAAGCCGCGTGACATAAAAAATGCAATAACTGACATTTTATTCTCTAAGGCTTTTGCTAAAAAAAAAAAAAAAAAAAAAAGTTTAATGTTTTGGAGTTCTAAGTAATTTTCTACCAGAAAATACAGATTTTTACTTGTAAACAAAGAATGTCAGAAAAAGGCTTAGTCAGCAAGTGAATACTCATTCACATAGGTGGGGGCTGGGATCTGGGGGGGCCCCTTGTTAAAGGGGGCTTCCAGATTCTGATAAGCTCTTCCACCCACAGATCCCCACAGCCACTGGCAAGGGTTTTGGGGATGAGGCCTCTGGGTGCTTTGGGGGGAGCCCCCTACCCCAAAGCACCCCCCATGTTGAGGGCAAGTGGCCTGGTATGGTTCACAGGGGGCGCTCACTCATCTCACCCCACTTTCCTGACCTTCTGGGCTCCATGCTTGGATAAGCGTCTGGTATGGATTTTGGGGGGAACCCCACGCTGTATTTTTTACATTTTGGTGTGGGGTTCCCATTAAAATCCATACTAGACCCAGAGGGCCTGACATGGATAGAGGCATCTCATGCTGTTTTTCTTCCTTTATTTTTAATTGCCGGCATTCTTTTGTTTATATTCAGCTGTCTGTGTAGTAACTCTCTGACAACTGATGAGTCATCAGCCGTTAAGGACACAGTGGACGGCTTCAGAATTCAGATAGGTCGATATATTTTTGACCAATTTGAATTTGAATCATTCTGAAAATGTGGAATTCGTTAGAAAATTAATGAACAGAATAAAACTAAAATAAATTAAACAAAACCAAACAAATTGTGAAACAAAGCTACAAAACAATTAGTAATATAATTTTTCCATTCTGCACATGTCTAGGAAATATCAGTATGCTAAAATGAAAAACTGTTGTTTCATGGCTTATTTGCATTTGCAATTGGCATTTCTGACTTGCTTTAGGGCTACATTTTTATCCATCCTCCAACATCTGGAGCAGAATATGGAGCAGCTATGCATGGCAATTAATCGGCTCAATTGATCAAGTTGAAGTTAGAAGCTGATTGGTTACTATGCACAGCTGCACCAGATTTTGTCTGCTCCAGTCTTAGTAAATTTCCTCCTTAGTGTTTCGCTAACCTGCAATAACCATGTGCATAGAAGGCACCGAAATGCCTGACATGCACATTTTTGCTCTACTAGAGAATGTTTACTTAGCAATATTCACCTAAATTAGTAATTATTGTGAAGCTGTGCTCACGTTGACTACCCAATCACGTGCACACATTTTAAAAAACAGATCAGCAACAATAGAGCCAAAATATTTGCATGTTTATTAGAAGGCAGAACAGTAAATATTACCTTTTAGACAAAAAATAAACATACAATTTTTGAAGTCAGATATGTACAGCTTGTTTTCTTGCACTTTTATCCTCTTTCCTTTCAGAAGGTTTTACCCCCTTCATGAGCAGGGCATTTTTTTTCTGCTACTGCACTGTGCTACTTTAAGTGGGCAACACTGTACAGAAATGAAATTTGTATAATTTCACACAAATAGAACCTTCTTTTGGTGGTATTTGATCACCACTGTTTTTTAATTATTTAAATAAAAAAATTCTGAACATTTTGAAAAAAAAAACAACAATATTTTCTACAATATTTTCTATGTCATAAAACATATCAAATACAAAAATCAAAAAATCTAATTTCTTAAAAAATTTAGGTCAAAATGTATTCTGCTACATGTCTTTGGTAAACAAAAAAAACCCCCAATAAGTGTATATTAATTGGTTTGTGTGAAAGTCATAATGTCTACAAACAATGGTATATACAGTGGGGATGGAAAGTATTCAGACCCCCTTAAATTTTTCAGTCTTTGTTATATTGCAGCCATTTGCTAAAATCATTTAAGTTCATTTTTTTTTCCTCATTAATGTACACACAGCACCCCATATTGACAGAAAAACACAGAATTTATGACATTTTTGCAGATTTTTTAAAAGAGAAAAACTGAAAATATCAAACAGTCCTAAGTATTCAGACCCTTTGCTGTGACACTCATATATTTAACTCAGGTGCTGTCCATTTCTTCTGATCATCCTTGAGATCCAGAGTCCAGCTGTGTTTGATTATACTGATTGTACTTGATTAGGAAAGCCAAACACCTTTCTATATAAGACCTTACAGCTCACAGTGCATGTCAGAGCAAATGAGAATCATGAGGTCAAAGGAACTGCCTGAAGGGCTCAGAGACAGAATCGTGGCAAGGCACAGATCTGGCCAAGGTTACAAAAAAATTCTGCTGCACTAAAGGTTCCTAAGAGCACAGTGGCCTCCATAATCCCTAAATGGAAGATGTTTGGGATGACCAGAACCCTTCCTAGACCTGGCCATCCGGCCAAACTGAGCTATCGGGGGAGAAGAGCCTTGGCGAGAGAGGTAAAGAAGAACCCAAAGATCACTGTGACTGAGCTCCAGGGATGCAGTCGGGAGATGGTAGAAAGTTGTGGAAAGTCAACCATCACTGCAGCCCTCCACCAGTCGGGGCTTTATGGCAGAGTGGCCCGACGGAAGCCTCTCCTCAGTGCAAGACACATGAAAGTCCGCATGGAGTTTGCTATAAAACACCTGAAGAACTCCAAGATGGTGAGAAATAAGATTCTCCGGTCTGATGAGACCAAGATAGAACTTTTTGGCCTTAATTCTAAGCGGTATGTGTGGAGAAAACAAGACACTGCTCATCACCTGTCCAATACAGTCCCAACAGTGAAGCATGGTGGTGGCAGCATCATGCTGTGGGGGTGTTTTTCAGCTGCAGGAACAGGACGACTGGTTGCAATCGAGGGAAAGATGAATGTGGCCAAGTACAGGGATATCCTGGACGAAAACCTTCTCCAGAGTGCTCAGGACCTCAGACTGGGCCAAAGGTTTACCTTCCAACAAGACAATGACCCTAAGCACACAGCTAAAATAACGAAGGAGTGGCTTCACAACAACTCCGTGACTGTTCTTGAAAGGTCCAGCCAGAGCCCTGACTTAAACCCAATTGAGCATCTCTGGAAAGACCTAAAAATGGCAGTCCACCAATGTTTACCATCCAACCTGACAGAACTAGAGAGGATCTGCAAGGAGGAATGGCAGAGGATCCCCAAATCCAGGTGTGAAAAACTTGTTGCATGTTTCCCAAAAAGACTCATGGCTGTATTAGATCAAAAGGGTGCTTCTACTAAATACTGAGCAAAGGGTCTGAATACTTAGGACCATGTGATATTTCAGTTCTTCTTTTTTAGTAAATCTGCAAAAATGTCAACAATTCTGTATTTTTCTGTCAATATGGGGTGCTGTGTGTACATAACGAGGAAAAAAAATGAACTTAAATGATTTAAGCAAATGGCTGCAATATAACAAAGAGTGAAAAATTTAAGGGGGTCTGAATACTTTCCGTCCCCACTGTATATTGGAATTTATGCAGTTATACAGTATATGCTATACTGTAATGGCAGTGATCAGCGACCTATACTAAAAATAAAATAAAATTTTGTGCTACGGCCTGATACACAGTAAATCCTAAAGCAAACTTACCTTACTACCAAGTATTATAAAAATAAAAAAACAAACAGTGCAGCAGTATTAAATTAGTGAAACCTCCTTACTAAATACAATAGGCATATACAGTATAATCAATTGCATCACACATATGATCCAATTAAAACAAACAAATACATAAATAAGATAACAAGTGAACAAAAATAAAACACTACCGGTGAGTGAAACAAAAATTACAAATATATATGAACTCAAAGATCACAAAAGAATGAAGGCAGCTATATCCACAGTCCCACGTTGATCAAAGGATAGTAAACAAGTCAAAAGGGTTCAGAGAAGTGACTTCCAGGAGTTCAACCAGAGTGTCCAATGAAGGATAGCTGAGGAAGCCTCCAAATCCCAAAAGGATTGGCACCCCACACCACCTGAGTGCAACAGATTGGGGCAAACCAAAATGATAGGACCCCTACTGAATAGAAAAAAATGTAGGCAGCTATATCCACAGTCCCAAGTAGATCAAGGGATAGTAAAAAAGTCCAAAAGCTTTAGAGAGGTGTCTTCCAGGAGTTCAACTAGAGTGCAATAAAGGAAAAGCTGAGGAAGCCTCCAAATCCTAAAAGGATCGGCACCCCACACCACCCAATTGCAACAGATTGGGGCTTACCAGAATGATAAGACCGCTACTGAATAGAGTGCTTGAGTAGTAATTATGAGCTCTCACATCCCCATAGTCTTCCTCCAAACCGACTGACAAATAGACATGTGCATTCGTTTTCGTCCGAATGCATGTTCATCCGAATTTCGGGTATTTTCGTTACTGTTTTAATAAACGATAACGGACGTGCAGAATCCGAAAACCGAAAGATCCGACATAAACAAATGCTTTATTTTTATTTTCGTTGCGACAACAGTTCGATATAGATAGGAGATTCGACATGACGCTGACAATAGCGATCTGTGTCCATCGAACTTGTGGTCGAGTGTGCCTAACCTTAGCTCTCTTAGTCCAAGATTATTCTACATAGAGAGAAAAGATTCAACACAGAGAGGAAAGATTTAACGTTATAGAGAAAATAGCAAAAAAGGTTGAATGTGTCTAACCTAATTCTATTAGAACAAGATTATTTGACATAGAGAGAAAAGATTTGACATGAAGATTTGACGAAGCAGTCGCCACAAGCGGACATTTATGGTCAAATGCTCTGCCCATAGGCTATAGAAGAATTCTAATGTTGGTTGAATAGTAATAATAATTAATAAATATAATTATTACTAGTGGCATACAACATTACAATTCTACTTTAGCTTGTAGGCAGAACATTCGACCGGAAATGTACGATTGCGGCGTTGTACAGTTTAGCTGCTCCATCGAATCTTCTTAGAACATTTGACAGACACCATAAGCCTTCAATGACAGATTTGACCTTAATTATTTTGGATTTTCGAACGAATGCATTTTTTAATTAAATTAAATAAATAAAAAACGAATTTCAGGAGTAACTAAATACATTTTTTTTTTCGAACGAAAACTAAATTCTGAAACGAAATATTTCAGTGTGCACATGTCCACTGACAAATAAACCCAGCTCCAGATGGGTAAACATTCAGGTATCCACTTATACAAAACGCCGGCTTGTGACAAAGTCACAAATATGAACCAAGCATAATAACACCTTCCTAGTCTATGGCAAGGTGTCTACACCCCAAGTTTTCATGTCTCTCCTTATTTCCACACTCCCATCTTGGATCTGGAGCTGGTTGTTGCTTCCTAACATTCACGCCTGGCCCTCTGGTGAAGTGCCACTAGATTTTCCACTGCTCTGCTCTGACAGTTGCCTTTCCTGGTCTGAAGAAGCAGCTTCTTGTTTCACCATATCCACACTCAGCGAGTTATAGTAGGACTGTGATAGGGTGGTGCCAATCTGGCGCTAACAGACACTGGCTAGGAAAGTCACTAACTGACACTAACATCGCTAGTGACACTAGTAGAGTGATAAGTCATAATACTGTACACTGACACTGTACTACTGTCAATAGCTGGAAGGAGGTTAACATCATGGGACAATCAAGGGGTTAACTGTGTGCTTAACAATGACTAAAATGGTGCTCCCCTACGTTTCAGTGGTGGGCTGTTCCTGGTCTATGGAGCCTGCTCTGGGCATGTGTCAAGAGCAGTCCACTATTCAAGACCACTGGAACATTGGGGTGCTGGACCGGTCTTGTACTGGGGGGATTGACAGATCAGATAAGTATATCTCCACTCTCCTCTGCCCTAGAAAAAAATAAACAGCAGGGAAAGCTTTTTTTGCCCAAAGTTGGACTTTAAGTACCGTATTTATCGGCGTACAACACGCACTTTTTTCCCCTTAAAATCAGGGGAAAGTCGTGGGTGCGTGTTATACACCGATCCCCGCTAATTGTGAGCTATCGGCGGCGATTGCCGCCGACATTCACATAGCGAGTAGTTTTAAATATGGCGCCGCGGAGTTCGGAGGGACTCGGCGGAGCTGAACGAGCGCCGCCGAAATCACAGTGCCGAGATACACATAGTCGAGTGTATTCGGCTCTTTTCGGCGCCGCTCACAGTCACGCCCAGTCCCGCCATTGGACCTGTGTTATGTCCTTCATAGGGCGGGACTGGGTGGGACTGTGAGCGGCACCGGAAAGAGCAGAATACACTCGACTATGTGTATCTCGGCGGCGTTCGTTCAGTTCCGCCGGCGCCGAGTCCCTCTGAACTTCGCAGCGCCATATTTAAAACTACATGCATGTGTATGTTGGCGGCAGGCTGTAGGCATGGACACTGGGGAGAAGGCTGCACTGGGGACAAGGCTGCACTGGGGACAAGGCTGCACTGAGGCAAGGCTGCACTGGGGCAAGGCTGCACTGACAAGACTGCACTGGGGCAAGGCTGCACTGACAAGACTGCACTGGGGCAAAGCTGCACTGACAAGGCTGCACTGGGGCAAAGCTGCACTGACAAGGCTGCACTGGGGCAAAGCTGCACTGACAAGGCTGCACTGACACTGAAAAGGCTGCAATGACACTAACAAGGCTGCAGATGAACAATGATAAGGGTTGCAATGATGGGCATTTTAATGTAAGTTTCTTTTCCTTAAACTTCCCTCCTAAAAGTTTTTTTCCTTAAATTTCTCTCCTAAACTTGGGGTGCGTGTTATACGCCGGCGCATGTTATACGCCGATAAATACGGTACTTTTCGATAGTGAACTTGAATTAATAAACCCAGGATACATACCATGTCTGTTTTCTACTACTTAATGAAGGGGCTGAGAATAGAAGTATATAATACAAGGTGGAGGAGTCACTGCTATACATATTTTTTTTAGGAACCCCAAAAAATGAACAACCTTCAGAATTTAAACTGTTGGAAAAATCATACAACAGGTTTTGCTTAAATGTATTATTTTGCAGGTATTATTACGTTAAATAAATGTATTAGTGGTTATTACTTTCATTCATAGCAATAATAAAAGTAATATTACTGTTACAACATTTACAACATTTTATGATGAAGATGATGATGATAATAAAAATAATAATAATAATAATAATAACACTTGATACACAGTAATGTTTGTATCATGTGTTACTAACAATTACAGATCTGCATTGCATATGATAAATTAGTTCCTATTTCCATTATAATTAATCAGGAATTATAATGATAAGTTCTTATAATTCCTGATTATGATTAATTATGAAGTTATTATGTGATTTATCATATAAAGGTAAACAGCAATGTGATGTTTCTTTGAAACATTATCTATTGTTATCTATCATTTGAAAATATGTAAAAATGTTTAATTTGGTTCTTATTTTTTTTTCTATTGTAATTGAATGTTATGAACAACATATTGCTCTAAATTGAGCAACAGGATAAAAAAAAGAATGATATTTATTTAATTGACGGGACCTTTACGATACAGGCGCATTTATGTTTTCCCTGTATACTATATATTTAATTCATTTTTGCTCTAGAAATGTTGAAATGAGTCAGTTCCTTGCTTCTTTAAAAGGGCAGAAATGCTTATTGAATCAGCAGACTTTTTATAAGAATATTGTATTTCTTCAGTTTTGAAATGATTGCTATTAGACACGCTGCTCAGTGCTTTTGTCACGGCACATTAAGCAAGTAAAGGGAACACAGCAAACAAATGTGAATGCTATTCATGGTTCCCAATGTCATTCTGTTTCTTCAATGATGGGAAGTTGTATATTCAAAATTGCCTCTAATCCAAAGTAAAAGACTTGCTTAATAATTGATTTCTCTATAGCAACAACATATTGAAACATATTAATTATTCAGAGCAAATTATAACTATAACCTAAAGCAAGTCTTTCTTAGAATACTAAATATTTTAGATATAGTGGTATATGTTGAGGAGCGTAATAAAATCTTAAAGGATGCTTCCTTGACTCGATGTCAATGCCTATATTGGAATATTGTTTATATTGTCTATATTGCACTATTACAGGATTTTGAACACTGGAAAATGGCAGAATTAAAGGATCGTTCTGTGTTCGGCTAAAGCCCTCTGTCAGCTGATGTGACTCAGCCAGTCAAAACACTTGAGAGATCCCAATTTTAATGTCAGGATTAGGGATGAGCCGAACACCCCCCGGTTCGGTTCGCACCAGAACCCGCGAACGGACCGCAAGTTCGCACGAACGTTAGAACCCCATTGACGTCTATGGGACTCGAACGTTCGAAATCAAAAGTGCTCATTTTAAAGGCTAATTTGCATGGTATTGTCCTAAAAAGGGTGTGGGGACCCGGGTCCTACCCCAGGGGACATGTATCAATGCAAAAAAAACTTTTAAAAACGGCCGTTTTTTCGGGAGCAGTGATTTTAATGATGCTTAAAGTAAAAAAAAAAAAGTGAAATATTCCTTTAAATATCGTACCTGGGGGGTGTCTATAGTATGCCTGTAAAGTGACGCGTGTTTCCCATGTTTAGAACAGTCCCTGCACCAAATGTCATTTTTAAAGGAAAAAATCTCATTTAAAACTGCTTGCGGGTTTAATGTCATGTCGGGTCCTGGCAATATGGATGAAAATCAGTGAGACAAACGGCATGGGTACCCCCCAGTCCATTACCAGGCCCTTTGGGTCTTGTATGGATATTAAGGGGAACCCCGCACCCAAATTAAAATAAGGAAAGGTGTGGGGCCACCAGGCCCTATATACTCTGAACAGCAGTATACAGGCGGTGCAAACAAGACAGGGACTGTAGGTTTGTTGTTAAGTAGAATCTGTTTGTAATTTTGAACATTTTTAACGTGTTTAGCTCCAGCCAAAAAATCTTTTCTAAGCTTTTTGGAAAACATAGGGAAGGGTTATCACCCCTGTGACATTTGTTTTGCGTCTTTCCTCCTCTTCAGAAGATTTCACCTCACTTTTTTGTCCCAATGAAAAATGTTTTTTGAAAATTTGGGTTTTTTTGTGGAACAAGGATTGGAAAGCATCAGTGGAAAGGAGAAATTGTTTTCCCATATTAACTCTTACATGAGAGAATTTCCCTTCCTAGGGGTAGATTTCATCTCACTTCCTGTTGTCTCCTTCCGTTTGCAAGTAGGAGTCGTTTGTAAGTTAGATGTTTGAAAGTAGGGTCCTGCCCTATATACTCAGCAGAAATTTGGGCCTTAGGTGTTGCTGTGGCCAAAACACTGTAAGCCCTCACAGGGCCCTGCTGTGAAATATTAGATCAAGAATTGTAATTACATGCCCCTGTTGAACAGGAGCTGAAAAATTAGGCCTTAGGCACTGGTGCTGGTGCCACAACACTGCAACCCCTCACAGACACTCTAGTTGGAACGCAGGAACGAGCCCTGCTGCAAAGTATTGCATCAAAAATTGTAATTACACGCCCCTGTTAGACAGGGGCAGAAAAATGGGGCCTTAGGCACTGGTGCTGGTGCCACAACACTGCAACCCCTCACAGACACTCTAGTTGGAACGCAGGAACGAGCCCTGCTGCAAAGTATTGCATCAAAAATTGTAATTACACGCCCCTGTTAGACAGGGGCAGAAAAATTGGGCCTTAGGCACTGGTGCTGGTGCCACAACACTGCAACCCCTCACAGACACTCTAGTTGGAACGCAGGAACAAGCCCTGCTGCAAAGTATTGCATCAAAAATTGTAATTACACGCCCCTGTTAGACAGGGGCAGAAAAATTGGGCCTTAGGCACTGGTGCTGGTGCCACAACACTGCAACCCCTCACAGACACTCTAGTTGGAATGCAGGAACGAGCCCTGCTGCAAAGTATTACATCAAAAATTGTAATTACACGCCCCTGTTATACAGGGGCTGAAAAATTGTGCCTTAGGCACTGGTGGTGGCGCCCAGAACCAAAAATGTTCTTACAAGCTATCAGCGTGATGATTGAGGAGGAAGAGGATAATTACTCAGGGATAGTCACTCAGCATCAGCATAGGCAGTCTTTGAAGGGATCTGAAAAAAATTATTCAGTTACATCAGCATCAGGTGCTTGGTAGCTGGTGGTGATCCAAGACTGATTCATTTTTATGAAGGTCAGCCGATCGACCGAGTCAGTGGACAGACGCACCCTGTGATCGGTTACCACGCCTCCAGCAGCACTGAATGTGCGTTCCGAAAGAACGCTGGATGCAGGACAGGCCAGTAGCTCAATTGCATACTGTGCAAGCTCTGGCCAGTGATCCATCCTCAAGACCCAGTAACCCAGAGGATTTTCGGTGGGAAAGGTGTCCAAGTCTGATCTTGCCCCTAGGTATTCCTGCACCATGTAAAACAGACGCTGGCGATGGTTGCTGGAACCGATCATACCTTGGGGCTGCGGACCAAAAAATTGTCTGAACGCATCGGTCAGACGGCCACCTTCTCCACCGCTCCTTCTTTGACTGACCGAAGCCTCAGCAACACGTTGTCCAGAAACAGGAGTTTGTAACCTCCCAGTCTCTGGGAACGCGTTGCACAGACCTTTCTGCAAGGCCTCCCGAAGATGTTTCATCCTCTGCTCCCTCTGCGATGGCAAGATAAGGTCCGCAACCTTACCCTTGTAACGTGGATCAAGGAGGGTTGCCAGCCAGTATTGGTCCTTCTCCTTGATACCACGAATACGAGGATCCTTACGCAGGCTTTGCAGGATCAGGGAGGCCATGCAGCGTAGGTTTGCTGAGGCATTCGGTCCGGAGTCCTCTGGGTCACTAAGGACAACAACGTCCGCAGCCACCTCCTCCCAGCCACGTACAAGTCCATGTGTTCCTTGGGACTGATCCCTTAAAGACTGCTGATGCTGAGTGCCAGGCTCCACCTCCATACTGACACAATCTTCCTCCTCCTCCTCCTCCTCCTCCTCGTCCTCTTCCTGTGTGATCGGCGGGCACGCAGGAACACTGTCTGGATAAAGGGGGCCTTGAGAGCTAAGGAAGTCCTCCTCTTCCTGCCTCTGTTCTGCCTTAAGTGCCCTGTCCATTATTCCACGCAGCGTGTGCTCCAACAGGTGGACAAGGGGGACAGTGTCACTGATGCATGCACTGTCAGTGCTCATCATCCTCGTGGCCTCCTCGAATGGTGACAGGACAGTGCATGCATCCCTGATCATGGCCCACTGGCGTGGGGAAAAAAACCAAGGTCCCCTGACCCTGTCCTGGTGCCATAGTCGCACAGGTACTCATTTATGGCCCTCTGCTGCGTGTGCAGCCGCTGCAGCATGGCCAATGTCGAGTTCCACCTGGTGGGCATGTCACAGATTAGGCGGTTCTTGGGCAGGTTAAACTCCTTTTGGAGGTCCGTCAGCCGAGCACTGGCATTATATGACCGGCGGAAATGCACACAGACTTTCCTGGCCTGCCTCAGGACATCCTGTAAGCCCGGGTACCTGCCCAAGAACCGCTGCACCACCAAGTTAAGGACGTGAGCCAAACAGGGCACATGGGTCAGTTGTCCCTGTCGGAGGGCAGAGAGGAGGTTGGTGCCATTGTCGCAAACCACCATTCCTGCCTTAAGTTGGCGTGGCGTCAACCACCTCTGAACCTGCCCCTGCAGAGCTGACAGAACCTCTGCCCCAGTGTGGCTCCTGTCCCCCAAGCACACCAGCTCAAGCACCGCATGGCATCTTTTGGCCTGCGTACTTGCGTAGCCCCTTGAACGCCTACGGAGCACCGCTGGTTCCGAGGAAGAGGCCACGGAGGAAGAAGAAGAGGAGGGGGTGGAGGAGAGAGGTGTGTCACAATCAGCATTTTGGAGGCGTGGTGGCGGAACAACCTCCAACACTACTGCACCTTGTCCTGCATCCTTCCCAGCTGCCAGCAGAGTCACCCAATGCGCCGTGAAACTTAAGTAACGTCCCTGTCCATGCCTGCTGGACCATGAGTCAGCGGTAATATGCACCTTACCGCTGACCGCCCTGTCCAGCGAGGCATGGACATTGCCTTCCACATGCCGGTAGAGAGCTGGAATCGCCTTCCGTGAGAAAAAGTGGCGTTTGGGTACCTGCCACTGAGGAACCGCACATTCCACAAACTCACGGAAGGGGGCAGAGTCTACCAACTGAAAAGGCAGCAGTTGAAGTGCTAGCAATTTTGCCAAGCTAGCATTCAACCGCTGGGCATGTGGATGGCTGGGAGCAAACTTCTTTCGGCGGTGCAGCAGCTGGGGCAGGGAAATTTGCCTGGTACAATCTGGCGTCGGTGTACCAAAAGCAGATTGCCCACAAGTACTTGGCTGTGACACACCTAATTCTACACCTTCATTCCTCTCACTGCAGGTCTCAGAGAGGACTGAAGGTCTAGTGGGGTTGGAAATCTCAGCTGATGAGGAGCAAGGAGAGATCCTCTTTGTTCTTTGGTGTGGGTCTTTTAGATATGCTTGCCAACGAACTGCATGGCAGGTCAACATATGTCTGGTCAAGCATGTGGTACCCAAGCGGGAGATGTTTTGGCCACGCGAGATACGCTTGAGACATATGTTGCAAATAGCAGCGGTGCGATCTGATGCACTCGTCTCAAAAAAGGCCCACACCAAAGAACTTTTTGAATAACGCGCAGAGACTGCAGCGCCCTGCACATGTGGAGCTTTGGGGTGTGATGCAGTCAATGTGCTGCCCTTAGGCTGGCCCCTGGAGGGCATCCTGCCTCGTTGGTGATGTGCCGCCTCCTCCTCCTCCTCCTCCTCCTCCTCTCTCCTATCAGGCACCCACGTTGAGTCAGTGACCTCATCATCCCCTCCCTCCTCATCACTGGAGCAAACCTGGCAGTATGCTGCAGCAGGGGGAGCATGACTGCCAGATTGCTGTCCTTCTTGGGCACCCCCTCTGTCCGTGCTCATGTTACTGCTTTCATCGAGCTCAGTATCATCATCAGAGCCTTCCAAACGCTGGGCATCCTCCTGGAGCATGTACCCAACACTGTGGTCAAACAGTTCGAGGGAATCCTCATGAGGACATGGTGGAGCTAGGGAAGGAGTCACTGATGACATTGAGCTGAGGGAAGAGGCCGCTGCTTTGCCAGACAAAGCACCCTGGGCATGGGTGAGAGAGGATGAGGAGGATGAGGACGGCTTGGTCATCCACTCGACCAAGTTTTCTGCATGTTGCGGCTCAACACGGCCAGCTGCCGAAAAAAAGGCCAAGCGTGTCCCATGGCCACGGGCTGATGAGGATGCACCGTCTCCACGACCAGCACTAGACACAGAGCCTGCTTGCCCTCTCTTATTGGCTTGTGACTGTCTGCCTCTCCTTCTTGGCCTTCCAGACATACTAATGGCCTGTAGCTGCACTAAGCTGGGATAGAACACCTGTAATTTTCTTCAGGTAGCTTTATATACTGTAACCAGACAAGCCTGCCTGTCAGTAGGAAGATAACAGGAACGGATCTAGCTGAACACTGTGAGCAGGACGCACTGCACTAAATGTAAATAGCAGGAACGGATCTAGCTGAACACTGTGAGCAGGACGCACTGCACTAAATGTAAATAGCAGGAACGGATCTAGCTGAACACTGTGAGCAGGACGCACTGCACTAAATGTAAATAGCAGGAACGGATCTAGCTGAACACTGTGAGCAGGACGCACTGACTGCACTAAATGTAAATAGCAGGAACGGATCTAGCTGAACACTGTGAGCAGGACGCACTGACTGCACTAAATGTAAATAGCAGGAACAGATCTAGCTGAACACTGTGAGCAGGACGCACTGCACTAAATGTAAATAGCAGGAACGGATCTAGCTGAACACTGTGAGCAGGACGCACTGCACTAAATGTAAATAGCAGGAACGGATCTAGCTGAACACTGTGAGCAGGACGCACTGCACTAAATGTAAATAGCAGGAACGGATCTAGCTGAACACTGTGAGCAGGACGCACTGCACTAAATGTAAATAGCAGGAACGGATCTAGCTGAACACTGTGAGCAGGACGCACTGACTGCACTAAATGTAAATAGCAGGAATGGATCTAGCTGAACACTGTGAGCAGGACGCACTGACTGCACTAAATGTAAATAGCAGGAACGGATCTAGCTGAACACTGTGAGCAGGACGCACTGCACTAAATGTAAATAGCAGGAACAGATCTAGCTGAACACTGTGAGCAGGACGCACTGCACTAAATGTAAATAGCAGGAACGGATCTAGCTGAACACTGTGAGCAGGACGCACTGACTGCACTAAATGTAAATAGCAGGAACAGATCTAGCTGAACACTGTGAGCAGGACGCACTGCACTAAATGTAAATAGCAGGAACGGATCTAGCTGAACACTGTGAGCAGGACGCACTGCACTAAATGTAAATAGCAGGAACGGATCTAGCTGAACACTGTGAGCAGGACGCACTGCACTAAATGTAAATAGCAGGAACGGATCTAGCTGAACACTGTGAGCAGGACGCACTGACTGCACTAAATGTAAATAGCAGGAACGGATCTAGCTGAACACTGTGAGCAGGACGCACTGACTGCACTAAATGTAAATAGCAGGAACAGATCTAGCTGAACACTGTGAGCAGGACGCACTGCACTAAATGTAAATAGCAGGAACAGATCTAGCTGAACACTGTGAGCAGGACGCACTGCACTAAATGTAAATAGCAGGAACAGATCTAGCTGAACACTGTGAGCAGGACGCACTGACTGCACTAAATGTAAATAGCAGGAACGGATCTAGCTGAACACTGTGAGCAGGACGCACTGCACTAAATGTAAATAGCAGGAACGGATCTAGCTGAACACTGTGAGCAGGACGCACTGCACTAAATGTAAAGAGCAGGAACAGATCTAGCCTAATCTAGCTCTCAAATAAAATGACACTGTCTGTCTCTCTCTCTATCAGCACACCGGAACACACTACACAGGGCCGCCGTGCAGGCGGCCTTATATAGTGTGGGGCGTGTACTAAATCCCCTGAGCCATAATTGGCCAAAGCCACCCTGGCTTTGGCCAATTACAGCTCTCTCTACTGACGGCGCTGTGATTGGCCAAGCATGCGGGTCATAGTGCATGCTAGGCCAATCATCAGCCAGCAATGCACTGCGATGCCGCAGTGAATTATGGGCCGTGACGCGCCACACGAATTTGGCGCGAACGGCCCATAACGTTCGCAATTCGACGGACGGTCGAACAGCCGATGTTCGAGTCGAACATGGGTTCGACTCGAACACGAAGCTCATCCCTAGTCAGGATCCACTTAGCTGCCTGGACTGGCAGGTGACAGCCTCTGTCACGTACCTTGTGGCAGAGCCTCATGTGTAAAAGGAGACCTCTCGTACAGCCCCGGCTCAAGACCACTGGTGTTAAGACAGTGGCCATGAGAACGTGATGAAGTAAGAGTGCCTGCAAGATCTTCCATTGGTTGAAGAGGTGTGTGGAAGGTGCATCACCAGAGCGGAGCTGGATGCCTGAAGCAGCGGAGGGCAACAGGAACAATGGATGCAGACACACATTGGATGTAGGACCATCATCACCAGGCACTGTGTAGAGCAGAACAGGCGGATAACTGGATGCAAGGTCAGACAAGCCAGGTTAGCAACAGAAGATCAGATATGAACATAAATAGCAGGCAGGGAATGGTCAAGATGCTGTCAGAAGTTGGCAACAGGATACCAGGCATATGGAAGGTATAACAAAATCTTTAGGGCAAGCCGAGGTCAGGATAGATAGAGAGAAAGTGTGGTCAGAGTAAGCTGGGTCAAACACAGGAATCAAACACAGATCACAGGAACAGGTATACAGGTAAAGCTGCAGATCAGACAGCAATGCACTAGTACACCTGCTGCCCTTATATAGGCCTTTTGGCGCTAGCATTAATGGCTAACACACGTACGCATATGTGAAGCATATGTGTTCGCCTGTCCGATAATATTTTTGTGCATGCTCATAGGTGTTCGCCTATGCCCGACAAGACGGGGACCTTCAGAAGCATTTCTGCACATGCGCACTCCCCTCCGCCTAGGAGCTTCAGTTGTGCTATGGCCAACACGTTCCTGACAGCCCCTCTGCAAGCTGCTCAGGGTCCAGTGCTCCAGTGAGCACTGGAGGGGCAGAGCAGAGAGCTGGTGACTGATAGTCACCGGCTGTCAAGGCTGGCTCAGCCCTTCCTTCTCTGGGATGGCCTCTCAGCTGTCAGCTAATTGCCAGCTCTGATCTCTCTCCACAGTTAACCAGCTGTTGTGGATCTGATTGTCAGTCCCGCCTACTTAAAGATCTCCAGCTCACTTCATTCCTGCCTTACTCTACGCTTACTCTATTTACCTTTTTATTAATAAACAAGTGTGATTTTACTGTATTTCTGTCTCGGTCTGGTTCATGGTTTCTGACAGTAGGCAAAGGCCATTAATTCAGAAGATACAGTCAATCCACTTGTTGGTAATATTTTTTCCAGATTGGATGAGCAAGATCACCACATGGATCAGTTTGCCATGGCATTACAAATGCTCCTAAGTCGCACGGCTCACCTGGACTCCCCCACTGTGGCTGCTCCGGTACAACCTTGCAAGCCATCCCTGCTGCTGCACCAGTCTCTGCGCAGGCACCCGCCTTGAGTATTACCTCTATAAGAGATATGTCTGGTTCTGCCCCACTTCCCCAGCGATTTGGGGGTGATCCAGTTCAATGCAGAGAGTTTCTCAACCAAGTTGAGATATACTTTGAGATGCTGCCCCAGGCGTTTCCCACAGACAGAAGCAAAGTAGGGTTTGTGATATCTTTGCTTTCTGAGAGAGTCTTGGCCTGAGTTTGTGGCCTCCTTTAAAAGGATATTTGACGTTCTCACACGCTCCGCTTCTGCTGCCAAGTGCATCAAGTCCATCAAACAGAGTACGAGAACTGTTGCTGACTACGCCGTTGAGTTCCGTACTCTGGCAGCAGAGGTTGCTTGGAACAATGAGGCCCTTGTGGCTGCTTTTTCTCATGGTCTCTCAGATTCCATCAAGGATGAGATAGCAGCCCAAGATATACCCACTGAGCTGGAGAGCTTGATCTCGTTTGCCATCTTCATTGGCTCCAGACTCAGAGAAAGACTTTTTCTTTAAAGGAGCACTTGCGGAAGCTTCCTGTACGTTTGCCTCCAAGCCTTGCAGTCCCACCCGTGCCTCCCTCACCTCCCATGCCTCCTGGTACCGAGAAGATGAACCCATGCACTTGGGCTTCATGCGTCTCTCTGCAGATGAGAGAGTCTTTAGAAGGAGGAAGAGATTGTGCCTTTATTGTGGCCAAGCAGGTCACTTTTTGAAGTCTTGTCCTACCCATCCTGGGAACACCCGAACCTTGAGGTCCTGTCATGAACAGACCTTAGGTGGCGTTGTGTCGTCCCCAGTTATCCAAAAGGATAAGCCCCTGGTTTCGGTCACCCTTTCTTGGGTTAAGTCGTCTATCGAGATACAGGCTCTAATTGACTCTGAGGCTACAGGCCTATTCATTGATGCTGCCTTTGTATCAACACACTCGATTCCACTGCAGCTGTGTGACACTCCACTTGCCATTGAGGCTCTTGACGGGAGACCTCTACAGCCTGCCCATGTGACTCATGAGATGGTTCCATTGTCTATGGCCATAGGGGCTCTTCACCATGAGATAATCCAATTCCAAATGATTTCCTCTCCTAAGTTTCCGCTGGTTATTGGTTATCCTTGGTTACAGAGGCACAACCCCTCTTTTGATTGGCTCCATGCTGAGGTTCTCTCCTGGTCACCACAATGCAGTGAAACATGCTTCCAGAAGGTAGCCAAGGTCCTGTGTACCTCTTCACTCTCCTCCCTGCCAGAGGCGTACCGTGATTTTAACTATGTCTTTAACAAAGGTCAAGCCGGTAGTTTGCCTCCACACCGGCCGTATGATTGGGCAATTGACCTTCAACTTGGTGCCACTCCCCCTCGTGGCCGGGTTTACCCTTTGTCGATCTTGGAGGATAAAGCCATGGAGGAGTATGTTGCAGACGCACTTTCTCCTGGCTTCATCCACAAGTCCTTGTCTCCTGCTGGTTTCTTTTTTGTGAAGCAGAAGAGTGGTGAACTGAGACCTTGTATTGATTATAGAGGTCTCAATCATTTCACGATTAAGAATGCCTATCCGATCCCATTGATTACAGAGTTATTTGACCGTCTCAAAGGAGCAACGGTTTTCACTAAGCTTTATCTGAGAGGGCCTTACAATCTCGTGAGGATTAAGCAGGACAATGAGTGGAAAACTGCATTCAATACCAGAACAGGCCATTATGAGTATCTCGTAATGCCTTTTGGCCTTTGTAACATCCCGGCAGTTTTCCAGGAATTTATTAACAATGTCCTCCGAGATTTGTTGCAGTTATGTGTGGTGGTTTATCTCGACGATATCCTCATATTTTCCAAGTCCCTGGAGAGCCACCACACAGATGTCTGTTGTGTTCTTTAGAAATTAAGAGAGAACAATCTCTATTGCAAACTGGAGAAGTGTGAGTTTTATCGGGAACAGGTTAAATTCCTGTCATTTCCACTGCTTGTTTTTCGATGGACCCAGAGAAACTTTCGACAGTCCTACAGTGGCCTCGACCCGTGGGGTTACATCCTCTGCAGCGTTTCCTGGGTTTTGCCAACTATTATCGGAAGTTTATTCATAACTTCTCATCTCTGGTCAAGCCCCTGACTGATATGACCAGGAAGAACGGTAACCCACAGAGTTGGTCTCCGGATTCCATTAAGGCCTTTGAAAGTCTCAAGGCTGCCTTTGATTCTGCTCCTGTGTTGGCACATCCTGAACCCACGTTACCTTTTATACTTGAGGTTGATGCTTCTGAGACTGGTGTTGGCGCCCTTCTGTCTCAACGTCCTACCTCTGAGAGTGCTATGCATTCTTGTGGCTACTTTTCCAATAAATTGTCACTTGCCGAGTACAATTACGAGATTGGTGACAGAGAGCTGTTTAGCAATCATTTTAGCCCTGAAAGAATGGAGACATCTTCTCGAAGGTACCACAGTGCTGGTTCTCATTCTTACTGACCATAATAATCTCACATTCTTGTCTGAGGCTAAACGCCTCTCTCCCAGAAGGGCGCAATGGGCTCTTTTCTTGTCAAGTTTCAATTACATTGTCTCATTCGTACTAATGCCGCGTACACACGGTCGTACTTTTCGTCTACAAAAGTCCAACGGACGCTGACGGACTAAAGCTGGCTGGTAATCCGATCGTGTGTGGGCTTCTCCGGACTTTCAACTGACTTTTTTAGCCTCAAATCCGACGTACTTTAGATTTGAAACATGCTTTAAAACTTTACTTCGTAACTACGACGGACCCCGAAATCCGCTCGTCTGTGTGCTAGTCCGACGGACAAAAAGCCACGCTAGGGCACCTATTGGCTACTGGCTATGAACTTCCTTATTTTAGTCCGGTGTACGTCATCACGTACGAATCCGACCGACTTTTGTGTGGTCGTGTGTAGGCAAGTCCGTTCTTTAGAAAGTAGGCCGCAAGTCCGCCGCAAGTCCACCGAAAGTCTGCCGGAAGTCTGTCGGACAGGCTGTCTGACTTTTGTAGACGAAAAGTACGACCGTGTGTACGCGGCATAAGAATGTAAGGGCTGACGCCTTGTCATGACAAATTTCCTCCACTACCAAGTTGGAGTCAGTTCCGGTTCCTATGATTCCTCCTGATTGTATTCTGGCTTTGGTCCGCACCAGTTTTACTTCTCCTTTGGGTGCCAAAATTCTTGATGCTCAGGTCTATGCTCCTCCTGAGAAACCTTGTGACCGCTGCTTTGTCCCAGAGTGTCTCCGTACTGCCGTGCTCCAGACTTACCATTCTCCCAAGGCAGCTGGCCACCTTGGTATGAATCAACTCATTTGGGCCATTTCCGACCAATTCTGGTGGCCTAGTCTACGTGCTGATGTAACTGCCTTCGTAGCTGCCTGTTCCATGTGTGCTCAGAGTAAGACTCCACGATGCCTTGCAGTGGGCCTCCTACAACCCATACTCAATGGGGAGAGGCCCTGGACCCACCTGTCTATGGAATTCATTGTGAAGTTGCCCAACTCCACTCCTTTGACCGGTTCTCAAAGATGTGTCATTGTATTCCACTTAAGAAGTTTCCCACTTCTAAGGAGCTGGCTTCCATTCTTGCTCGGGAGATCTTTCGCTTACATTGGCGACCCAAGGTGATTGTCTCGGACAGGGGTAGTCAGCTTGTGTCCCGGTTCTGGCAAGCCTTTTGTGCACAGCTGGGAATTCAGCTTGCTTATTCCTCTGCATATCACCCGCAGTCTAATGGGGCCGCAGAACAAGCCAATCAGTCCTTGGAGCAATTCCTACGTTGCAATATTTCTGACCATCACAACAACTGGTCAGACCTATTACCATGGGCAGAGTTTGCTCACAATAGTGCCTTGAATTCTGCTTCCCGATTGTCTCCGTTTTTGCGAATTATGGTTTCCAACCTTCCATGTTGCCTGACTCGTTTGTTCCGCAGAGTATTCCTGCACTAGAGGAGCATCTCTGTGGTCTTCGTTCCACTTGGGCATAATTCCAGGAGGCTTTGCGTCATGTTAATGATAGGTACAGACTTCATGCTGACCGCAGACGCTTTCCTGTGCCTTCCTACCAGGTTGGGGACAGGGTCTGGCTGTCATCTTGCAACCTCTGACTTCGTGTTCCCTCACTGAAGTTTGCACCTCGGATTATTGGGCCTTTCCATATCCTTCGCAGGATTACCCAGTGGCTTGCGCGTTGGACCTTCCTCCTAGTATGCGCATCTCAAATGTGTTTCATGTCTCCTTATTGAAACCGTTGGTCTGCAGCCGCTTTACCACCTCAGTGCCATGTCCTCACCCTATACAGGTTGAGAACCATGAGGAGTATGAGGTACAATCCATTGTTAACTCCTGTAGGTTCTGTGGGCGCATACAGTACCTGGTGCATTGGAAGGGGTATGGTCTGGAGGAATGCTCCTGGTTCTCATCCTCGGACATACATGCTTCTGCCCTCCTCAGTGATTTCCATAGATGGTTTCCCCTCAAGCCCGGTGGTCCTCCGAGGGAGAGGGGTCATTGAGGAGGGGGGTACTGTCAGGGCTGGCTCAGCCCTTCCTTCTCTGAGCTGGCTGCTCAGCTTTCTGCTAATTGCCAGCTCTCATCTCTCTCTACAGTTAACCAGCTGCTGTGGACCTGCTCGGCAGTCCCGCCTACTTAAAAATCTCCAGCTCACTTCATTCCTGCCTTCACCTTGGTCACATCACAAGAAACCATCTCCTGTGTTCCTGTTTAAAGACTGGCTTTGCTGACACGCCTTCTGGCTCCTTATCCTGCTTGCTGTTCTTCTACTTGGAACCCTGACTTCTGGCCTGACTGATTACCCGATCTGGTTACTCAACTCTGGCTTGACTAATTACCCGATCTGGTTACTGAACTCTGGATTGTCTGACTACCCAATCCGGATACTGGACTCTGGCTATGCTTTGACTATGCTTACTCTATTTACCTTTTTATTTTTATTAACAAACAAGTGTGATTTTACTGTACTTCTGTCTCGGTCTGGTTTATGGTTTCTGACACTGGGTCTCTGCTCACTGAAGACTGAGAACTGAGCATGCAGCAGTCTTTGATCACCCAGTTCTTAGTGTAGAGGAGGGGGGACAGATGCAGCATTGGATCGATACGGCATCCACCTAGGCGATTATAATTTTTTTTTTATATTCCCAAACTTCTCTTTTAATACAATACTTTTACAGTCAATTGTTTAGTTTGGCTTAGATTACAATTATTTAAATGGAATATACTGTATGTTGACAGTATTTTTGCTAACATTTATTTTAAGATAAAAATCTAAATCTTTGTACCAACTTCACACCTTATTTATTAATTTTTTTCTTCTCAAATGTTTTATAGTGGGTGTTTCCATACTATATCATATCCAGGAAAGGACAGTTATTCAAGCAGAAAGATTAGCATAGATAAACTGCTGAATGCTAACACAGTTGTCCTTAATTAAAAACTTCAGCACCGGAAGATTTTACCCCCTTCCTGACCAGAGCACTTCTTGCGATTCTGCACCGCGTCCTTTTAACTGACAATTGCGTGGTCATGCGACGTTGCACCCAAACAAAACTGACGTCCTTTTTTTCTCCACAAATAGAGCTTTTGTTTGGTGGTATTTGATCACCTCTGCAGTTTTTGTGCTATAAACAAAAAAAGAGCGACAATTTTGAAAAAAAAGCAATATTTTTTACTTTTTGCTATAATAAATGTTCCGCAAAAATATATTAAAAAATGTTTTTTTCTCAGTTTACATATTTTTGGTAAAAAAAATCACAATAAGCGTATATTGATTGGTTTGCTCAAAAGTTATAGCGTCTACAAAATAGGGGATAGTTTTATGGCATTTTTATTATTATTTTTTTTTTTATTAGTAATGGCGGCAATCTGTGATTTTTATCATGACTGCGACATTATGGCAGACACATCGGACACTTTTGACACTATTTTGGAACCATTGTCATTTATACAGCGATCAGTGCTATAAAAATGCACTGATTACTGTGTAAACTGGCAGGGAAGGGTTTAAACACTAGGGGGCGATCAAGGGGTTAAGTGTGTCCTAGGGAGTGATTCTAACTGTGGGGGGATGGGCTACTACTCACATGACAGCGATCACTGCTCCCGATGACAGAAAGCAGTGATCTCGGTCATGTCACTAGGCAGAACGGGGAAATGTCTTGTTTACAATGGCATCTCCCTGTTCTTCTGCTCTGTGACACGATCGCGGGCACCCGGTGGACATCGAGTCTGCGGGACCCACAGTCACGGAGCAAGCGTGCCCACAATGCCGCTTCTTAAAGGGGACGTACCTGTACACCCATTTGCCCAGCCGTGCCATTGTGCCGACGTATATCGTCGTGCGCTGGTCAGCATGTGGTAAAATATACATAAATATGCAATAGGTATAAAATGAATCAGGGTGATGTAAATAATCCTATTAATATGTGGTCATGCTTTAAAAAAAAATGTTTCTGTAAAAAGTTTGCAATGATACATGCGTGTGAGGGAAGTCATATTTGCTCATAACACACAGGCTCTGCTTTCCACTTTGAATGCTATACAATAGTTCTTCTTTTCTGCTGATTTTCACAATACAAGCCTATACTGTAGAAAAGCTGACCCATACATGGTTCATATGTCATATGCTTTATTGAAGCAAAATGGGTTAACATGATAAAAGAAATGTGGTGGTATGTGTGTCTCAGATTAGATAGGGCACCTCATCCCAGCAAAGTATAAATAGAGGCAGTGGGCTAGGTAATGGGATTATTTGCGGTGTCAAGAATACAACAATACAAATAATAAAATTGATTCAATTTATTAAAAAATCATTTAAAAAAGTACATTTCATACAAAATATAAGTTACAAAATGGAGCATAGGCAGATGTTTACAACCAGTGGATGGAAGAAATCAATGAAATAATCCCTACTAGTTTCGCCAATACATTGGCTTCCCCAGGGGATATAACAGGTTGTGATTCTATAAAAAGAGAATCTCATATTAGTATACCATAATATACAAATTGTAATAATGGACAGGGTTGTGCAAGCTACTAACATGCAAAGGGACTAGAAAAATGCAATCTCCCCCAACCAGTAGATCAGTAGATCTCCCCCAACCAGTGGGGTTAACTCAAAGATCATACCTGCTGGAGAAAATAGACAGGCTAGGCCGCAAACAAAGACAGCCTAATAACCTCAGGTTAAAGCACTGACTGAAGTAGATGCATATAGTGTTCACATCAGATATGGTGCATAAGCCTGGTGAATATAAACAAAGGACCTCGATTGAGCAAGCATGATAAGGAATAAATACTGTGATCCATAGTCACTGCATCATGTCAATAGTGTGGTCACCCAGAGGGCAGATTTACCTGTACAGTCACTACGGCTTGTGCAGCGTGCCGGTATGTCCGTAATTACAGATGAGTAACTGACCTATTTAAAGCCCCCCACCTGATTGGCGAATGGATTCCGCCAATCAGGAGCGGACCGTGCGCCTGTGCACTAGCCACTGCACACTGCCTACAATTCCCATGGTGCCTGGTATCCCCTGGGAGCATGGGAGGACGACGATCATCCTACGCACGCAACCAGGGGCATGGCTAAGGATGGAAGATGGTATTGTGGCAGAAGGAGGGGCGGAGGGTAGGGGGCGGAGACAGGCCGAGACACGGGCTGACCAACAGAAAAGGCCAGCCCTTGGGTGTCCATACAGCCACGGGCTGTGATGAGAAACCAACCCAACACAAGGGAGAAGCCGTAGGCCGAGCGGGGGACGAGGCATGCAGAGAGGAACCAATGAGATGAACAAATTGGGAAATATTGGGAGGGCGAAATCGAATAGGGAAATGTGAGGCATGCTCCAAGGCCAAGCAGTTCAATCAACCATACAGTCGTGAATAGGGATGAGCTTCGAGTTCTTCTCTTCCTCTTTTCTTCTCTTCTTCTCTTCTTCATTTTCTTCTCCGGGCCGCTCCGCACCCATGCTGGCATGGAGGGAGGCTCCCGCTGTGTGACGGCGCTCCTCGTCTGACAGTTCTTAAATAACGGGGGATGGGGCCACCCGGTGACCCCGCCCCCCTCTGACGCACGGGACATGACGGGACTTCCCTGTGGCATTCCCCGTAACGTCACAGGGAAGTCCCGTCAAGCCACCGTGCGTCAGAGGGGGGCAGGGTCACTGGGTGGCCCCCCCAACGTTATTTAAGAACTGTCAGACGAGGAGCACGGTCACACAGCGGGAGCCTCCCTCCATGCCAGCATGGGTGCGGAGCGGCCCGGAGAAGAAAATTAAGAAGAGAAGAAAAGAAGAAGAGAAGAGCGGGAGCCTCCCCCCCATGCCATGGGTGCGGAGCAGCCCGAGGAGAAGAAGATAGAAGACGCCGCGGAGGAGATGCTGGACGAGAATGCCGGAGGAAGAACCAGAAGAGCCAGAAGAACCAGAAGAACCAGAAGATGAAGGAAGATAGAAGAAAGAAGAAGCATTTAAATAAAGGAATTGTCAAAAACTGTCTCTTGTCATTTTTAACATTTTTGACAGTTTTTTAGTGAAATGGTAGGGGTAAGTACCCCTTACCATTTCACACAGGGGGGGCCGGGATCTGGGGGTCCTCTTGTTAAAGGGGGCTTCCAGATTCCGATAAGCCCCCCGCCCGCAGACCCCCACAACCACCGGCCAGGGTTGTGGGGGATGAGGCCCTTGTCCTCATCAACATGGGGACAAGGTGTTTTGGGGGCTACCCCAAAGCACCCTCCCAATGTTCAGGGCATGTGGCCTGGTACAGTTCAGGAGGTGGGGGGGCCGCACTCCCGTCCCCCCCCTCTTTTCCTGCAGCCTGCCAGGTTGTTTGCTCGGATAAGGGTCTGGTATAGATTTTTGGGGGGACCCCACGCCGTTTTTTTTTTTTTGGCGCGGGGTTCCCCTTAAAATCCATACCAGACCTGAAGGGTCTGGTATGGAATTTAGGGGGAACCCCACGTAATTTTTTTTTAAATTTTGGCCGGAGTTCCCCTTAATATCCATACCAGACCTGAAGGGCCTGGTATGGAATTTAGGGGGACTCCCACGTCATTTTATTTTTTTAATTTTGGTTCGGGGTTCCCCTTTGGGGAATTCCCATGCCATTTTTATCAATGAACTTCTATGTGTATTGTCGGCAATGCAATAGCCGCGGGTAGTTTTAAATTAGTTTTTTCCTTCAAAATGTCATTTTGCTGTCAGACTGTTCTAAACACAGGAAACATGCGCCCCTTTACAGGCATACTATAGACACCCCCCAGGTACGAAATTTAAAGGGATATTACACTTTTATTGTTTGACTTTAAGCATTATTAAAATCACTGCTCCTGAAAAAATGTCAGTTTTTAAAACTTTTTTTTGCATTGATCCATGTCCCCTGGGGCAGGACCCAGGTCCCCAAACACTTTTTATGACAATAACTTGCATATTAGCCTTTAAAATTAGCACTTTTGATTATTCATGTTCGTGTCCCATAGACTTTAACGGTGTTCGTGTGTTCGAACAAACTTTTTTCCTGTTCGCATGTTCTGGTGCGAACCGAACAGGGGGTGTTCGGCTCATCCCTAGTCGTGAAGTAGTACAATGCACAATGCTGTAAAACAAAGGGTAAAAATACAACATAAATAGTACAGGGTCATATTGGAAAAATAAACAAGCATATATTTATGAACATATTTAATTGTATTCAGAACAATATATTAGTAAATAAAAGGGGGAAAAAATAAAAAAGAAGAATTATGAAGGAAAAATCAAAAAACCAAATTAGTACATTTGGAAATAATCAATAATTTATAAATAGGAATAAATATGAAAAAGGGAAGGGTACTGGCACATGCGTAGGGCCTATGGAATAGAAAAGGCCGATAGAACAGCAACAGTCATGGTGGAAAAGTGGAGAGAGATGGAAAAGAGGGAAAAGACCAGATACAAGAGCTAGATCAGGCCAGAGGACCAATTAGATTGAAATAGTTTAATGATGAAATAATAGTATATATCATTACAAAAAGGATTTAAAACTAATATATTCATTCAATCCAGGATATTTGGTAGCGTCTAAGCAATGTATCCACCTTGTTTCTAATCACAAAAGAGCGATGTCGATGCTGCCACCTCGAACATGTGCCGACACATGCTCAAGCACCGCAAATCACACAACATTAGGATCGCAATTATGTTGAGTAACAATGTGTCTATTTAGGGCCGTGGTGGCCAGTCGCTTATGGAGTGGCATAATATGGTCCCTAATGCATCTGAAAAATGGACGTTTCATCTTGCCGACGTAAAAACATCCACAGACGCACAGGGCCAAATAGACCACTCCAATAGTGTTGCAAGTAATGCGATCTTTTATAGACTGAATTTGACCATTGGGAAGAATAACTGTTTTAGAGTTATTGATAAATGGGCAGATGTCGCAACGTCCACAAGAGAAAGTACCAGTGTTGGAAACATTAGCAGGTTGTTTAGGTGTATGATGACTCATAACTAGTTGGTCCCTCATAGAGGGGCCCGTCGATAGGTGATCTCAGGGTAAGCCTTGACATACTTGTTGATAGTGGAATCCACCGTCAACAAGGGCCAACATTTTTTGAAAATGGCTCTAGTTTGCATATGTTGTTTGGAAAATTGAGTTATAATTCAAACTGATTGATTGGATTTGGAAGATTGTTTAGAGTGGATAAGATCCTGCCTGTTCAACTTAACCACTCTACTGAAGGCCCATTTAAGTAAGGAACGACTATAACCTCTTTGGTGCAATCTATCGAATAAGTCTCTAGATGCCTGATAAAAATTTTGATCAAGGGTACAATTTCTCCTGAGTCTGAGGAATTGACTGTAGGGGATACTGTCTAGGAGAGATTGCGGATGTGCACTGGTAGCATGTAGTAAGGTGTTGCCCGCGGAAGGCTTGCGGTACAGAGAAGTGTGAAGAGTTCCGTCGGAGTCAACATGGATCTGCAGGTCCAAGTAACTGATCTTTGACTGGCTGCATTCCATGGTGAAAGTGAGATTGTAATCGTTAATAGCAAGTAAGTCAATCAGCTGTGTGAGTTCATCCCGGGTTCCAGACCAGAATATCAAAATGTCATCAGTATGCCTGTGCCAGGCAATGACATGTTTCAGTAACTCAGAAAAATGGTCATTTGAAAAAAGATTCCTCTCCCACCCCCCCAGGTACCGGTTGGCATATGAGGGTCCCCATAGCCACACCCTGCACCTGGAGGTAGTGGGAGGATCCAAACATAAATACATTTCTTGTCAATATAAACTCCAACAGCTGAAGAACAAACTGACTGTATGAACTAAAGGATGGTCTACATTCATTTAATTGTTCGCGAATTACGTCCAAACCTTTGGTGTGTGGAATGCAGTTGTATAAGCTTTCCACATCCAGGGCTACCAACCAAGTATGAGGGGGAAGTACTTTGCCGTCTATAATTCTGAGTAAATCAATAGTATCTTGAACATAAAGACGTGACGTGTGGATTTAGGTATTTGTCTACTAGGGCACTCGCATTTTCAGTTAAACTGGAACAACCGGATACAATTGGTCGTCCAGGGGGATGCTGTAAGGACTTATGCACTTTGGGGAGAGAGTAAAGTAGGTGTCTTCGGATCCTTTACGTTTAGATAGTTCCAAATGTTTAGATCAATAGTGCCTAATTGATAGGCTTTAAAAATTAGACTATAGTACTCAAGAGTGAAATTCTGAATTAGCATTTTGGAAATGGTCCGGTACCAATGTCGATTGTCAAGGATGTCCAGGCACATACGTTCGTAGGCCTGGACATCCATGAGAACGACATTGCCACCTTTATCCGCCGGTTTAATGATCAGGTCGGGGTTGCATTGAATGTCCTTAAGAGCTTTACATTGCTTGAGGGATGAATTATGTCCCTCAGAATTATCCAGATTGAGGAGTTTTATCTCCTGAGTAGTTTGTTGAACAAACGACCAAATGTTGGGATTAGACTGGAGTAAAGGAAATGCTCGAGATTTGGGCTTAAAAGAAGTGGGTAGGGGAAAGGACACACTTGGCACGACAACACCAGACAGCATGGTGCTGAGTGGCTCGTCGTCACCTATGTGGCCCTCCTCCCATAATGACATAAGATCTTCCACAGTTCCAGGTTAATATGATACCCTTACACTGTGGACCTGCATGAGTGTGTGGATGTACATGCACACATGGCAATCTCATTCCCCGAATCTATCTGAAAGATACATACTGTATACTGATGTTTAAAGAAAACTGTGTAGTCTAAGTTTGCTGTGCAGGTTATTGTCCAAATATTTCAGTTTTTGTATGTTCTGATCCAATAAGTAGGAATGGGCGAATGGTTCGCACTGAGCATCAATTCAGGACAAACATTTGCCTGTTTAGCCATTCGCCGACACCCAAATTTTCAGGGTGTTTGCCCGATGTTCGCCCCGACGAACACCCTGCAATGCACTGAGCACTGCAAAGTGGATTCTGTGCCCTGATTGGGAGCAGGACCAGGAAGCCAGCTGCGGTGTCCTTAACAATCAATGAGTCATCAGCTGTCAATGGGTTTCCCTACTGACAGCTAAATATTTTTATTGCCTGTTAAAAAAAAAGGAAAAAAAAAAAAGGCGTGCCCCCCCCAGTCCATACCAGGCCCTTCGGGTCTGGTATGGATTTGAAGGGGAGCCCCACGCAATTTTTTTTTTAAATGTCGTGGGGTTCCCCCCTAAAATCCATACCAGGCCCTTATCTGTCGCATGCCCAGCATGCATCAGTCTGTGACATCAGAAGTGGACGGTGTCATAGGTGGCCCCGCCCCTTACCTATATAAGAAATGTCAAAGCACAGAGCGAATTTGTCAAAAACTGTCTCTTGTGTCTATTACTTTTTGACACTTTTCTGGTGAATGGGTAGGGGTACTATGTACCTGATACCCGTTCACATAGTGGGGAGGTGGGATCTAGGGGGCTTCCAGATTCTGATAAACCCCCCACCTGCCAACCTGATAACCACAGCCCAGGGTGTATTCTGATCCTATAAGTAGGAATGGGTAAATGGTTCGGCCCGAGCATCAGTTCATTTGCCTGTTCAGCCGTTCGCTGACACCGGAATTTGCAGGGTGTTTGCTGGGTGCACAGTGCAGTGTACGCTGGTTGTTAAGGAGTGGGCTAGGAAGCCAGCTGCGGCATCCTTAACAACCAATGAGTCATCAGCTGTCAAGGGGTTTCCCCGCTGACAGTTGAACAATTAAAAAAAAATGCTGGTTAAGAAATAAAGAAAAAACAGTGTTGGGTCCCCCCCAGTCCATACCAAGCCCTTTGGGTATTGAATGGATTTGGAGGGGAACCCCACACCAACTTTTTTTCTTTTAAACGGCATGGGGTCCCCCCAAAATCTGTACCAGACCCTTATCCATCACATGCCCAGCATGCACCAGTCGGTGACATCACAAGTGGCGGTTTCATAAAAGAATGTCAAAGCACAGAGAAAATTTGTCAAAAACGGTCTCTTTATTACTTTTTGCCACTTTTTGCCACTTTGTTTGGTTAATGGGTAGGGGTACTATGTACCTTATACCCGTTCACATAGAGGAGAGGTGGGATCTAGGGGGCTTCCAGATTCTGATAAGCCCCCTGCCTGCAGACCCTGACAACCACAGCCCAGGGTTGTCTTGAAGAGGCCCTTGTCCCCATCAACATGGGATGGGGAGGGAAGTGGCCCCCCTGCCCCAAAGCATCCACCCCCCATGTTGATGGCATTTGGCCTTTCATGACCTATCAGGCTGCGGGACCACGCACCATTTTTTTCCTTTATTTTTTCAATAGTGAAGTGCCAGCAATTGTAACCGTAAGTCATTTTAAATAGGATTTGACTGCTTTTTTTTACTCTTATCTCTGATCGGCAAAATGCGCTTAATGATCCAAACCACAGCAACAAGCAATTCATTTGCTGTCAGGGTCTGCTGGAAGTGAAACCATAGAGGACACAGGAAATCCCCATTGTGTAATTCTGTTTCATATACTTTATTTAAAATGTATGAAAATTTGCACTCACAATGTAATTGTATTAAAAGGGTCCATCAGTCAAGCAATGGCTGTCTGTGTATTGTACAGCATCTCACCATGTCCCCGGCCTGGCGTCACATCCAACAGTCGCTCTAAAAACACTTCCTGTCACCGTGTAGTCACGCCTTGACATTTTATCTATCTGACTTCCTCTGAAGATGTGGCTGGACAGGTTATATACTCAGGATCTACTCCCACTTAACCACCAGGGTGCTGTATTTCCTTAAACAGGTACAAGGCTTAAAAAGCGAACCTGTGGTCAATACATGGGATTACCTCTTATCTGGACTTTCTGTATCATACATGGTTGGATATTATTTTAACATACCATACATATCACATTAACCTAATGACTTCATACGAAATACCATAGACATTCTCAAATAAATAGTCTGCAAAGTATTTTAATAAAAACCTAATTCATAAATCATTTTGTACTAAAAATCACTAATAAAACAGTTGCTATCTAGTTCAATATTCAACCCTTTCGGCGTTAAAGAATTTAACATACATATCCATTTGGTTTCTTTCTTTGATAGTTCCCTCACTAAATTTGACCGTGCGGTGAGGTCAGTGGCTGGTGAGGCACTGGCTAGTATCAGAGCCAGATACACACAGGTTACATACGCCGCAATCATTAGAGTGAGAGCAATAATTCTAGCAATAGACCCCCTCTGTAACGCTAAACATGAAACCTGTAAAAATTTTTAAAGTGTCTCCTATGGACGTATAAGTACTGAAGTTTGGCGCCATTCCACAAGTGTGCGCAATTTTAAAGTGTGACATGTTAGGTATCTATTTACTTGGAGTAACATCATCTTTCACATTATACAAAAAAATAAGGCTAATGTTAGTGTTGTTTTTATTCATGAAACAGCTTTTTTCCCCCAAAAAAAAACATTAAAAAATTGCTGCGCAAATACCGTGTGACTTAAAATGTTGCAACGACCACCATTTTATTCCATAGGGTGTCTGCTAAAAAATATATATAATGTTTGGGGGTTCTGAGTAATTTTCTAGCAAAAAAATGATGATTTTTACATGTAGGAGATAAGTGTCAGAGTTGGCCTGGGTGGTAAGGGGTTAATTACCATAAGTAATATATAAATAATATATAAATAATTATATATGGTTTTTAAGGTAATTTACTATCATTATGTTATAACATATAGCATATAATATATATGATTTAGCTTGAATATAACAGTACCTTTTCAGCAGGCAGCAGACTCTCATTCTCCCTCTTAAAGGGGTTGTAAACCCTCGTTTTTTTTTTTAAAATAACAAAATGTCATACTTCCTCCACTGTGCAGTTCTTTTTGCACAGAGTGGCCCCAGTCCTCCTCTTCTGGGGTCCCACAGCGGCGCTGGTGGCTCCTACCCACATCGAGTGTCCACATTGGAGAAGGCTCTCCTACAGTGGACACCCATGTGTGCGCTTTCCCGATTACTGCATCTGTTTCCATTCACACAGAATGCAGGACTCGGGCCCCGGCGCGGCGTCATTGGATTTGATTGACAGCAGCGGGAGCCAATGGCTGCGCTGCTTTGAATCTATCAAATCAGGACACGAGACACCAGTTAGAGCTGGTGTGGTCATTCCCAGAAGGAAGATGACAGCTTTCAGATAAGTAAAATGGGGGGGTGGGGGGGATGGGGGGCTGCAGCACTACAGAAGGTTTTTCACCTTAATGCATAGAATTATGCATAGAATTATGTACACTTGTATACCTCAGGAGTTGGGGATAGCTGCAGTTGAATACTTTTTATCCAGGGATTCTACTCTTCCTATTTTACAGCAAAATTACATTACGGAACTACTTAGGTTTCCTACCAAGCACAATTATTTTTGGTTTCAGTGTCAATTTTACATACCGAAATGTGGTGTAGCCATGGGGGCCAAATATGCACCTAGCCTGGCCAATTTGTTTATGGCCCAGTGGGAGGAGGATGTCGTTTATGCTTTTCGGAGACCTGAATTGGTCCTATGGGTTAGATACATAGACGACATCCTCCTCCTGGGACTCTAGGTTCCCATTCCACAGGAGGAGGATGTTGTTTATGCTTTTCGGAGACCTGAATTGGTCCAATGGGTTAGATACATAGACGACATCCTCCTCCTGTGGAATGGGAACCTAGAGTCCCTTCATGCCTTTATGACCATTTTGAATGGAAATAATAGAGGCATTTCCTTGAGTTACAAGGCTAGTGAGACTTCTATCCATTTTTTTGGATCTGGAGATTACCGGCAATAACCAGAGTGGAGAATTGGAGCTAAAGACCTTTTTTAAGCCTACCGACCGGAATGGCTTTATTCCAGTCGATAATTGTCATCATGGTCAATCGCTTTCATCTGTCCCTTATGGCCAATTCCTTCATTTGCAAAGAAATTGCACCAATTCCATCAAGTTTTTACGTCAAGCTGATACTTTAAAAAACAAATTTGTTGAAAAGTGCTATAGACCTGGGGATTTAGACAGAGACATTACTAGAGCCACTCAAATGGATAGGAGTTCATTGTTGACTGATAATCCTAAATCCATTCAGGACAACAAGTTTAGGTGGTCTTTCTTTACAGCTTTCTCAATGCAGCATAAGCAAATAAAGAGGATCATCAATAAACATTGCCCTGTTTTACTGAACTTCTCCCAGAGCGAGCAGAGGTTATATTTAGAGGGGCTGGGTCCTTACAAGGGGATGTTGCCCCTAATATAATCGATCCACCCATGGGGTCTGTTTTTTTCCAACAATGCAAGGGTTATTACCCCTGCCACAGGTTCAATGTTTGTCTTCATAATTCATGTGGCAGACATGTGCATTCATTTTCGTCCAAATGCATTTTCGTCCGAATTTCAGGTATTTTCGTTATCATTTTAACAAACGATAACGAAAGTGCAGATTATGAAAACCGAAAGATCCGACATAAACAAATGCTTTATTTTTGTTTTCATTGCTACAACAGTTTGATATAGATAGGAGATTCAACATGAAGCTGACAATAACAATCTGTGTCTATCGAACCTGTGGTCGAATGTGCCTAACCTTAACTCTATTAGTCCAAGATTATTCTACATAGAAAGAAAAGATTTGACATAGAGAAAAGATTTGACATAGAGAGAAAAGATTGACATAGAGAGAAAAGATTCGGCATAGAGAGAAAAGATCACTGCAGGAATTGGGTGGGGGAAGTAAAATAAAAATATTGATGATGATGAATGTTATTGGCCAATTGTAACCAAAGAGGAGGGGCAGTAAAATAGCTAGAACTAAGTACACATGTACAGCCAACTTACTTTCACTTACGATTTGCTAGCAGAGAGAGACACACACTGAATAATTTCAGAAGACAGTCAATCTTAGCTGGTCCGTTTGTCAGAGAACCTGAATTATTTAGTAATTAAGCATAAGCACAGCAGCAGAACAATAGTGAAAGCAAGCTACAGTTCAACTTAACTTTTTCATAATAATCTGCTGCTATTGTGTTAGTGTAGTGAACTTGATAGTAATACTAGTGTTGCTAGTGTTGTGATAGCCTCAGAGGCTGCCCATGTTGTGGGGGGGATTTATTATTACAGATTCTATATTATAATGCCATATCAATATCTGACACAACGTCAGATGCCGCGCCCGCCATTGCACTTGGAGATTGAGAAACTAATGTGAAAGTTGGCTGACTGCTGGGGTAGAGTAGACCATTCAATATGAACTGCGAAGATTCGACAAAGCAACGAAAAACATACAAATGTCAAATCTTTGGCTTATGGTGTCTGTCGAAAGTTCTAAGATGATTCGATGGAGCAGCTAAACTGTACAATCGTACATTTCCGGTCAAATGCATCCGCCCATAGCCTATAGAACATTTTTAATGTTGATTGACTAGTAAAATAATTAATAAATATAATTATTACTAGTCATACAACATTAAAATTCTACTACAGCTAGCTTGTAGGCGGAACATTAGACCGTAAATGTACATGTACAGTTTAGCTGCTCCGTCAAATCTTCTTTGAACATTCGACAGACACCATAAGCCTTCAATGACAGATTCTACCTTAATTATTTTGGATTTTCGGATGAATGCAATTTTTAACGAAAAACAAAATAAATAAAAACTAATTTCGGGAGTAACTAAATAAATTTATTTTTCGGACGAAAACAAAATTCCGAAACTAAATATTTCAGTGTGCACATGTCTAGTGGCTGACACAAAACTGACACTTTTGAGTCTACAGCCACCTCTCCCAGTTATAAAATGAAGCACTTTACTACTTGTGCAACGAGATACATAGTTTATCTTATCACTTGCCCTTGTGGTAAACAATATGTGGGGTGCACTATCAGGACCTTCACTGTGAGGGTCAATGAACATTTGGCCAGTAGGGATGAGCCGAACACCCCCCGGTTCGGTTCGCACCAGAACCCGCGAACGGACCGAAAGTTCGCACGAACGTTAGAACCCCATTGACGTCTATGGGACTCGAACGTTCAAAATCAAAAGTGCTCATTTTAAAGGCTAATTTGCATGGTATTGTCCTAAAAAGGGTTTGGGGACCCGGGTCCTACCCCAGGGGACATGTATCAATGCAAAAAAAAACTTTTAAAAACGGCCGTTTTTTCGGGAGCAGAGATTTTAATGATGCTTAAAGTAAAAAAAAAAAAAGTGAAATATTCCTTTAAATATCGTACCTGGGTGGTGTCTATAGTATGCCTGTAAAGTGACGCGTGTTTCCCATGTTTAGAACAGTCCCTGCACCAAATGTCATTTTTAAAGGAAAAAAATCTCATTTAAAACTGCTTGCGGGTTTAATGTCATGTCGGGTCATGGCAATATGGATGAAAATCAGTGAAACAAACGGCATGGGTACCCCCCCAGTCCATTACCAGGCCCTTTGGGTCCTGTATGGATATTAAGGGGAACCCCGCACCCAAATTAAAATAAGGAAAGGCCCTATATACTCTGAACAGCAGTATACAGGCGGTGCAAACAAGACAGGGACTGTAGGTTTGTTGTTAATTAGAATCTCTTTGTAATTTTGAACGGGTACATTTTTAACGGGTTTAGCTCCAGCCAAAAAATCTTTTTTAAGCTTTTTGGAAAACATAGGGAAGGGTTATCACCCCTGTGACATTTGTTTTGCTGTCTTTCCTCCTCTTCAGAAGATTTCACCTCACTTTTTTGTCCCAATGAAAAATGTTTTTTGAAAATTTGGGTTTTTTTGTGGAACAAGGATTGGAAAGCATCAGTGGAAAGGAGAAATTGTTTTCCCATATTAACTCTTACAGGAGAGAATTTCCCTTCCTAGGGGTAGATTTCATCTCACTTCCTGTTGTCTCCTTCCGTTTGCAAGTAGGAGTCGTTTGTAAGTTAGATGTTTGAAAGTAGGGTACTGCCCTATATACTCAGCAGAAATTTGGGCCTTAGGTGTTGCTGTGGCCACAACACTGTAAGCCCTCACAGGGCCCTGCTGTGAAATATTAGATCAAGAATTGTAATTACATGCCCCTGTTGAACAGGAGCTGAAAAATTAGGCCTTAGGCACTGGTGCTGGTGCCACAACACTGCAACCCCTCACAGACACTCTAGTTGGAACGCAGGAACGAGCCCTGCTGCAAAGTATTGCTTCAAAAATTGTAATTACACGCCCCTGTTAGACAGGGGCAGAAAAATTGGGCCTTAGGCACTGGTGCTGGTGCCACAACACTGCAACCCCTCACAGACACTCTAGTTGGAACGCAGGAACGAGCCCTGCTGCAAAGTATTGCATCAAAAATTGTAATTACACACCCCTGTTAAACAGGGGCTGAAAAATTGTGCCTTAGGCACTGGTGGTGGCGCCCAGAACCAAAAATGTTCTTACAAGCTATCAGCGTGATGATTGAGGAGGAAGAGGATAATTACTCAGGGATAGTCACTCAGCATCAGCATAGGCAGTCTTTGAAGGGATCTGAGATTTAAAAAAAAATTATTCGGTTACATCAGCATCAGGTGCTTGGTAGCTGGTGGTGATCCAAGACTGATTCATTTTTATGAAGGTCAGCCGATCGACCGAGTCGGTGGACAGACGCACCCTGTGATCGGTTACCACGCCTCCAGCAGCACTGAATGTGCGTTCCGAAAGAACGCTGGATGCAGGACAGGCCAGTAGCTCAATTGCATACTGTGCAAGCTCTGGCCAGTGATCCATCCTCAAGACCCAGTAACCCAGAGGATTTTCGGTGGGAAAGCTGTCCAAGTCTGATCTTGCCCCTAGGTATTCCTGCACCATGTAAAACAGACGCTGGCGATGGTTGCTGGAACCGATCATACCTTGGGGCTGCGGACCAAAAAATTGTCTGAACGCATCGGTCAGACGGCCACCTTCTCCACCGCTCCTTCTTTGACTGACCGAAGCCTCAGCAACACGTTGTCCAGAAACAGGAGTTTGTAACCTCCCAGTATCTGGGAACGCGTTGCACAGACCTTTCTGCAAGGCCTCCCGAAGATGTTTCATCCTCTGCTCCCTCTGTGATGGCAAGATAAGGTCCGCAACCTTACCCTTGTAACGTGGATCAAGGAGGGTTGCCAGCCAGTATTGGTCCTTCTCCTTGATACCACGAATACGAGGATCCTTACGCAGGCTTTGCAGGATCAGGGAGGCCATGCAGCGTAGGTTTGCTGAGGCATTCGGTCCGGAGTCCTCTGGGTCACTAAGGACAACAACGTCCGCAGCCACCTCCTCCCAGCCACGTACAAGTCCATGTGTTCCTTGGGACTGATCCCTTAAAGACTGCTGCTGATGCTGAGTGCCAGGCTCCACCTCCATACTGACACAATCTTCCTCCTCCTCCTCCTCCTCCTCCTCGTCCTCTTCCTGTGTGATCGGCGGGCACGCAGGAACACTGTCTGGATAAAGGGGGCCTTGAGAGCTAAGGAAGTCCTCCTCTTCCTGCCTCTGTTCTGCCTCAAGTGCCCTGTCCATTATTCCACGCAGCGTGTGCTCCAACAGGTGGACAAGGGGGACAGTGTCACTGATGCATGCACTGTCACTGCTCACCATCCTCGTGGCCTCCTCGAATGGTGACAGGACAGTGCATGCATCCCTGATCATGGCCCACTGGCGTGGGGAAAAAAAAACAAGCTCCCCTGACCCTGTCCTGGTGCCATAGTCGCACAGGTACTCATTGATGGCCCTCTGCTGCGTGTGCAGCCGCTGCAGCATGGCCAACGTTGAGTTCCACCTGGTGGGCATGTCACAGATTAGGCGGTTCTTGGGCAGGTTAAACTCCTTTTGGAGGTCCGTCAGCCGAGCACTGGCATTATATGACCGGCGGAAATGCACACAGACTTTCCTGGCCTGCCTCAGGACATCCTGTAAGCCCGGGTACCTGCCCAAGAACCGCTGCACCACCAAGTTAAGGACGTGAGCCAAACAGGGCACATGGGTCAGTTGTCCCTGTCGGAGGGCAGAGAGGAGGTTGGTGCCATTGTCGCAAACCACCATTCCTGCCTTAAGTTGGCATGGCGTCAACCACCTCTGAACCTGCCCCTGCAGAGCTGACAGAACCTCTGCCCCAGTGTGGCTCCTGTCCCCCAAGCACACCAGCTCAAGCACCGCATGGCATCTTTTGGCCTGCGTACTTGCGTAGCCCCTTGAACGCCTACGGAGCACCGCTGGTTCCGAGGAAGAGGCCATGGAGGAAGAAGAAGAGGAGGGGGTGGAGGAGAGAGGTGTGTCACAATCAGCATTTTGGAGGCGTGGTGGCGGAACAACCTCCAACACTACTGCACCTTGTCCTGCATCCTTCCCAGCTGCCAGCAGAGTCACCCAATGCGCCGTGAAACTTAGGTAACGTCCCTGTCCATGCCTGCTGGACCATGAGTCAGCGGTAATATGCACCTTACCGCTGACCGCCCTGTCCAGCGAGGCATGGACATTGCCTTCCACATGCCGGTAGAGAGCCGGAATCGCCTTCCGTGAGAAAAAGTGGCGTTTGGGTAACTGCCACTGAAGAACCGCACATTCCACAAACTCACGGAAGGGGGCAGAGTCTACCAACTGAAAAGGCAGCAGTTGAAGTGCTAGCAATTTTGCCAAGCTAGCATTCAACCGCTGGGCATGTGGATGGCTGGGAGCAAACTTCTTTCGGCGGTGCAGCAGCTGGGGCAGGGAAATTTGCCTGGTACAATCTGACGTCGGTGTACCAAAAGCAGATTGCCCACAAGTACTTGGCTGTGACACACCTAATTCTACACCTTCATTCCTCTCACTGCAGGTCTCAGAGAGGACTGAAGGTCTAGTGTGGTTGGAAATCTCAGCTGATGAGGAGCAAGGAGAGATCCTCTTTGTTCTTTGGTGTGGGTCTTTTAGATACGCTTGCCAACGAACTGCATGGCAGGTCAACATATGTCTGGTCAAGCATGTGGTACCCAAGCGGGAGATGTTTTGGCCACGCGAGATACGCTTGAGACATATGTTGCAAATAGCAGCGGTGCGATCTGATGCACTCGTCTCAAAAAAGGCCCACACCAAAGAACTTTTTGAATAACGCGCAGAGACTGCAGCGCCCTGCACATGTGGAGCTTTGGGGTGTGATGCAGTCAATGTGCTGCCCTTAGGCTGGCCCCTGGAGGGCATCCTGCCTCGTTGGTGATGTGCCGCCTCCTCCTCCTCCTCCTCTCTCCTATCAGGCACCCACGTTGAGTCAGTGACCTCATCATCCCCTCCCTCCTCATCACTGGAGCAAACCTGGCAGTATGCTGCAGCAGGGGGAGCATGACTGCCAGATTGCTGTCCTTCTTGGGCACCCCCTCTGTCCGTGCTCATGTTACTGCCTTCATCGAGCTCAGTATCATCATCAGAGCCTTCCAAACGCTGGGCATCCTCCTGGAGCATGTACCCAACACTGTGGTCAAACAGTTCGAGGGAATCCTCAGGAGGACATGGTGGAGCTAGGGAAGGAGTCACTGATGACATTGAGCTGAGGGAAGAGGCCACTGCTTTGCCAGACAAAGCACCCTGGGCATGGGTGAGAGAGGATGAGGAGGATGAGGATGGCTTGGTCATCCACTCGACCAAGTCTTCCGCATGTTGCGGCTCAACACGGCCAGCTGCCGAAAAAAAGGCCAAGCGTGTCCCATGGCCACGTGCTGATGAGGATGCACCGTCTCCACGACCAGCACTAGACACAGAGCCTGCTTGCCCTCTCTTATTGGCATGTGACTGTCTGCCTCTCCTTCTTGGCCTTCCAGACATACTAATGGCCTGTAGCTGCACTAAGCTGGGATAGAACACCTGTAATTTTCTTCAGGTAGCTTTATATACTGTAACCAGACAAGCCTGCCTGTCAGTAGGAAGATAACAGGAACGGATCTAGCTGAACACTGTGAGCAGGACGCACTGCACTAAATGTAAATAGCAGGAACGGATCTAGCTGAACACTGTGAGCAGGACGCACTGCACTAAATGTAAATAGCAGGAACGGATCTAGCTGAACACTGTGAGCAGGACGCACTGCACTAAATGTAAATAACAGGAACGGATCTAGCTGAACACTGTGAGCAGGACGCACTGCACTAAATGTAAATAGCAGGAACGGATCTAGCTGAACACTGTGAGCAGGACGCACTGCACTAAATGTAAATAGCAGGAACGGATCTAGCTGAACACTGTGAGCAGGACGCACTGCACTAAATGTAAATAGCAGGAACAGATCTAGCTGAACACTGTGAGCAGGACGCACTGCACTAAATGTAAATAGCAGGAATGGATCTAGCTGAACACTGTGAGCAGGACGCACTGCACTAAATGTAAATAGCAGGAACGGATCTAGCTGAACACTGTGAGCAGGACGCACTGCACTAAATGTAAATAGCAGGAACGGATCTAGCTGAACACTGTGAGCAGGACGCACTGCACTAAATGTAAATAACAGGAACGGATCTAGCTGAACACTGTGAGCAGGACGCACTGCACTAAATGTAAATAGCAGGAACGGATCTAGCTGAACACTGTGAGCAGGACGCACTGCACTAAATGTAAATAGCAGGAACAGATCTAGCTGAACACTGTGAGCAGGACGCACTGCACTAAATGTAAATAGCAGGAACGGATCTAGCTGAACACTGTGAGCAGGACGCACTGCACTAAATGTAAATAGCAGGAACGGATCTAGCTGAACACTGTGAGCAGGACGCACTGCACTAAATGTAAATAGCAGGAACGGATCTAGCTGAACACTGTGAGCAGGACGCACTGCACTAAATGTAAATAGCAGGAACGGATCTAGCTGAACACTGTGAGCAGGACGCACTGCACTAAATGTAAATAGCAGGAACAGATCTAGCTGAACACTGTGAGCAGGACGCACTGCACTAAATGTAAATAGCAGGAACGGATCTAGCTGAACACTGTGAGCAGGACGCACTGCACTAAATGTAAATAGCAGGAACGGATCTAGCTGAACACTGTGAGCAGGACGCACTGCACTAAATGTAAATAACAGGAACGGATCTAGCTGAACACTGTGAGCAGGACGCACTGCACTAAATGTAAATAGCAGGAACGGATCTAGCTGAACACTGTGAGCAGGACGCACTGCACTAAATGTAAATAGCAGGAACGGATCTAGCTGAACACTGTGAGCAGGACGCACTTCACTAAATGTAAATAGCAGGAACAGATCTAGCTGAACACTGTGAGCAGGACGCACTGCACTAAATGTAAATAGCAGGAACGGATCTAGCTGAACACTGTGAGCAGGACGCACTGCACTAAATGTAAATAGCAGGAACGGATCTAGCTGAACACTGTGAGCAGGACGCACTGCACTAAATGTAAATAACAGGAACGGATCTAGCTGAACACTGTGAGCAGGATGCACTGCACTAAATGTAAATAGCAGGAACGGATCTAGCTGAACACTGTGAGCAGGACGCACTGCACTAAATGTAAATAGCAGGAACGGATCTAGCTGAACACTGTGAGCAGGACGCACTGCACTAAATGTAAATAACAGGAACGGATATAGCTGAACACTGTGAGCAGGACGCACTGCACTTAATGTAAATAGCAGGAACGGATCTAGCTGAACACTGTGAGCAGGACGCACTGCACTAAATGTAAATAGCAGGAACGGATCTAGCTGAACACTGTGAGCAGGACGCACTGCACCAAATGTAAATAGTCTAGATAGAAGATAACAGGAACGGATCTAGCTAAACTGAATACAGTGTATATATATATATGCAACACCTGGGATGCATATATATACACAATACACTGTAAGTGCAGCTAACTGACTGACTGTTCTGCCTAATCTATCTAACTCAAATCAAATGACACTGTCTCTCTCTCTCTCTATCTCTCAGCACACCGGAACACACACTACACAGGGCCGCCGTGCAGGCGGCCTTATATAGTGTGGGGCGTGTACTAAATCCCCTGAGCCATAATTGGCCAAAGCCACCCTGGCTTTGGCCAATTACAGCTCTCTCTACTGACGGCGCTGTGATTGGCCAAGCATGCGGGTCATAGTGCATGCTTGGCCAATCATCAGCCAGCAATGCACTGCGATGCCGCAGTGAATTATGGGCCGTGACGCGCCACACGAATTTGGCGCGAACGGCCCATATCGTTCGCAATTCGGCGAACGACCGAACAGCCGATGTTCGAGTCGAACATGGGTTCGACTCGAACACGAAGCTCATCCCTATTGGCCAGTATTAAAAATGACCGCACCAATCATAGTGTGCCTCACCATTATTTACAACACCATGATAAGAACCCCATTGGTACCCATTTTCAAATTATTGATAAATTTGTCCCGCATTGGAGGGGTGATTCTTGTTTACGAGGAGTATCCAGACTAGAAACATACTGGATACATGAACTTAGGTCTTACTCGCCGTTCCACATGAATGTCAACTGGGTCATCAATTGTTTTATCAATCAAGCTTAATCGTTTTATATTATACTCTGCCTGCTTTTTATCCACACTGTGACACATGTGCATTGTTAGTAGGTTATCAATGGGGCATGTGTACATTGGGACTTCCTATGCTTTATTAGGATTTGACAAGATACCTTATCATTTTATGTCAGATTTCTATTTCACTTTTGATTTAGATGTTTTTATTGTCCTTGATATGTATGTTAATCAGGTGCTATCCATTTTTTACTTGTTTTATGTATATTATGGGTTATGTTGAGAGTTTTGTGTCCATGTGGCCTTCCAAAGCTACTTCTGTATTCACGCTGGCTAATTTTCCACAGTAACGCTTGATTTGCCTCAATGTGCAGTACGTGAGTGTGCCAGCTGACTTCAGCATGTCATGACGCTATGATGACGGTGGCACTGGAGTGACCTGTTTCTGGGTCACGTGGTGGTCACATGCTCTGCTCAGTGCTGGCGCTGTGTGTGCTGTGCCGGTCCGGAACCTGGAGAGGGGTTGTGCGTGCCGTGCCACCCATTCTGGGCATCTGACATTGAGTGATGTTGCGGTGCTGGGATGGTGCTGCGCCGACCGTGCCGACCAATTTGAGCACCTGACATTGCGTGACATCACCACGCGGTGACCAGTACACAGCCCTCGTGATTAGTGGTTAGTCATGTGGTCATGTCACATGACCTGTGGAATAACAATAATGGCATCCAAGGATAGTTCACACTGGTCAGTGCTTCCAGGAACTATGTCTGGTAGCCAATTATGTGAGGTATCACATTAGGGGTTTGTCTTTTCATAAGGAGGCATGGAACTCATTTTGATACTTCTGCAGTTGGGATCCCATTTGACCGGATTTGGCTGGCAAATCTCATGCCCCCCCCCATTTGATAGATATCACACATGAGTTTCCACAATGAGGCGTGGGACTCACACCGTAGCCTCGTTTTCCAGTTTACAGTCCGAGGGAGGAGTCTATCTCCCCCTCTATGGCTAACTAGAGAAGCTATATATATGGGCAATGTGGGGGAGCAATGTTATGCCCCAGTTGAAAGCCTCTAGGTCAAAACTCGTAGGGCTTGCTATACATGCTTCCCACATTGCTTTTATTTCTATTTTTGTGATCACTTTTTATGCAATCATCTGTCATTCGATGAGCTGTATTTTATAAGCTCAAAAAACTTTTAATTTTTATGACCTGCACCATTTGGAGCTTTTTTCTTTTTCCTTTTTCTTTTTTTAGCCACATGGTTTAATATGACAACGTTCCATTTTGTCACTGGTCCCTCATTTGGACCCTCAATTGAGGTTGAAACCTTACCTGCTTTGAAGACTCAAATTGAGCCCTGGAGATTGGGAGTCCATATCTGGATCCATATTTGTGGATTGATCTAATATCTGTTCCTGGAGTGATCCCTCTACAGGCTCCGACCATCTCCAAGTTGGTATCACCGATGAGCTTCTGGCTTTCGGCCAGTCCAAGCCCGATTGACCCACTGTCATACGGCAGGTGAGTCCACCTTGTCTGGTAAGAAGTATTTAACAACAACCACTTATCAGATGAATGTTCATCCTGCTGTGTATATGCCCCGCAGTCTACATTGTTTCATCATTCATCACAGAGAACTATACCACAGTCATTTGATTGGACACTTTTTATGAAGTTTATTTATATTTTTATATTTCTTTGTATTTAGTGTTTGGACTTTATTATGTTTTAGGTATCACACACCTTATTGTGTTTCTTACCCTTTTTGAACACTATCACCTTGTGTTACAGTATTTTTATATACTTTTCACCTTGGTTCACCATACCCATGGTGTTCCTTCTTCTTCTTTATGGGTCAGATGGTAGACGCACCAACTAGAAATAAAGCGTTACTGGATCTACTTATTACCAACAATACTGACCTGATCACGGATGTGGAAATACGGGGCAATTTAAGTAACAGCGATCACAGGTCAATTGGCTTCAGTATAAATCACAAAATAGGAAACATAAGGGGGAATACAAAGAGACTGAATTTTAAAAGAGCCAACTTTCCTAAACTACGAATCTGGCTATAAGGCATAAATTGGGATAAAATCTTAGGAACAGAGGACACGGAGGAGAGATGGGTTTGCTTTAAGAGCATATTAAAAAGGGCATTAGCCAATGCATCCCATTGGGTAATAAATTTAAAAGAACAAACAAAAGTCCTGGATGGCTTAACTCCAATGTAAAAATGCATATAAAAGCAAAGGAGAAGGCCTTCAAAAACTACAAGGTTGAGGGATCATCATCAGCATTCAGACTTTATAAAGAATGCAACAAGAAAAATAAGTGTGCAATAAGAACGGCTAAGATAGAACATTAAAGACACATAGCGGAGGAGAGCAAAAAAAAAAATCCCAAGAAAATCTTTAAGTATGTAAACAGTAAAAAAGGGAGGACAGACCATAATGGCCCCATAATGAATGAGGAAGGACATCTGGTTACAAAGGATGGGGAAATGGCAAAGGTATTGAATTTATTTTTCTCCTCAGTCTTCACGAGGGAATCGGGGGGCTTCAATAACCAAAACTGCAGTGTTCTCCTCATGACACATCACAGGAAGCACCTCCATGGTTAACAGAGGACAAAATTAAAATTACACTTGGGAAACTTAACATTAACAAATCACCGGGACCAGATGGCTTGCACCCGAGGGTACTTAGGGAACTCAGTCAAGTAATTGCCAGACCATTGTTCCTAATTTTAACTGACAGTTTACTGACTGGAATGGTACCAGCTGATTGGAGAAAATAAGATAAAATTGGAGCAGCGCTAAAACATATACAAAATATAAATATAAACGTGAACCACTAAGTATGAACCAGTTAATGATGTATGGTTATGCCAAGGGGCATAACAAAAAATTAAATCAATAAATAAATAATTCCAACATTTGCATAGATAAAGTCCAAAATTGCATAGCATGTGTAATGGTAAAATACACATCCACAATTAAGGTATTGTGAAACAAAGTCCATGAACACAGGTGTGTATGAATAGTTGAAAAATCAGTGACCGATTCCTCCACCGCAAACAGTGTGCTAACACCACACAAAATGCATGCTTACCACAATCAAGCTAGATGAGCTTGCGGCCAATTACCCAGCCAGGGCCTTTATCTGTGGTGATTTGTAAATGGTACCTCCAAATAGTCAGTATGTTGTAAAGAATATATCCAGCAGAAAGCCAGGATACCCCGATCAAGCAGGTCCCATAAGGAGTGGTCAAATGTTACCCAGAATGAAAAAGGAACTCACGATAGCATAATTCCGATAAAGTACCATTTAATAGAAAATTAAAGTTAAACTTACAGCAACAAATGTTAAAAACAGCAGAGCAGCTGGCCGGCTATGCGAACGACAGAAACACGAGATGACATCAGCACATCAGCTCCTCCCGACGCGCGTTTCATCATATAATGACGTAGTCTGGGGCACGTGCGATGAACTGACGCATCGCGTTATATATAGAGCTAGACAAAACCAAGCCTTGATGTGAGTCAGGACTGGAAACATCAAGCATTCTGCATAGAGGACTGACAAAAGCCCAAAACTGTAAACATAGAATAAACTAAAAAGAGGATGAGATTTTTAAATACAGAAAAATAGATCTAAGAACTAAAAATATCAGTTAGGATTATTAAGTCCAGAACAGCACCTAAAAAGCCCCTGGAAAAATAAAAATAAACAATAAGAATATAGTCTTTCTTACTGGGATATCGTGATGGTCCATCTATCAAAGCCATTTAAAAAAGGCTAGGGTAGGTAAATAACAACCCAATTATCTAAAAAAATGGGAATGCCCCCATCTAAATAAGAATGTACACTTGGGCAATTAGAATCATATATGACAAAATAGAAATAAAAATAGAAGAAATAAAAAAATATATGAAAATATATGTAATAAAAGAATGTAAAAATATAAATAACAAAAAACATATATTTTCAAATATGAGAATTTAGTTGTTACCCCAAGTTGACCAAAGGGACTAGTGAATCCCGGACATAATGTTTATTTAAGGGCCATAGTAGCAATAAAATGGTGAAAAAAAATGGTGAAAAAACCTTTCGGCCAAAACCTGACAATCCAAAAAATTATCAAGCTGGGGATGTCTCACCACTGACCCACATCAAGTTCACAGTAGCCAATTAGTAAAAAGTGATCACTAATGACAATATCAGTTAAAACAAGCATCAACAGCCCAAAAAAAAAAAAATTAAACTTTAGGATGCACTCAGGAGTTGTCTATGAAGGCGTTTATGTCCCGCGTTTATGTGGACCCACAACATTTCCAATCTAAAAATCTGCCTCTCCATTGAGGGCGATATTTGTCAATCCCCATAAAAATAGTCTTGGAGGGATCCTTACTGTGTGCCAAAAGATAGTGCTTAAAGACCGAATGCTTTAGGAAGCCATTTTTTATGTTGGTGATTAGGGATGAGCGGGTGTTTGCCTGTTCGCCGAATAGCGAACAATTTGGGGTGTTCGCAGCAAATTCGAAAGCCGCGGAATACCCTTTAAAAGTCTATGGGAGAAATCAAAAGTGCTAATTTTAAAGGCTTATATGCATGGTATTGTCATAAAAAGTGTTTTGAGACCTGGGTCCTGCTCCAGGGGACATGTATCAATGCAAGAAGTTTTAAAAAAGCCCATTTTTTTGGGAGCAGTGATTTTAATAATGCTTAAAGTGAAACAATAAAAGTGAAATATTCCTTTAAATTTTGTATTTGGGGGGTGTCTACAGTATGCCTGTAAAGTGGCACATGTTTCTCGTGTTTACAACAGTCCCTGCACAAAATGACATTTCTAAAGGAAAAAAGTCATTTAAAACTACTTGTGGCTATAATGAATTGTTGGTCCCTGCAATACAGATAAAAGTCATTGTAAAAGGGCCTGGTATGAATATTAAGGGGAACCCCAAACCAATTTTTTTTTTAAAAATGGCATGGGGTCCCCCTCAAAATCCACACCAGACCTGAAGGGTCTGGTGTGGAGATTTTAAGGGGAACCCAGCACCAAAATTTAAATGGCGTGGGGGTCCCCCCAAAAATCCATACCAGACCCTTATCCAAGCACGCAACCTGGCAGGCCACAGAAAAAGAAGGGGGGATGAGAGAGCGCCCCCCCTGAACCGTACCAGGCCACATGCCCTCAACATGGGGAGGGTGCTTTGGGGTAGCTACCGGGAAGCCTTAGGGATGTCCCCGTAGCGGGGTGGGGTCACACAGTTACGTCACCAGGTGGCCCGCCCCCCTCTGATGCTATGGGGAAGCCACGTGGGGACAAGGTGCTTTGGGGAGGCTACACCATAGCACCCTCCCCATGTTGAGGGCATGTGGCCTGGTACGGTTCAGGGGGGGTGCTCTCTCATCCCCCCTCTTTTTCTGCAGCCTGCCAGGTTGCATGCTCGGATAAGGGTCTTGTATGGATTTTTGAGGGGGCCCCCACACCATTTTTAAAAAAAAAATGGTGCTGGGATCCCCTTAAAATCTCCATACAAAACCTGATTTGAGGGGGACCCCCACGCCATTTTTTAAAAAAAATTTGGTTCAGGGTTCCCCCTAATATTCATACCAGACCCAAGGGGCCTGGTAATGGACTGTGGGGGAATCCCATGCCATTTTTTTCAATGACTTTTATCTGTATTACCGGGACCGACAATTCATTATAGCCGCGAGTAGTTTTTTTAACAGAAAAAAGTTTATTCAAGTTTCAATGTGAACAAAGGTATGCAGTGGTACATTCTCATCGATCAAACATTAAAGTTCTGGAAGTGTTATGCTCCGTACACACGGTCGGATTTTCCGATGGAAAATGTCCGATCGGAGCGTGTTGTCGGAAATTCCGACCGTGTGTGGGCTCCATCGGACATTTTCCATCGGATTTTCTGACACACAAAGTTTGAGAGTAGGATATAAAATTTTCCGACAACAAAATCCGTTGTCGGAAATTCCGATCTTGTGTACACAAATCCGACGGACAAAGTGCCACGCATGCTCAGAATAAATAAAGAGATGAAAGCTATTGGCCACTGCCCTGTTTATAGTCCCGTTGTACGTGTTTTACGTCACCGCGTTCAGAATGATCGGATTTTCCGACAACTTTGTGTGACCATGTGTATGCAAGACAAGTTTGAGCCAACATCCATCGGAAAAAATCCTAGGATTTTGTTGTCGGAATATTCGAACAAAGTCCGACCGTGTGTACGGGGCATTACAGTACAATCCAATCCAATTAAAATACGTTGACGGTAGAAGGACAAGAGGGAAAAGTCTTTCAGTAGGGATACATCAGGGTAGAGTTAGAGTAGCACAGTAGACAGGGGGTAAAAGGAGTCCTGAAGTTGAAATAAGATGGACAGGAGGAGAGAAAGAGGAGGGAGGGGATCGGGCAAGGGGGGGAAGATTCAAAAGGATAGTGGTGGTATCCTCCAACGGCGCAACCCAACTCAACCATACCCGTGATTTATCGATTCCCATACCAATCTGACTGCGTGCTGCGAGTCCTAATCCAGAGGCTAATCCAGAGGCAATCTCCGCTCACACACCCACCCTGACCAAATTTTGTCAAACTTCTTGAGGCAATTACATCCCATATATGTCAGTTTGTATAGTGGCAGCGCCAGGTCTATCAGGATCTGCCATTGTTGTACCATGAGTGGAATAGGCTTGTTCCAATACAGCGTGATCGCTTTTCTTGCGTAGAAGGCCGCATAAAATACAAAGAGTTTTTTGGATTGTGGGGCTTCTAGTATGTCACAGACCCCTAGCAGTAACGGTAATGGATCACAGGGGACGTTCAATTTGCCTACGGAGTTTATGGCCCCCACAACCCTTGTCCAGAAGGGCCTAATCCGCTGGCACATCCACACCACATGAAAAAAGGATCCAGTCTCAGTAATACCTCTGTAGCATGCTGACCCTCTACCCGGGTAGATTCTAGCAAGCCTTTCTGGGGAGTAATAGACCCGGTGTAGGAACTTCAGCAGTATTAATCGATCTCTGGCCAAGACCATCAGTGGGATGAACTGTTGGATGGCCTCCTCCCAGTCATCATCTGCCATCTCCGGGATGTCCGTTTGCCATACCGAAAACAGCTGGAACACCCTAGAGGTGTCCAGGCTGGCCAAGATAGAGTACAGAGTGGAAAGAGTGCAGCCTGAACTCGGGGCTCTCAGAGAGGCCTCAACTGCATGCATCTCCAAATTAATAGCTCGCGGGAATTGGGCTTGGTAGGCATGACGTAGTTGCAAGTATCTAAAGAACATACGGTTAGGCAAGGTCCGGAGTCTTTTAAGGTCATCAAAGCTGAGCAGCTTCCCGTCAGACACAATGTCACCTAGGGTTTTAATTTCATACTGTGCCCAAATCACTGGGTCAGGGATAGTGTTGAAATGAGACAGTCTAGGGTTCCCCCATAGTGGGGTGTGCGGGGACAAGGTGTTGGGTTTCTCCACCCTGGATCACACAGCATCCCACACTTTCAGTGTAGTACCCATAGGGACAGTGATGCGAGGGTTGGACCGTGGTCCCCGTTGTACCAGGTTCCTCAGCTCGGTGTAGGAGCCCAAGAGAACTGCCTCAAGGGTGGCCGCCAGGTTGGCCATTTCCTCAGAGAGCCACCAGTGACCAGAACCACAGCCCAATAGTATTTAATAAAGCATGGTAAGGCCAGGCCTCCCAGGGACATCGGGAGTTGCAGGGTTGTTTTTGCTATTCTTGGGGTATTACCTTGCCAAAGGAATGATATGATTATGCTGTCTAGTTTTTTAAAAAAGGCCAGCGGTATAGGGACTGGAGTTTGTCTAAAAAGGTAAGGAAATTTTGGAAGTATCGTCATTTTAATTAAGTTAACCCTACCCACTAGTGTAAGTGGTAACGCTTTCCATTCATTGCATCTCCTGGATAGGGAAGAGGTCACGTCAGGTTAAGAGCAATACACTGCGACAAATCTTGTTGGATGTTGATCCCTAGGTATTTGAACTGGGAAACTATCTGTAATGGTGTGTTAGTCGGTATATTTAGGTCTGTGGGGGATAGTGGGAACAAAACAGACTTCCCCCAATTAATACATATCCCCGAGAATCTACCAAATGTGTCTATTATGGATAGGGCCTCACCTAGGGAGTCGCTGTCATTTCTTAGGTATAGAAGGGTGTCATCGGCGTCAAGGGAGATTTTTTTCTTGTATCGGGCCCATTGGGATTCCCTCCACTGTCTTAGAGGAGCGTAGAAGGATCGCCATCGGCTCAATGGCCAGCGCAAAGAGGGTCGGAGACAGGGGACAACCCTGCCTCGTGCCTCTGTGGAGCTGGAAGGGTGGGGATAGGGTGGACCCGGTTCTAACTCTGGCCTTTGGAGAGCTGTACAGGGCCCGAATACACAAGATAAAGTTGGGCACAAAGCCAAATCTGCGCAACACCTCCCACAGATAATCCCACTGCACCGAATCAAACGCCTTTTCAGCATCTAGGGAGACCACTGCATTCCATGGAGTGAGAGAACCCGCTGAGGCCAGAACCGCATACAGCCTCCTGAGGTTAATATCTGTCCCTTTACCGGGCATGAACCCCGTTTGGTCTTCATGTACCAGAGTGAGGATAACCTCATTCATCCTACTGGCCAGGACCTTAGCAAATATCTTAATGTCAACATTAAGCAAGGATATGGGCCGGTAGGATGTGCACATTTCCGGGTCCTTGTCAGGCTTGGGAATTACCACAATGATGGCCTCAGCCATAGTGGCTGGGAGAGCTCCACCCTCCAAGGCCTGAGAGATTATGTCATGTAATTTGGGTAGCAGTTGTTCACCATACTGGCGGTAGAATTCAGTTGGTAACTCGTCAGTCCCGGGGTTTTTTCCTGCCTGTAGGGTCCCCAAAGCCTGTTGTATCTCTTTGAGTGAAATCGGTCTGTCCAGTCTGTCTCTATCAGCGTCAGTGAGTTTGGGGAAGGTAATTCGGTCCAAGTAGCAATTTAATTCCTCAGAAGTGTATGTCGCTCTAGAGGCATATAAGAGTTTATAGTTTGAGGCAAAGCGGGCATTGATGGCCTGGGGATCCGTCACCACCACCCCCCTAGTCTTTGATGCGGGCTATATTGGTAACCTGCTGTTGTTCCCTAGGCAGCCAAGCTAGGAGCCTGACAGTCTTTTCTCCCTGTTCAAAGATGTGCTTAGTTTGCGCCAACTGGCGTTTTTTGGCCTTGGTAACCCTCAGCAAAACCACTTCTAGATAGGCGGCCTGCATGTCCAGACAGGTGATCGGATTCTTGGTAAGGACATATTGGGACTCAAGGGAGCGAGCTTTAGACTCAGCCTCTTCTATAGTTATGGCTGTGTCCTGCCGCGCTCTTGAGATGGAATTCTGATAGCATCCACGTACGTGCGCTTTAAATGCGTCCCAGACACCCTCAGGAGAGGCTGTGCGGTTGTTTAGCAGCCAGAACTCAGATATATGCTTGGCCATTTCAAAATCTATAGTTGGGTCTGAGATCCAATATCGGGAAAGACGTCACACCCTCTCAGACACTGGAGTTTGCGTTCGGAGGCAGCAGAGCAGGGGAGCGTGGTCGGATATGCCTCTCGGAAGCATTTCCACCTTGCATACCCTTGATAGCATCCCCGGGCTGGCGTAGATCAGATCTATCCTCGAGAGGGTCTGGTGTGTGGCTGAGTGACAAGTGAAAGCACGCTCCTCCGAGTGCTTCCACCGCCAGACATCCATCAAACCATACAAGGAGGCCCAGCTGGACAGCTGGACAAGGGGGATCCCGTGGCATTGACCGCTGCCAGTTTGTCTAGAGAAGGACTCGGAAGCATGTTAAAGTCCCCAGCCACAAGAATATTATCAGTTGTATAATTAGACATAATGGGGACTAGCATTTTCAACAGTGAGGTGGTAGCAGGCGGAGGCATGTACACTCCTATTATAAGAATGTCAAGCGTATCAATTATGGCGTGCATTAGCACATATCTACCCCCTGGGTCCAGTTTAACATCCAATAATTCAAAGGTCAAGGACTTATGCACCAGTATGCTAACCCCTCTAGCATAACTGGAGTAGGTAGCATGGTAATAATGTCCGACCCATGGTTTTTTGAGGCTCAGAACCCTGCTGCCTACCAGATGTGTCTCCTGCAGGATGCATATTTGCGGGTTGTGCTGTTTAAGGAAGGCCATGACAAGGGAACGTTTAATCCTGTTGTTAAGTCCCCTGATGTTTCAGGAGACTATCCTTATGGGAGCCATGGACCGAGTCTGTACAGTTTAGATTCAGGATATATATGCATTCCAGGACCCGGGGGGAGGTCCACCTCCACCACAACCAGCCCCATATGCTCCCCAACCCCCCACCCACCAACCGACCAGATTCCAGGTACATCATGTAACATCTTACAGGAGAATCCACTGCACTTACCAATCAAAACCAGCATCAGAACCAATAAAGAAAAACAGAAAAGAAAAAGGCATGAAACCAACCCCCCCATCCCGCACCGCCATTAGGAAGAAAAAAAAAACATGGAGTGCTCAATCCCCATAACCCCACTAACACAACCACCACTAATCCCCTCTTAGTGTAGGAAGTTCTCCTATAGGAACAGCGAGATGAGCTGGCAACTGAGAAATCAGTACTTGATAACTGTGTGAACTGAGAGTCCGCAGCCTAGGTAGCCTGCCTGTATATTGTGTCATAAGTCTCGAGATTGCGTATGATGTGAATCAGAAGTCATCATTTTTGTAACTGGCATAGGAAGAACAAAATAATAAAAGAAAAAATGACTTCCTTTTGTTAGCGAACTGAGCTCCGGCTGTGCCCCATAGATATATGTTGGATTACATAAAGTGCCATCGGCCATGGAAAGGAGGTGAAGATGGCCCCTCCTGTCTTCCTTATATGTGAAGCCATATTTTAATAAGGGACATAAAAGTGACTGCTCCTGTGTATTCCCTCCCAGGGTGGACCACAACCGTGCAGATTTATAAAGTATCAACAGGTCCTCCCCGCTGCCAAAGTAACAATGGAATTTCCGATGAGTTCAGTCCCGGTCGGTTGGGAGAATAATCCCATTGTAGGATGTAGCAGAGTTAGGGCAGCCGCGATGTGCGTTAGGTGCTCCTCTCAGGGTATATAGCGGGCCTTCAAAACAGGGTAAGGAATAGGGACAGGAGGCACCCGCGGAGCACGCTCAGTCATATAGCCGATATAGCGCGCCAAGCATGCTCCACAGACCCCGCCATTCTAAAGTCAGATCCCAGACATGGGCACAACTGGGGCATTGCTGCAAACAGGGTATGTAGCATGTAATGCAAAAGTAAAGGAGGGGAGACAGTTACCTCACTCTGGGTAGGTTATCAAGCCATTGCGAGACGTCCTCCGGGAAAGTGAAGTATTTAGTAGATTCACCATCAATGACTCAGAGGCGTGCGGGAAGCAGCATGCTGTATTTCATCCCTCTCATGCGCAGCATGGATTTGACGAGGTCAAAGGTACGTTGGAGCCTCTGCGTTTCTATGGAGAAAACTAAAGTAAAATAAGTTAAGTGCGCTTGCAATCAAATGATCACAGATCTAAATTCATATACTATTTGCATAAATATATGAGTGCGTGTATACTGTGCGTAATTGGTAAATCACATAACACAATCAAAAAGTGCTAAAAATAGGTAAACTTAAATAATAAGTAAATTGCACAATAAATAATAAAACATGCGAATAAACATAGAGGGGTCAAAAATGTCCTGAGTGATAAGAGGAGATAAAAAGTAAAGTTCATTCATAAAAAATTTAATGAAGATGCATCAGTCCCATTAGGATGATCACATATCCACAGTTCTTTGGAAACCACCAGTGTAGGTGAAGGAAGGGAAGGTGGTGTGAAGGGATATCCAGACAGACAGTGACTCTGGGAGATACTACAGATGGACCCTTACCAGGAATGGTGGACCTCCCTGATAGCAAGGTCATGTAAGCGTACAGATACAGCCCTCTGCAGGGACAGCTGGATGATGGCGTCCGGATCAGTCGATGTGAACAGCGTTCCACTAGGGGACGGTTCCAGCGCGCCTATCTGGAGGGGGGCCCTCGCTGGGCCCGGGGGGGCCGTACGTGCAAAAAGAAGCAAAAAACAAAGGCTCCGATGGTGTAGTAAGATTTAAAATTTATTGCTGAACGCAGGCAGGAAAGACAACTCCGCCATACAGTAATTAAAACAAATATAAAAAACCGGCATAAAAGCGAACACCCATGCAAACATGGAGTGGACGGCGTGATGGCGTACGGTGCGTAGCCACGCCCTATATGTTTCATCATAGATGACGTCTTCAAAGGGGCACGGGCGACGCACTGAACCATCACCTATATAGCGCTGGACGAAAACCAGGCCTCGATTTTGTCTGGGTGTCGTACAGCGCTGGACAACAATAAGGAAGCACAGGAAAAACCAGGCCTCGATCTGGCGTTCACCACGCAATGAAAGCTCCATGTTAAAATTCCCAATAAAGGGGAGAAAGAGGACAAAAAGTGAAAACAAGGGACATGTATTAATAAATAAATCCAGGATTTGGCCCGATATATATGAGCCCAAATCGGGGATAATTGTAACTGGCTGAATTAAAATATTGTAACTAACCGATTGCAGTTTATAAAGTTAGTCCACCTCTGCTAAGATAGCGCTAGATGTTAACTCACGTTTAAAGGATGGACATTATTGTTAATAATAATAATAATAATAATAAAAATAACATATGTAAATATATATATATAGAGGATTTAGGAGCGGCGGCGCCTCTTCTTCCTGCCCCAGTCTTCCCCTTTCGCATACCCCCAGGTCCCCTGGGTATGTGGTGCACTGCAGGCTTTACAGGTATGTGCAATCTCTTAGTTAATCAGGTAAAAGCAGCAAGTATTTGCGGATCTCAGCTCACACGTGTCTGTTCAGGTCTCCAGCTTAGCCATGCCCCCCAGGAGCGAGTAGTTTTAAATGACTTTTTTTCCTTTAGAAATGTCATTTTATGCAGGGACTGTTGTAAACACGGGAAACATGCGCCACTTTACAGGCATGCTGTAGGCCCCCCCCACCCCAGGTATGAAATTTAAAGGAATATTTCACTTTTATTGTTTCACTTTAAGCATTATTAAAATCACTAATCCCGAAAAAATGGACGTTTAAAACTTTTTTTTGCATTGATACATGTCCCCTGGGGCAGGACCCAGGTCCCCAAACACTTTTTATGACAATACCATGCATATAAGCCTTTAAAATTAGCACTTTTGATTTCTCCCTTAGACTTTTAAAGGGTATTCTGTGAATTTGCCGCGAACACCCCAAATTGTATGCTATTCGGCGAACAGGCGAACACCCGAACATTGCGCTCATCCCTAATCACCAACATAAACAATGGCTTCCTAAAGCATTCAGTCTCTAAACACTATCTTTTGGCACACAATAAGGATCCCTCCAAGACTATTTTTATGGGGATTGACAAATATCGCCCCCAATGGAGAGGCAGCTCCTTGGTTAGGAGTATTTCTAGATTGGAAATGTCGTGGGTCAACAGAATTAAATGTTATACAGTACCCCATTCGGTTTGAATGTGGATGTTGACTTCATTATATGATGAAACGCACGTCGGCAGGAGCTGACGTGCTGACATCATCGCGTGTTTCTGTCTAAGCGGACGAGCGTTCGCATAGCCGGCCGGCTACTCTGCTGTTTTTAACATTCGTTGCTGTAAGTTTGACTTTAATTTTCTAATAAATGGTACTTTATCGGAAATTATGCTATGGTGAGTTCCTTCTTCATTCTGGGTAACATTTGACCACTACTTATGGGACCTGCTTGATCGGTGTATACTGGCTAGGGATGAGCTCTGGGTTCGAGTCGAACGCATGTTCAACTCGAACATCGTGTGTTTGGTCGTTCGCCGAATTATGAACAATATGGGCCGTTCGCACCAAATTCAAGTGGTGCGTCACGGCCCATAATTCACTGCGGCATCGCAGTGCATTGCTGGCTGATGATTGGCCAAGCATGCACTATGACCCGCATGCTTGGCCAATCACAGTGCTGTGTGTACAGAGAGCCGTAATTGATCAAAGCCAAGGAGGCTTTGGCCAATTATGGCTCAGGGGGTTTAGTACACGCCCCACACTATTAAAGGCCTCCTCCATGGTGGCCTTGTGTAGTGTGTTGTGGTGGAGACTGGAGAGAGAGTGATAGACAGAGAGACAGTGTCATTTGATTTAAGCTAGATAGAGTAGGCAGGTCAAGTCAGTTAGCTGCACTTACAGTGTATTGTGTATATATATGCATCCCAGGTGTTTTTATATATATATATCTCTTCATAATATATTGACAGGCAGGCAGGCGTTTTTAGAGTATTTCCAGTTACTGTACTGTGCACCCTGCACAGTTGCACCTACAGTATAGCTACCTGAAGCCAGGTGCTTGTGTAGGCTCTTGCCGTATTTCCAGTTACTGTACTGTGTATCCTGCACAGTTGCACCTACAGTATATCTATATGAAGCCAGGTGCTTGTGTAGGCTCTTGAAGTATTTCCAGTTACTGTACTGTGTACCCTGCACAGTTTCACCTACAGTATAGCTACCTGAAGCCAGGTGCTTGTGTAGGCTCTTGATGTATTTCCAGTTACTGTACTGTGTACCCTGCACAGTTGCACCTACAGTATAGCTACCTGAAGCCAGGTGCTTGTGTAGGCTCTTGACGTATTTCCAGTTACTGTACTGCGTACCCTGCACAGTTGTACCTACAGTATAGCTACCTGAAGCCAGGTGCTTGTGTAGGCTCTTGACGTATTTCCAGTTACTGTACTGTGTACCCTGCACAGTTGCACCTACTGTATAGCTACCTGAAGCCAGGTGATTGTGCAGGCTCTTGACGTATTTCCAGTTACTGTACTGTGTACCCTGCACAGTTGCACCTACTGTATAGCTACCTGAAGCCAGGTGATTGTGTGGGCTCTTGACGTATTTCTAGTTACTGTACTGTGTACCCTGCACAGTTGCACCTACCGTATAGCTACCTGAATCCAGGTACTTGTGTAGGCTCTTGACGTATTTCCAGTTACTGCACTGTGTACCCAGGCACAGTTGCACCTACAGTATAGCTACCTGAAGCCAGGTGCTTGTGTAGGCTCTTGAAGTTTTTCCAGTTACTGTACTATTTACCCTGCACAGTTGCACCTACAGTATAGCTACCTGAAGACAAGTGCAGGTGTTCTCATACTAACAATACTACAGGCAGGCAGTTGATTCTGCTAGCTGCAGTATAATCGGTATATAGATACATCCCAGTTTTGTGCAGCTACATCTCACTGCAGGTCAACAGTATGTCTGAAAGGCCAACAAGGAGAGGCTGACAGTCACAAGCCAATAAAAGAGGGCAAGCAGCTTCTGTGTCTAGAGGCAACAGTGCTGGTCGTGGACACGGTGCATCCTCATCAGCACGTGGCCATGGGACACGCTTGGCCTTTTTTTCAGCAGCTGGCCTTGTTGAGCCTGTAAGAGAGCTGTCAGGATGCGCCCGGCACGCACACGTGCGCATGCGCGCATTTACGGGCATCGGTCGATTTCCTTGCACAGGAACACACATCTGACCACAATTTGCACCTGACAGCCTATTTAAGGGTTGCTCTGATTTCTGACAGGTGCTGCTTGATCTTCAGCTGTGTCCTGAGATTCTGAAACCCTGTTTGTTTGACTTCCTGTTGCTGAAACCCTGGCCTTCCTGACCCTGTTTCTGGACTCTGATTACTGGTTTATGATCCTGGCTTCCTGTTTGACCTTGCTCCTGTTTATACCTTGGTACCTCGCTGCCCGCCCGTTACTGAACCCGGCTTACCTGATGACCTCGCTCCTGTCTTCTGTTTGGCTCCACGCTGTTTCTGAGTACCTGTGCTGGCCGTCCATCCTCTCAGCTGTGCTGGTTCCAGCTCTTCACCAGAAACCCTGCCTGCACTTCCCAGTCTGCAACACTTCCGGCAAGTTCTGCACGCAGCATTCACAGGCACTCGTGTTCCTCCTGATCCTTGTCACCATCTGTTCCATCTCCAGTGGGGCTTGGATTGGAGATACAAGAGAGGCTGACCTCGTCATTTCGGACGCCTACCAGGTACGTGACAGTATCAAGCAGCCTCAAATGGAGTCTGAAAGGGAGGCCTCTCCACCAGAGGACATTTACAGATCTATTTCTGTGCTATCCAATATTGTGCAGAAGTTACAAGAAAATCTGAGTCGCATGGAAGAGCGATTTCCCCACGATGAGAATGCTGCATTGGCCTGTGCTCCGCTTTTGGTCTCTGATTCATATACCCAAACAGAGCCCGGCTTGTTCCATGAGGTTGCTTCCGCTCCTGAACCCAGGGTGCCTATGCCTGAGCGATTCTCCGGAAATCGCAAGAAGTTTCGCACATTCCGGAATTCCTGCAAACTATAATTCTCCCTGTTACCCCGGACCTTCACGTCTGAAAACATCAAGGTGGGGTTTATCATTACATTACTATTGGATGAACCACTTTCCTGGGCTCATCATCTCCGGGAACAACATGACCCTGTCCTGACAACTACGGATTCTTTCTTCTCAGCCATGGCTCAGCTTTATGCAGACCCCTTCTACCAGCAGACTGCTGAATTCATGCTTGGCAAATTACAGCAAGGTCCAAGGCCTGCTGAGGAATATGTAACTGACTTCCGTGTATGGAGTGCAGATACCCAATGGAATCATTCAGCACTTCGCCACCAGTTTCGACTAGGACTGTCTGACACCTTAAAGGATGAGCTTGCCAGAGTGGGAGTTCCAGCATCCCTGGAAGACCTGATCGATCTTACCATTCAGATCGATCGGCGATTACGTGAAAGGCAATCTGAAAGGTCCAAAGAAAACCTTTCTGTGGCTTCAAGGTCTGACATTCCTGCATCCTCATGCGTTGCATCCCCCAGAAGGAGGGAACTGCATAAGACTCCTCATAGAAGTTTTCGAAGACCACCCCTTTCTCCTGATGAACGCCTTCATCGATTACAGGACAATCTGTGTCTCTATTGCGGGGAGGCGGGTCACTTTATACAGACTTGCCCGGCAAAGACCCGCAGGTCTTTCTCCCGTCAGCCTCACATGATGCATCTCTCAGGGAGGTACCAGTCTCATGTCTCTCTTTCCATTGTGCTCCAGTTTTCTGACAAGACTGTTCCTGTACTTGCAATCATAGACTCTGGGGCCTGTAGTTGTTTTATGGTTCCGGCATTAAATCAGGCCCAGTTACCCAAGAGACTTTACCTATTTCCTGCCGTACTTCTTCCAGCCACCATGAATTCCTCCGTTTGGATATCATAGCTTCTCCCATGTTCCCGGTCATCCTTGGCATTCCATGGTTGAAGGCACATAATCCTCACATTAACTGGCTTACCGGAGGCATCTACTTCTCCTCTGACTACTGCCAAATTCACTGGCTACCTGAAAAGACTTTCAATACCACATCCCTCCTGGGTATCCTCCCTGACCATGAAACCTCTAATCTGGTCCCTGCTGCCTACCACGAGTATCTGGATGTATTTAACAAGAAAGGAGCGGACACTCTTCCTCCCCATAGAACATATGATTGTCCTATTGAACTTTTACCAGGGGCCGAGATCCCATTTGGGCGAATTTATCCTCTCTCTGAGCCTGAACTAGAAGCCCTGCAGATTTATATAGATGAAAGCCTTGAAAAACAGTTCATCCGGCCCTCCACTTCACCAGCAGGGGCTGGTATTTTCTTTGTGGAAAAGAAAGACCATACCCTTAGGCCCTGTGTGGACTATCGTGACCTTAACAGGGTCACTGTTAAAAACCGGTACCCTCTGCCTCTGATCCCTGAACTTTTTCAAAGGCTGCATGGGGCACGAGTGTTCTCCAAATTGGATCTGAGAGGTGCTTATAATCTTGTCAGAATCAGGGAGGGAGATGAATGGAAGACGGCCTTCCGAACACGCTTCGGGCATTTTGAATATCAAGTCATGCCATTCGGACTCTGCAACGCCCCTGCCACATTCCAACATCTGGTTAATGACGTTTTTCGGGACTTCCTTGATTTATTCGTCATCGTGTATCTGGATGACATCCTTATATTCTCTGAAACTCTAGAATCCCATAGGACTCATGTAAAGAAAGTACTGGGCCGGCTGAGGGAACACCGCCTTTACGCAAAGGCTGAGAAATGTGACTTTGAAAAACCAACCATACATTTCCTGGGACTTGTCATCTCTGCTGACGGTATCTCCATGGACCCACAGAAAGTCACTTACATCCTGGAATGGCCTGCCCCTGTCGACAGGAAAGCTGTTCAGAGATTTGTGGGATTCGCCAACTTTTACAGAAAATTTATCAAGAACTTTTCTGTCATCATCACTCCCATCACTCAGTTAACAAAGCAGCATGTTCCTTTCCGATGGACCCCTGAAGCTCAAACAGCTTTTGAACAGTTAAAAACTTTATTCACGTCAGCTCCTATCTTGAAACATCCTGATCCATCCTTAGCCTACGTTTTAGAGGTGGATGCCTCTGAGAGTGCACTGGGCTCTATTTTGTCTCAACGCCAAGGTCCCAAATCTTTGCTACATCCTGTGGCCTTTTTCTCTAAGAAATTAAATCCTTCTGAAAGGAACTATGATGTTGGAGACCTAGAATTGCTGGCTATCAAGGCTGCGCTTGAAGAATGGCGCTACCTCCTGGAAGGAGCAGCTCACCCCATCCTCATCTTCACGGACCATAAAAATCTCGAATACTTGAGAACGGCTAGACGACTAAGACCCCGGCAGGCAAGGTGGGCACTTTTCTTCTCTCGTTTTATGTTCCATATAACTTATCGTCCTGGCTCAAAGAATGGTAAACCAGATACCTTGTCCCGCGTGTTCAGCGACCCAGTGGTATCCAATTCAGAGTTGCTGTCCTGAGGCGATGTCATAACCACCCATTAGCGGGCCACTTCGGAATTTGCAAAACGGCCGATCTGATCTCTCGTACATTCTGGTGGCCAGACTTGATGCAAGACTGCAAAAGATATGTTAACTCTTGTGTGACATGCCTTCGGAATAAGACGGACAGAGCCAAAACTTGGGGCCTACTTGAGCCACTCCCTGTACCTGAGAAACCATGGAGCATGATCTCCATGGATTTCATCGTGGAACTCCCCCCATCCGAAAACTTAACCACCGTGTTTGTTGTGGTGGATCGCCTGACCAAGATGGCCCATTTTGTACCCTTACAAGGAACTCCTTCGGCCACAGAGACCGCCTCAGCTTTCATCAAGGAGATTGTAAGATTACATGCTGTCCCTGATAGCATCATCTCTGATTGTGGGGTGCAGTTTACGTCTCGATTTTGGAGGGCATTATGCCAAGCACTGAACATTGAACTCCGCCTCTCCACAGCCTACCATCCACAAACGAATGGACAAACTGAAAGAACCAATCAAACCCTCGAGCAGTACTTACGGTGTTTTTCCTCTTTTGCACAAGATGACTGGCTATCACTTCTCCCACTGGCAGAATTTTCATACAATAATTCCATCCACTCTGCAACCAAGCAATCACCCTTTTTTGCCAATTATGGGTACCACCCCTCTTTCTTACCTGAGCTGGCCATTGAATCATCTGTACCTGCTGTACAAAACAGATTAAACTTCCTCAGTACTAATAACCAATTACTGCAAGATACAATCTCCAAGACTCAAGCAAGCAATAAAAAGTTCTTCGACAAGAAGAAGAGAGGTAATCTGAACCTTAAACCTGGAGACAAGGTCTGGCTTTCCACAACAAACTTGAAACTGAGCTGTCCTTCAAGAAAACTTGGCCCAAAATTTTTGGGACCCTTCCCAGTCAAGAGGAAAATTAATGCAGTAGCATTCGAGTTGGTGTTACCCAAGAATCTAAAGATCCACCCTGTATTCCATGTCTCTTTGTTGAAACCAGCTGTACCAAATACATTTCCAGATCGGGTTTCTGAAATTCTTTCTCCGCTGCTCATCGAAGGGAATGAGGAATTTGAGGTGGAAGCCGTGTTGGGCTGTAGAAGAAGGCATAACCAAACACAGTTCCTCATTAAATGGAAAGGCTATGGGTCGGAAGAAAATTCCTGGGAACCAGCTTCAGATGTGCATGCTCCCAAACTAGTGCAAGCCTTTTTTCAACGCCACCTAGAGAAAAGACACTTGAAGGGCAAACGGAGGCTGCCCTTAAGGGGGGGGGCAATGTAAGAGAACTGTCAGGATGCGCCCAGCACGCACACGTGCGCATGCGCCCATTTACGGGCATCGGTCGATTTCCTTGCGCAGGAACACACATCTGACCACAATTGGCACCTGACAACCTATTTAAGGGTTGCTCTGATTTCTGACAGGTGCTGCTTGATCTTCAGCTGTGTCCTGAGATTCTGAAACCCTGTTTGTTTGACTTGACTTCCTGTTGCTGAAACCCTGGCCTTCCTAACCCTGTTTCTGGACTCTGATTACTCTGATTACTGGTTTATGATCCTGGCTTCCTGTTTGACCTTGCTCCTGTTTATACCTTGGTACCTCGCTGCCCGCCCATTACTGAACCCAGCTTACCTGATGATCTCGCTCCTGTCTTCTGTTTGGCTCCACGCTGTTTCCGAGTACCTGTGCTGGCCGTCCATCCTCTCAGCTGTGCTGGTTCCAGCTCTTCACCAGAAACCCTGCCTGCACTTCCCAGTCTGCAACACTTCCGGCAAGTTCTGCACGCAGCATTCACAGGCACTCGTGTTCCTCCAGATCCTTGTCACCATCTGTTCCATCTCCAGTGGGGCTTGGATTGGAGATACAAGAGAGGCTGACCTCGTCATTTCGGACTCCTACCAGGTACGTGACAGAGCCGCAACATGCAGAAGACTTGGTCGAGTGGATGACCAAGCCGTCCTCATCCTCCTCATCCTCTCTAACCCAGGCTCAGGGTACTTTGTCTGGCAAAGCAGCTACCAACGCCTCTTCCCTCGGCTCAATGGCATCAGTGACTCCTTCCCCACCATGTCCTCCTGAGGAGTCCCCCGAACTGTTTGACCACAGTGTTGGGTACATGCTCCAGGAGGATGCACAGCGTTTTGAAGGCTCCGATGAAGGTACTCAGCTAGAGGAAGGCAGTAACGTGAGCCCAGACAGAGGGGGTGCCAAAAAAGGACAGCAATCTGGCAGTCATGTTCCCCTTGCTGCAGCATACTGCCAGGTTTGCTCCAGTGATGAGGAGGGAGGGGATGATGAGGTCACTGACTCCACGTGGCTGCCTGATAGGAGAGAGGAGGAGGAGGAGGAGGCACATCACCAACGAGGCAGGATGCCCTCCATGGGCCAGCCTAAGGGCAGCACACTGACTGCATCACACCACAGAGCTCCGCATGTGCAGGGCGCTGCTGTCTCTGCGCATTATTCCAAAAGTTTTTTGGTGTGGGCCTTTTTTGAGACGAGTGCATCAGATCGCACCGCTGTTATTTGCAACATACGCCTCAAGCGTATCTCGCGTGACCAAAACATCTCCCACTTGGGCACCACATGCTTGACCAGACATATGTTGACCTGCCATGCAGTTCGTTGGCGAGCATACCTAAAAGACCCACACCAAAGAACAAAGAGGACCTCTCTTTGCTAATCATCAGCTGGGATCTCCAACCCCACTATACCTTCAGTCCTCTCTGAGACCTGCACTGAGAGGAATGAAGGTGTAGAATTAGGTGTGTCACAGCCAAGTACTTGCGGGCAATCTGCTATCGGTGCACCAACGTCAGATTGTACCAGGCAAATTTTCCTGCCCCAGCTGCTGCATAGCAGAAAGAAGTTCGCTCCCAGCCATCCACATGCCCAGCGGTTGAATGCTAGCTTGGCAAAATTTCTAGCACTTCAACTGCTACCTTTTCAGTTGGTAGACTCTGCCCCCTTCCATGAGTTTGTGGAATGTGCGGTTCCTCAGTGGCAGGTTCCCAAACGCCACTTTTTCTCATGGAAGGCGATTCCGGCTCTCTATCGGCATGTGGAAGGCAATGTCTTGGCCTGGCTGGACAGGGTGGTCAGCAGTAAGGTGCATATTACCGCTGACTCATGGTCCAGCAGGCATGGACAGGGACATTACCTAAGTTTCACGGCACATTGGGTGACTCTGCTGGCAGCTGGGAAGGATGCAGGACAAGGTGCAGTAGTGTTGGAGGTTGTTCCGCCACCACTCCTCCAAAATGCCACTACTGGTGATTCTGACACACCTCTCTCCTCCACCCCCTCCTCTTCTTCTTACTCCATGGCTTCTTCCTGTGCTTTGTCCTCGGAACCAGCGGTGCTCCGTAGGCTTTTAAGGGGCTACACAAGTACGCAGGCCAAAAGATGCCATGCGGTGCTTGAGCTGGTGTGCTTCGCGGACAGGAGCCACACTGGGGCAGAGATTCTGTCAGCTCTGCAGGGCAGGTTCAGAGGTGGTTGACACCATGCCAACTTAAGCCAGGAATGGTGGTTTGCGACAATGGCACCAACCTCCTCTCCGCCCTCGGACAGGGACAACTGACCCATATGCCCTGTTTGGCTCACGTCTTTAACTTTGTGGTGCAGCGGTTCTTGGGCAGTTACCCGGGCTTACAGGATGTCCTGAGGCAAGCCAGGAAAGTCTGTGTGCATTTCCGCTGGTCATATAATGCCAGTGCTCGGCTGGCAGACCTCCAAAAGGAATATAACCTGCCCCAGAACCGCCTAATCTGTGACATGCCCACCAGGTGGAACTCAACATTGGCCATGCCGCAGCGGCTGCACACGCAACAGAGGGCCATCAATGAGTACCTGTGTGACTATGGCACCAGGACAGGGTCAGGGGAGCTTGGTTTGTTTTCCCCATGCCAGTGGGCCATGATCAGGGATGCATGCACTGTCCTGTCACCATTTGAGGAGGCCACGAGGATGGTGAGCAGTGACAGTGCATGCATCAGTGACACTGTCCCCCTTGTCCACCTGTTGGAGCACACGCTGCATGGAATAATGGACAGGGCAGTTGAGGCAGAACAGAGGCAGGAAGAGGAGGATTTCCTTAGCTTTCAAGGTCCTCTTTATCCAGACAGTGTTCCTGCGTGCCTGCCAATCACACAGGAGGAGGAGGACGAGGAGGATTGTGTCAGCATGGAGGTGGAGCCTGGCACTCAGCATCAGCAGCAGTCTTTAAGGGATCATTTACAGTCCCAAGAAACCCATGGACTTGTATGTGGCTGGGAGGAGGTGGCTGTGGATCATGTCGTCTTTAGTGACCCAAAGGACTCCGGACCAAATGCCTCAGCAAACCTACGCTGCATGGCCTCCCTGATCCTGCAAAGCCTGCAGAAGGATCCTTGTATTCGTGGTATCAAGGAGAGGGATTGCTACTGGCTGGCAACCGTCCTTGATCCACATTACAAGAGTAAGGTTGCAGACCTTATCTTGCCGTCGCAGAGGGAGCAGAGGATGAAACATCTTCGGGAGGCCTTGCAGAAAAGTCTGTGCAAAACGTTCTCAGAGACTGGGAGGTTACAAACTCCTGTTCCTGGACAACGTGTTGCTGAGGATTCGGTCAGTCAAAGAAGGAGCAGTGGAGAAGGTGGCCATCTGACTGAAAATCCTCTGGGTTACTGGGTCTTGAGGATGGATCACTGGCCATAGCTTGCACAGTATTCAATTGAGCTACTGGCCTGTCCTGCATCCAGCGTTCTTTCGGAACGCACATTCAGTGCTTCTGGAGGCTTTGTAACAGATCACAGGGTGCGCCTGTCCACCGACTCAGTCAATCGACCGACCTTCATAAAAATGAATCAGTCTTGGATCACTACCAGATACCAAGCACCTGATGCTAATGTAACTGAATACATTTTTTTGAAATGTCAGATCCCTTCAAGACTGCCTATGCTGATGCTGAGCAGGGATGAGTCGAACACCCCCCTGTTCGGTTCGCACCAGAACATGCGAACAGGCAAAAAATTTGTTTGAACATGTGGCCGTTTTTTCGAGCTGTGATTTTAATAATGCTTAAAGTGAAACAATAAAAGTGAAATATATCTTTAAATTTCGTACCTGGGGGGTGTCTAGAGTATGCCTGTAAAGGGGTGCATGCTTCCCGTGTTTAAAACAGTCTGACAACAAAATGACATTTCAAAGGAAAAAAAGTTATTTAATACTACTCGCGGCTATTAATGAATTGCCGGTCCGACAGTACACATAAAAGTTCATTGATAAAAACGGCATGGGAATTCCCTACAGGGGAACCCCCGAACCAAAATTTAAAAAAAAATGGTGTGGGGGTCCCCCTAAATTCCATACAAGGCCCTTCAGGTCTGGTATGTATATTAAGGGGAACCTCGGCCAAATTTTTTTTTTTAAAAATGGCGTGGGGTCCCCCTCAAAATCTATACCAGACCTTTCAGGTCTGGTATGGATTTTAAGGGGAACCCCACACCAAATTTTTTTTAAAAAATGGCGTGGGTTCCCCCCAAAAATCCATACCAGACCCTTATCTGAGCACGCAACCTGGCAGGCTGCATGACAAGAGGGGGGACGAGAGAGTGCCCTGCCTCCTGAACCATACCAGGCCACATGCCCTCAACATTGGGAGGGTACTTTGGGGTCCCCCCAAAGCACCTTGCCCCCATGTTGATGGGGACATGGGCCTCATCCCCACAACCCTTGCCCGGTGGTTGTGGGGGTCTGTGGGCGGGGGGATTATCGGAATCTGGAAGCCCCCTTTAACAAGGGGACCCCCAGATGCCAGCCCTCCCCCCTGTGTGAAATGGTAAGGGGGTACAAAAGTACCCCTACCATTTCACAAAAAAAGTGTCAAAAATGTTAAAAATTACAATAGACAGTTTTTGACAATTCCTTTATTTAAATGCTTCTTCTTTCTTCTATCTTCTATCTTCTTGCTTCTATCTTCTATCTTCCTTCAGTTTCGTCCTCCATCTTCTTCTTCTGGTTCCTCTGGTTCTTCCTCCCGTGTTCTCGTCCGGCATTTTCCTCTGTGGCGTCTTCTTCCCTTCTTCTTCTCGGGCCGCTCCGCATCCACCATGATGGGAGGCTCCCGCTGTGTGAGGCTTCTCCTCTTCTGATGGTTCTTAAATAACGGAGGGCGGAGCTACCCAGTTACGTAACGGGTGACCCCGCCCCCTCTGATGTCACAGGGAATGCCACAGGGAAGTCCCCGTGCATCAGAGGGGGCGGGGTCACCGGGTGGCCCCACCCTCTGTTATTTAAGAACCATCAGAAGAGGAGAAGCGTCACACAGCGGGAGCCTCCCATCATGGTGGATGCAGAGCCGCCCAAGAAGAAGAAGGGAAGAAGACGCCGCGGAGGAAGATGCCGGACGAGAACACCGGAGGAAGAACCAGAAGAACCAGAAGAAGAAGGAGATGGAGGAAGAAAATGAAGGAAGATAGAAGATAGAAGCAAGAAGGTAGAAGATAGAAGAAAGAAGAAACATTTAAATAAAGGAATTGTCAAAAACTGTCTCTTGTCATTTTTAACATTTTTGAAACTTTTTTTGTGAAATGGTAGGGGTACTTTTGTACCCCTTTACCATTTCACACAGGGGGGAGGGCTGGGATCTGGGGGTCCCCTTGTTAAAGGGGGCTTCCAGATTCCGATAAGCCCCCCGCCCGCAGACCCCCACAACCACCAGACAAGGGTTGTGGGGATGAGGCCCTTGTCCCCATCAACATGGGGACAAGGTGCTTTGGGGGGGACCCCAAAGCACCCTCCCAAATGTTGAGGGCATGTGGCCAGGTACAGTTAAGGAGGGGGGGCGCTCTTTCGCCCCCCCTCTTTTCCTGTGGCCTGCCAGGTTGCGTGCTCGGATAAGGGTCTGGTATGGATTTTTGGGGGGACCCCACAACATTTTTTAAAAAATTTTGGCGCTGGGTTCCCCTTAAAATCCATACCAGAACTGAAGGGCCTGGTATGGAATTTAGGGGGACCCTCACACAATTTTTTTTTTTAATTTTGGTTTGGGGTTTCCCTGTGGGGAATTCCCATGCCGTTTTTATCAAAGAACTTTTATGTGTATTGTCGGACCGGCAATTCATTAATAGCCGCGAGTAGTTTTAAATGACTTTTTTTCCTTTGAAATGTCATTTTGCTGTCAGACTGTTCTAAACACGGGAAACATGCACCCCTTTACAGGCATACTCTAGACACCCCCCAGGTACGAAATTTAAAGGAATATTACACTTTTATTGTTTCACTTTAAGCATTATTAAAATCACTGCTCCCGAAAAAACGGCCATTTTTAAAACTTTCTTTTGCATTGATCCATGTCCCCTAGGGCAGGACCCAGGTCCCCAAATACTTTTTATGACAATACCATGCATATAAGGCTTTAAAATTAGCACTTTTGATTTCTCCCATAGACTTTTAAAGGGTGTTCCAAGGCTTTCGAATTTGCTCGCTGATCGGTAAACTGGCGAACAGCCGAGCTGAACTCGAAGCTCATCGCTAATGCTGAGTGACTATCCTGTTATGCTGAGTGACTATCCTCTTCCTCCTCAATAATCATGCTGATAGCTTGTAAGAATATTTTTGTTTCTGGGCGCCGCCACCAGTGGCTAAGGCCCAATTTTTCAGCCCCTGTTTAACAGGGGCGTGTAATTACAATTTTTGATGCAATTCTTTGCAGCAGGGCTAGTTCCTGCGCTCCAACTAGAGTATCTGTGAGGGGTTGCAGTGTTGTGGCACCAGAACCAGTGCCTAAGGCCCAATTTTTCTGTCCCTGTTCAACAGGGACGTGTAATTACAATTCTTGATCTAATATTTCACAGCAGGGCCCGTTCCAGCGCCCACCAAGAGTAACTGTGAGGACTTACAGTGTTGTGGCACCAGCACCACCACCACCAAAGCCCAAATTTTTCTGCCCCTGTTCAACAGGTGCATGTAATTACAATTCTTGATCTAATATTTCACAGCAGGGCCTTTTCCAGCGCCCACCAAGAGTAACTGTGAGGACTTACAGTGTTGTGGCACCAGCACCACCACCATCACCAAAGGCCCAATTGTTTTGCCCCTGTTCAACAGGGGCATGTAATTAAAATTCTTGATCTAATATTTCACAGCAGGGCCTGTTTTTGCGCCCACCAAGAGTAACTGTGAGGACCTACAGTGTTGTGGCGCCACCACCACCACCATCACCAAAGGCCCAATTTTTCTGCCCCTGTTTAACAGGGGCATGTAATTACAATTCTTGACCTAATATTTCACAGCAGGGCCCTGTGAGTGCTTACAGTGTTGTGGCAACACCAACACCTAAGGCCACAATTTCTGCAGAGTATATAGGACAGGCCCCTACTTTCAAACATCCAACTTACAAACGACTCCTACTTACAAACGGAAGGAGACAACAGGAATTGAAATGAAATCTACCCCTAGGAAGAGAAATTCTCTCCTGTTATGCCCCGTGCACACGGTCGGACTTTGTTCGGACATTCCGACAACAAAATCCTAGGATTTCTTCTGACCGATGTTGGCTCAAACTTGTTTTGCGTACACATGGTCGCACAAAGTTGTCGGAATTTCCGATCGCCAACAATGCGGTGACATCAAGCACGTACGACGAGACTAGAAAAGGCCATTTCAGAACCAAGCGCGGCACCCTTTGGGCTCCTTTTGCTAATCTCGTGTTAGTAAAAGTTTGGTGAGAGACGATTCGCGCTTTTTCAGACTTGTGGTTTTCAGATCGTTTTCTGCCGTTCAGTTTGTGCTTGTGGGTTTGTATCTGCTCTTCAGTGCGTGCAAGCAAGTTCCGCGTGACTTTAAGTAGTCATTGTGTTCTTGTGCGTTCGTTACTGTTTTTCAGGTCGCTCTTCACAGGCCTTGCTGTTCTTCAGTGCGTTCTGTTACTTCGTTCTGAGCAGCCGACCGTTTTCTGGCCATGTTGCATATGCGTACTCCTCGTAGAGTTCGTGCTGTGCAGGGGCTTGGTGTTGGGGTCCTGACCTTGACACAAGTCCAGTCCATGAACAGGGTGGGGAGGAGTTCATGGACCAAGAATTGGTTGCTTCAGCGTGACCAGTTCTCTCATATGCCTTTGCTCTGTGAGATCAGTGAGAATAATCCTGATGATTTCAGGAACTTTCTCAGGATGACGGACCCCATATTTCACTGTCTGCTGGCTTCGCTGACCCCCTATATCAGCAGGCAGGATACCTGCATGAGGCAAGCCATCACTCCGGAGCAGAAGCTGGTCGCTACCCTGCGGTACTTGGCGACAGGGAGAAGCCTGCAGGACCTCAAGTTCTCGACAGGCATCTCTCCCCAGGCTCTGGGGATCATTATCCCGGAGACCTGTTCTGCCATCATCCAGGTCCTGCAGGAGTATATGAAGGTAAGATTTTTATCCTTTAATATCACATTTTATTGTATTTAATGTTTGATAATATCTTGTATTTCTTTCCTCATTCCCTAATTACCATGATTGTAATATGCTGTGAATGTCCCCTTTGTTCTCATGCATGCTGGTTTTTTAGGTAATTATTTTTGAAGTCCTCCATACATATCTGCCTTAACTTACCTCCCCAACATGCTCTCCTGCCCCTATATTCACCTCATGTAGTCACTTAACAATGTATTTTATCAGCTCCATAGTAGTGCTTTACCCCAAACACCCCCTAAAATGTTTAGAAATCTGATTTGTGCTTTAAATTCAGGCAGAGTGCCAGAGGCTTTTTTTTGTAGTGTCCCCAAATCATTTTTCTAAAACCTCCCTCCCCCCAACTGCTAAGTCAGCTGATCACAATTCTCTATCAATCCTCAATCATCTATCTGCTGACTTTGCCAAGCCCATACACACTATACCCATCTCTTTTGTGGTCAGATGTATGGATGAATTCCCCAAAGCATGTAGTGCAAGGGCCTGCCTGTATAATTTCAAATGGTACTGTTTAAAGTTTTGGGATTCGATTATTATCTTGATAGGTAATATCAGAATGTCCAAATGTCCTCAAATGTGTACAGTGTGTATTTATATCTTTGTATTTTGACACTTCTTACCTGTCCAGTGGGCTGCCAATAATGTAACTAAGGAGGGGCTGTTACAACTAATACCCATTATTTAGGCATTCATCTCTCAATGAAGTGAAGAGGGTTACCTGTCCAAGATCCCCCCCCCCATAATGTTAGAAATGGCCCATGAGAGGGGGGGGGGGTTGAATATGATAGGTGTACCTTATACTTTGGTGTTAATTTCCCCTTAATAAATGTTATCTGAGGGTTGCCCAAGAATGTTTGTGCCTAATCTGCTTGCCATGTTTATGTGCAAAAATAGTAAATTATTTTTGTTTTCCTCAACAGTTTCCTTCCACGCTACAGGAATGGCAGACTGTGGCCTCCCACTTTGCCCAGCGGTGGGACTTTCCTAACTGCTGAGTTTTTTTCCTATTGTAGCACACAATAAAATAAAGTGATTTTGTGGGGTTTTAAATTCACCCCAAAATATCAAAGCTATGAGTAAACACTTGATATAGTGCGAAACGCGTAAGCTGCCTGTCTGTACACTCTGCCTTTGATGTACTGTATGACATGTTCCTGATTTTAAAATAAAGAAGTTTGGATTATAATTTCCTGGAGTGCGGCTGTCCGGATTTTCCCAATTGCACACAGCCTTTACTAGCATTAGCCAGCGTCTGGGGCTCTTTGTTCCTGGAGACCAACAGTCAGTTCATACCTGGACAGATTCACCCTAGTGCGGGGACAACATCCGCATCGCCAAAATATCAATGATGTTATTATTTTTTTGAATAACATCATTGATTTTTTTCTTGAGGTTTTCCAATTCAAAATTACACCCCATGATCTCCCCAATCAGGATCTGTGCCCTTTCTGATGTGAAAGGATCTTGATCCATAACATCACGATCACCTAAAAAGAGAGTAACCAAACAAAATCAGCATCCATCTCTTACCTGAGCCTGTGGTCGCAGACACTCACCTATTGTGGTGCCAATTTCCACCACATCTTCTTCCTCCTCCTGCTCAGCTTGTTTTTGGGGTATTTCCCCTTCTTCCAGAGGTGGGGGGTCTCTGGTCTCCTTGGATGAGGGGTGTCCTCCAAGTCTTTTCTCCCCTATGTTAAACAAAAATGGGATAATTAGCACACACACAGATATTTGATGGCAGAACTATAAATAGGAAACATTGCTTGGAATTGGGGTACAATTGTCAATTTTAGCAGAGTTCAAAGATGTAGCTTTTTTACTGGCCTTTGTCAACCTGCAATCCTTTACCTGTTTTGTACAAGCTTCACAGATGGAGACCCCCCTATAGTATTCACTGGAGCACCTGTGTGCCCACCCTAATAAAAATTGTGTTCTTGTGTCCCACACTATAGTGCTCCAGTGTTCAGATGTGAAAACAGCTGCTGAGTGTCCTCTCCTTACACAGAATCTAGTTTGCATTTCATTCTAGTAACAAAGCCATCTACACAACCAAATTTTTTTCAGACAAGTAGGCCCTAAAAAATGTTAGAAAATGCATAGGGCCTAAACAATGGTGTTTTAGAGGCCAAAATAAAATTGTTTGATACAAACGATTCAAATGGTCCCATGAACATTAAAATTTCCATTTTAAACTGTACAACAATTAAGAAAACAATATGGAGCAGCACGAACGTAATAAAGACAAAAAGAATAGGAACACAGCACAACTACTTACTTTTTGCAGCACTCTCCGGATCTTTCTGTACTGCTCGGGCTCTCTTAATTTCAGGTCCAACCACCGCTTCCTGAGCTGATCTTTCGATCGCCGTACCCCGAAATTCTGGTGCAGGCTTTTGACCACTTTCGCAATGATCTTGACCTTTCTGATATTGGGGTTGGGGTAAGGCCCATACTTTCCATCATAGTCGGCTTTCTTCAGGATGTCCACCATCTCCAACATCTCCCCAAAGGACATATTTGTGGCCTTAAATATGCTCCTTATGGATCAGGACGTGTCCAGATCCGGGCTTTCCTCCTCCTCCTCCTCGTTCCTGTAATTGGCACGCACCTGCTGTGTCTCCGCCATGTGCTCTTCCCCCACTGCGCAGAACAAAAAGGGGCGGGGAATAGACTAGAAAGAACGTCAGGGGCGGGCGGAGTTACACGCATGCGCAGTGTGTATAAAGCGTAACACACGTGCGTATTACGTACGATCTGTGAGTGGACGAAGGAGCATTGGACGCGCCGATCGTAAGAACGAAGGTAAGAGACATACTTGTGCCTATACTGCTTCGAGATTGAGGCCTAGATTGTAACAAGATTAGTACAGTTTGGTCTGACATTAGGCTTTGTCTTGTGTTGTGTTTTGCAGTGAACATGGATATCTTATTAAAAGATAATGACTTCATGTCAATATTCATTGATATGTTAAGGGAGCTGCCATGTCTGTGGGAGATCAACCACCCACATTACAGGAACCAAACAAAGAGGAAGGCAGCGCTGGATCAATTGTTGGAAATTGTGAAGCAGGTGATCCCCATGGCAGACATCACATATTTGAAGATCCTAATTGGTGGCCTGAGGAGCACATATGTAAGGGAGCACCAGAAAGTCCAGGATTCGCAGAGATCCGGAGCAGCAGATGACATCTATGTCCCCAGGATGTGGTACTATGACAGGCTGCATTTTCTGGCAGGCCAGACTGAACCCAGGTCATCCCTCTCCAGTCTTCCTTCCACGCTTCCTTCTACCCCAGCTGAGGCTTCTGACGCCCAACCTGGGCCTTCCAGGCAACAACATGTGGAGGAGCCCAGATTGAGCCAGGTATAGCATTCCTCTAAATATTTCTGCTTGTCCAATCAATGATGTTAACTAGATGTTAGTTGGGAGTACTAATTTAGGATTGTGATTGATGAAGCAAAAACTAAAACCATGTCCCTTTTTCATACACAGGGAAGTCTCAGCCAGGAGGTGGCCAGGCCGAGCCGGCTGCCCGATCTGCCGGTCCCTCCACTCCCCCTGGAAAGAGAAAGTGGCAGGAGGAGGAGTGCCCTAGAGGAGGCTGCCATAGGCCTCTTTTGGAGGGCTACAGAGGCCCTGGGAGCACCACAGACTGTGGAGGATGACTTCGCTGCCATCATTGCCTCAAAAATGCAGAGGATGGAAGAGGGACAACAACTCATGTGTGAGTCGCTCATATTGGAGGCTCTTAATAAAGGTATGAGGGGCCAAATTACATCTCAGACACACCTTGGCGAACTCACAGATGGTCCTCCTCCTCCTCCTGCAGGTCCTCCTCCTCCTCCTCCTTCTCCCCCAGGTCCTCCCAGTCCTCCTCCTCCTCCGGGTCCTACTCCTCCTCCTGCCACATCTCCAACAGCAGAGCCACAGCGTGGAAGGAAGCGTGGAAGGAAGACCAGAAAGTGAGGACCCTGGATCCAGTCTGGTCGGCCAAAAGATGCACCCTCTTGTGGTACCACAGCCTGGGGACACAGATGTCATCTGCTGCTTTCCGGATCTCTGCAAATTCTGGACCAGACTGCCCTCCCTTACATATGGACTCCTCAGGCCACCAATTTTGATGTTCAAGAATTGTTGTCTGCCCTGGGGGTCCCAGGCTTCGCTAATTTCTCCTGTTGATCCAGCGTTGCCTCCCTCTTTGTTTGGTTCTGAGCCCTTAATAAAGGATTTTTGGTTTGAATTATACTTGCCTATGTGTGTTTTATTTCAAAAAGGACAGTTGGTTTGTGAGGATTCAGGTACATTTCAAAAATACAATGTGAAATTAACAAGGGACACCAACAACAAACAATCTCCTTGAGATTAAATAATAAAAGATATCAATGGTGTTGTGGTAACTTGACACACAAAACCCACACAAAAATAGTCTGGAGTAAAAATAAAAATAAGATTAAACAAAGATCAGCCTTGGAAAAAATACAAACATAAAATCTATTGGAAAAATGGCTTTAAAGCACAAAAAAAAACTAAAAGAAAAAAAAAAAAAAAACATTATGTCAGACGTGACAAATAACAATATATTAAGGGAATCCCAAGAAAAAAAACAACAAAATAAGTTTGTGAGAAGTGTGTGTGAATATGAGCAGCAAAACTACTTAATTCTTGTCACATTATAAAAAAGAAGAGAGTGCGCTGTATTAAACCTTTTTTAACATTGTACCATGACGAAAGTGCTGTATCCATTGTGAACGCTCATTTTAGACCGAGCTGTTCCGTGTCGAAATTTCTTCTGAGCATGCGTGGCACTTTGTGCGTCGGAACAGGCCACACACGGTCGGATTTTGTTGTCAGAAAATTTTATCTCCTGCTCTCAAACTTTGTGTGTCGGAAAATCCGATGCAAAATGTCCGATGGAGCCCACACGGTCGGAATTTCCGACAACACGCTCCGATCGGACATTTTTTCATCAGAAAATCCGACCGTATGTACTTGGCATTAGAGTTAATATGGGAAAAAAGTTTCTCCTTTCCACTGGTGCTTTATCACCAATCCTTGTTTGCCTAAAAACCCCACATTTTCTAAAAACATTTGTCACTGGGACAGAAAGTGAGGTGAAATCTTATGAAGAGGAGCACAGACAGCAAAACAAATGTCACAGGGGAGATAACCCTTCCCTATGTTTTCCAAAAAGCTTAAAAATAGATTTTTTGGCTGGAGCTACACTTTAAAAATGTACCAGTTCAAAATCACTGCTCCCGAAAAAAACGGCCGTTTTTAAAACTTTTTTTGCATTGATACATGTCCCCTGGGGCAGGACCCAGGTCCCCAAACACTTTTTAGGACAATACCCTGCAAATTAGCCTTTAAAATTAGCACTTTTGATTTCGAACGTTCGAGTCCCAAAGACTTCAATGGGGTTCTAACGTTCGTGCAAATTTTCGGTCCGTTTGCAGGTTCTGGTGCGAACCGAACTGGGGGGTGTTCGGCTCATCCCTAATCCTGGCTGTCTGCTGGATATATTCTTTACAACATACTGACCATTTGGAGGTACCGTTTACAAATCACCCCCCCCCTGGTTAAAGGCCCTGGCTGGGTAATTGGCCGCAAGCTCATCTAGCTTGCCTTGAGGTAAGCGTGCATTTCGTGTGATGTTGGCACACTGTTTGCGGTGGAGGAATCTGTCACTGATTTTTCAACTATTCATACACACCTGTGTTCATGGACTTTGTTTCACAATACCTTAATTGTGGATGTGTACCATCACACATGCTATGCAATTTTGGACTTTATCTCTGCAAATGTTGGATTTATTTATTTATTGATTTAATTTTTTTGTTATGCTCCTTGGCATAACCATACATCATTAACTGGTTCATACTTAGTGGTTCACATTTATATTTATATTTTGTATATGTTTTAGCGCTGCTACAATTTCTTCTTATTTTATTTAAGAATTCAAAGGAACATAACAAAATGGCCAACATGGACCAGTAATCAGTAAGATAATATGTGACATGTCATAGGATACCTTAAGAGTTATACAATCGTATTAGTAAAGGAGTATTTGATCAGCAAACCAAGTATATCCATTCATGTTTCTAGATCAGAATGATAAGCTTGTTGGTAAATCAAGGCGAGTCTGGGAATGTTGTCAAAAAGCTATTGGCTAATCGTGGAGAGGCGGGTGGGAGGAAGTACCCCCAACCACCCCTAAAGGGATCATGCTGTGGGTGAGGGACCTCTCCCCCCCCCCCGGCTCCCTGGTCACCAGACTTAAGTCTCTACGAAGAAGCGTGAAGTGCGAGCAATTATTAATTGGATATAATATTATCTTAAAACTGGTAAAGTAATCATTAATGTGTCTAGAACCAACACTGGGATGTAAAAACAGGGTGGGGAAAAGCTTGAGTAGCTTGGAGAATAGGATCTCCAAAGAGGCCTAGCTCCAGTGCTGCTGTTCCATGCACCGCTGATGCATAATAGATAAATCAGGATTGGCTAAGTCTTAGATATCTTGCCATGAACCAGTGAGAAGAAAGATTGGGAGATGAAGGATAGAAGAGAAGGAGTAAAGAAGAGAGAAAGGAATAATGGGGTAATGGGGAGGTTCAATAGGGTCACCTAGAGCTCTATTCAAGCGGAGGAGTATACGCCTGGATATAAAGGGATATGGCAGTATTTGGCCCAGGGATCCTAGGTAAGTTCAAATATCCGGGATTTATCTTGTATAATGCTGACTATTTTCACCTGTGCCATAATCCAGGTTATTTTATGCTTCACCGCTGTGAAAGGAACCGTAGCTTTTTTCCAACGGGCAGCTATTGTAATTTTGTTCCCAGTAGGATAAAGAAAATCAGTTTTTGTGTATATTTATCTACTTTACTCACTTTAAGATTGAGGAGTGCTATGTCTGGTGTTTGGGGGACCTGAACAGTTGTCACTCTGCGTATCAGAGAAAATACTTTGTTCCATAGGCCCCTTATACGTGGGCATGACCCCCATATGTGATACATTGTTCCTATATGATTGCAATTTCGGAAGCACAGCGGGGAAGTATCTGGGTAAATCTTAGCAAGAAGGGAGGGAACCCTGTACCAATGGGTTATTACCTTAAGGCTAGTTTCAATTAGAGAGATATTTAATATACCCTTGAAGGAGCGTTGAAAGCAGGAAAACCATTTGTCCTGATCCCAGGATATATCAAGGTCATTTTTCCAAGATAGGGCGTAGGGAGGCTTAGATGTGACTGAGGCTAGGGAGGAATAAATGATGGAGATCCCGCCCCTCTGATCCGTGATGTCCGAACACCATGATTCGTAGGTCGTAACCCTGGGAGGTTCTGGTTTATTAGGCCAGATGGAATGGAGGAAGTGTAGTAGTTGTGTGTATCTGAATCGTTCAGTGGGTGGCATCTCAAGTTTACTGGTGCAGAATGCAAAAGATAAGGGGCCTGTGGGTGTGAAATAGTTTCCAATTCTAAGTAGACCTTTATTAAGCCACCAACTAAATGCTAAAATGTTCATTCCCAGCGGAAAGTCAGGATTATGAAATATATGTGTTAGGGGTCGAAGTGCTGAGATCAGGGATGGGTTTTTGTGTAATTGATCGCACAGAGCCAATGAGTGGGAAAGAGTGGGAGCCAAAATGGGGGATCTAAGCTTAGCAGAAGACCGTATTAAGAAGTCAATAGTGTGGAGAGGGACTGCTTGTCGTTCCATGAAGACTCAATCAGGTTTTGGCCCCCCGTGAATAGACAGTGGAGATCTGGGCCAGCTGAGCGGCTTGGTACATATGGTTACCCAAATGTTGGGTAAGGCTAAACCCCCTTGAGATTTAAGCCTAAATAGAATGTTTTTAGAGCATCTTCTTCCCTTTGGTCCCCATACAAATTGAAGAATTTTGGATTGCAATGTATGTAAATGTGATTTCCGGATTGGGATAGGTAATGACCTGAATAAGTAAAGTATGAGAGGGAGGAGGGTCATTTTGATTGCATTAATACGGCCTAGCCAGGAAAGGTTATACTTAGCCCAGGTAGTAAGGTCTGAAGACAGTTTATGGAAGACAGCCGGGTAATTAGAAGAGTATAAGGAATCTATACTAGAGGAGAGATTGACCCCTAAATAAGGGATGGACTTTGAGCTCCATGAGAATGGGAAATGGTTTTGCAGGTTACCTAGTAGGTTGGGGGGAACAGTGATGTTTAATGCAAGTGATTTGGAGACATTAACGCAGAGGCCGGAGATATCGCTAAATTTATCAAGCAGGGAGAAAATGTTGGGGGTTGAGATCAGTGTAGATGTTACAAATAATAGCAAGTCATCAGCGAACAGAGCACATCTATGTTCTTGTTTACCTCAAAAAAAAAACCTTAATGTCAGGAGGGGATCTGATTGCAATGGCCATGGTCTCTATTGCTATAGCAAAAAGGAGGGGGGAAAGTGGGCAGCCTTGCCTGGTACCCTTTTCTATAAGGAGGGGTTCAGAGTAGCAGCCCTGGAGTCTAACCTGTGCACTAGGGCTAGAGTACAGGGCTTGTAGTGTCCCCAGAAAGTGTGGGCCAAAGCCCCATCTCTCCAGGATACTAAATAGGTATGGCCAGGTTACTGTGTCTAATGCTTTTTGGAGGTCGATCGATAACAGGAATCCTTCCTGATGGGGTCCTCCATCCCAATGGGAGTTAAGGAGGGATATGATGTCCACTGCTCTTCTTATATGGTCAGGTCCTTGACTCCCCAGGATAAAGCCCGCTTGGTCCCTATGAATATAGAGAGCTATGCAGGATGAGAGTCTGTTGGACAAAATTTTTGTTAAGATTTTTTAGGTCGTTGTTGATTAAGGCGATAGGACGATAATTAGAAACTAAGGATGTATCTTTACCCGGTTTTGGTATAACTGATATAAAAGCCAAGTTTAGGACTCTATCCAGGGGAGAACCAGACCTGAGAGAGTTGAAGAACCTGACCATATAAGGGACCAGGGTGATGGCAAATTTTTTATAATAACCGACAGAAAAGCCATCCGGTCCCGGGGCTGAATTTTGTTTAAGCTTCTTTATCACCTCGAGGACTTCCGATTTGGAAATCGGGTCGTCTAGGAGGTCAGAATGTTCCGAGGATAGTTTTGGGAGAGAAACATTGTTCAGGAATTCTGCTATGGGAGGCTGAGTACCTATATAATTTTTTATATAAGGAGGTGTAGAATTCATGGAATGTTTCCATGATGCGGCGTGGGTTTTGTGTGAGCTCCCCCGTCCGAGCTCGTATTTTGGGGTATGATGACGGGAAATGTGTTTCCTGTAATAAAAGGACTGCAAACTTTTGTGATTGATAGTGGTTAAAAAGTTTTTGTCTCTTAACTGGGGAATTTATCCCTTGAACATTGTGAGTAGCGATACAAATAGGGGGAGGTGTGCAGGTGTCAGAATACACGGATCAGAGGGGGGGATGTACGCATCTTCCCATAGGTTCTTACCCTGACCTTTAGAAGAGGGTTATATGTCATAACCTCTGGTATCTGAGAATCTTGATGATGTATCTGCAGGCATTGTAATGAGCATCTGGATGACCCTAGGGAAAGGTGAGAAGAGGGGAGGTAGCCGAACCTGAGGAAGAGAGACATGACATGTCAAGAACACTGAACATAACTATATAACAAGCAGTAATAATGCAACTTTTGTGGAGCCAAAGTTTCCCTTGCGGGAGGGGGGCTTCATACCACCCCCACAAGTTTTTCCCAAAAAAGGAACCCCAAACAGGGGGGTTGGTTTACAGTCTCAGAGTGGAGGAAAAAAGCCACTTCGAGGCAGATGGAGGCGAAGTGCGGCCGCTCCAGCCATTCCGCCAAGAAAAATACAAAATATACAAAAAAAGGGGGGGTAGGGGGGTTTATCCTGTGGGAGGTGGATGTCCGACCTTCTATAAACTTATAAGGTTACAGGTTACAGTTTCAATCCCCTAATCTATATGTGGGGGGAAGGAGAGGGAAAATACTTCTAAAGTGATCTAGCAGGCATTTAAACAGACTCCAGTTAGACTTTAGAGAGTCTTGTTGTCCTCTCTGAGAAGCATGAAATTGCTAGTTCCCTTCCATTTACGTTGGGTATAGGGATAGCCATTCAGGACCTGATCACCCAGGTAGAAAGGGATTGGCAGGAAGTCCAGAGTAGAATATTAGGGACGTGGGGAAGAATGTCATTCTTGCATCATAGGACGTGGGTCAGATCCAAACCCTGCAAGGTGGGTAAGGGTGACTTGGGGAGTCAATGACCCAAGACATGTCGGAGATATCTCAGAAGAGACATAAAGGGTTGATTGCAGAATTCTCGTTAAGGTGGGCGACCATCTTTAGATCTCTTAGCTTGTTGCTGGTACCATAAGGGTTTAATAGGGCTTGTGGGGAGAGGTCTTTTCACAGAGATTGGGGTCCTGGGATCCAGAGCTGGAGCAGGAGAAAGAGAATGGGATATGAGGCCCAGTTGAAGCAGCAGACGTTCTCCATCTATGAAGTTCGTGAAGCTGTAAGATTTGTTTAAGTAGGCAAAGTTTAGGCGAAAGGGAAACGACCATCTATAAGTGATCGATTTTTGAGACAGGATTTGCAAGAGTGGTTTTAAGGATCTCCGTTTTTGTATTGTGTAAGGAGAGAAGTCAGCAAATATTTGAATGGGATGTCCTTGTATAGAAAGGTTTTCTGTTTCCCTGGCTTTTTGCATGACTTCCTCTTTGACTCTGAAAAAATGGAGTTTCACCACTATGTCTCTGGGCAGACCGTCTTGGCGAGGTGGTTGGAGGGCCCTGGGAGCACGGTCCAATTCCAGCCGGTATTCTGGTATGTCAGGGATCAGATTTTTTGATGAATGAACGAACGATTTTGTCGGTTTCCTTAGAGGGAGGCCTCTCAGTCTGAAATTATGTCTGCGCAATCTATTTTTCAGATCGTCAAGTTTTGAGAACGCTATGTCTAGCTGTTCATGTAGTTCTTGGATCCTGTCAGTATTCTGATTGGCAATGGCAATGGCAATGGTTTGATCGGTCTTAGCTTCGATCGCCTCAATTTTGGCTCCCAGGTGATGCAGGTCCGCCTGTATTGTAGATGTGATTTGTGAGGCAGTGTGGGCCAGACCGCTGGAGAGCATTTTTGAGAATGTCTCCATTAAAGATGGAAGGTCTATGGGGATAGAGATGGGAGATCCGAAATGAGCTCCTGGATGGTCTGGAGTGTTAATGAAATCATCCATTGGGGTAAGGGGGGGACCATCTAAAGTCCTGCCAATCAGAGATTCTGTGGTTGTGGGGGATAATAACATATCCTGCAGGTTACTCACTGTTGGGAGAAGCGGCCCCTCTGTGTGTAAGTCTTTGGCTGGTGGATCTGCAATGGATTCCTACGGATTCTGGGCTGAGCCTCGTGCAGCAGTAGTGGCCGCAGTAGTGGTCCGGGATTAAGATGCCGAGATAAATCCCATCTAGCTGTGCCCGCGATCATGTGGGGGGTCCCTCGGGTCTTTGGCGAGAGGTTTGAGGGCCCGATCTGTGAAATCCTCCTCTTCTGGTAGCTGCAGCAGAGAGTGCAGGCTGGAGCAGTGCGGAGCTCTCAGAACATGCGATCATCCATGGAGCCGCTGCGCATGCGCCTTAAGGAACCGTGTTTCTCACTTTTAGTGGCTGCTGGGAATTACAGACCAGTTAGCCTAGCATCAATAGCATGTAAACTCTTGGAGGGGATGATAAGGGATTATATACAAGATTTTAGTCATGAGAACAGTATCATTAGCAGTAATCAGCATGGATTCATGAAGAATCGTTCTTGCCAAACCAATCTATTAACCTTCTATGAGGAGGTGAGTTGCCATCTAGATAAAGGAAGGCCCATAGACGTGGTGTATCTGGATTTTGCAAAAGCATTTGACACAGTTCCCCATAAATGTTAACTGTACAAAATAAGGTCCGTTGGCATGGACCATAGGGAGAGTACATGGATTGAAAACTGGCTACAAGGGCGAGTTCAGAGGGTGGTGATAAATGGTCAGGGGTGGGTAGTGGGGTCCCCCAGGGTTCTGTGCTGGGACCAATCCTATTTAATTTGTTCATAAACGACCTGGAGGATGGGGTAAACAGTTCAGTCTCTGTATTTGCGGATGATACTAAGGTAAGCAGGGCAATAACTTCTCCACAGGATGTGGAAACCTTGCAAAAAGATCTGAACAAATTAATGGGGTGGCCAACTACATGGCAAATGAGGTTCAATGTAGACAAATGTAAAATAATGCATTTGGGTGGCAAAAATATGAATGCAATCTATACACTGGGGAGAGAACCTCTGGGAATCTAGGATGGAAAAGGACCTGGCGGTCCTAGTAGATGATAAGCTCAGCAATGGCATGCAATGCCAAGCTGCTGCTAACAAAGCAAACAGAATATTGGCATTCATTAAAAAGGGGATCAACTCCAGAGATAAAATGATAATTCTCCCGCTCTACAAGTCTCTGGTCTGGCCGCACCTAGACAATGCTGTCCAGTTCTGGGCACCAGTCCTCAGGAAGGATGTACTAGAAATGGAGCGAGTACAAAGAAGAGCAACAAAGCTAATAAAGGGTCTGGAGGATATTAGTTATGAGGAAAGGTTGTGAGCACTGAACTTATTCTCTCTGAAGAAGAGACGCTTGAGAGGGGATATGATTTCAATATACAAATACCATACTAGTGACCCCACAATAGGGATAACATTTTTCGCAGAAGGGAGTTTAACAAGACTGGTGGCCACTCATTAAAATTAGAAGAAAAGAGGTTTAACCTAAAACTACGTAGAGGGTTCTTTACTGTAAGAGCGGTAAGGATGTGGTATTCCCTTCCACAGGCGGTGGTCTCAGTGGGGGGCATTGATAGTTTCAAGAAACTATTAGATACTGCAAGCACCTGAACGACCGCAACATACAGGAATATACAATGTAATACTGACATATAATCACACACATAGCTTGGACTTGATGGACTTGTGTCTTTTTTCAACCTCACCTACTATGTAACTATGTAACATTTAGCGCTACACTTTTTTGTATTTTATGTATTTGGACTTTGTTTTGGTGTTAGCAGATTTTTATATTTAATTCACTTTTGCTCAGTGGTTTAGCGCAGCAATTTCAATATTTTTACATTTAATGCATAGAATGCATTAAGGTAAAAAACCATGAGGGTTTACAACCTCTTTAACTGTGTGAGAAAAACATGGGATTGTGGGACAAATCTTTTACCCATAAACCCATGTTTTTTCCTTGTGGTTAAGAGGGCTGGGCTGGAAGGGAGCATTTGTCTTTTAGACACATGCCCCTTCTATGGCACTGCAGTGAGAGACGTGCCTCCACTGCAGCATTTTTATTGGACAGCCGAGACCAACGGTACTTTAACATTGGTCCAAGACTCCAAGCTGTTTATTGAGCTCAGTGCCTCTGACAATAAGTGAGAGGCACTGTGAGCTCATCTTCTCAGTCTCCTGCAAACAGAGTGTGTCAGCTTGTATTTAAAGTGGCTGCTCTGTATTTCGTTTCTGACAGGCTGCACAAGGAGCCCCAAATCTCTGGAACCAAAGGTCGTAAGAGCCCCAAAGTTTTAGCATTAATGGGGTAGGGCTACATTCCCCCCAAATTTGCTGAACTACGACCCTTGAAGCTCGATTTTTTTAATATTTTTTTTTATGTTCATGGAAGGTGAGGCTCTGCCTCACCTGCCTCCCTGACTGCACGTCCCTGCAACAGCATCTGAATACAGTATCCACCTCTCTGTAATGGGCATGAAAGGCAGAAATAAAGCCACACTGTTCCTTATTATTTTCACCTTCATTATTCCTATCCTGTAGACATTCTGACCTTGGCATATCTTGGCATATCTAAGACTTGTTGCATTGTTCTATTCAACTGTTCTTCATTATATCCTTTTTGAATTAACCTTTCTTTAATTGTTTGTGATTGGGCTAAAAAGTCAGAGTCTCTACTACAGTGACGTCTTATGCCCCGTACACACGATCGGACTTTCCGACAACAAAACTGTGGAATTTTGTTCGAAGGTTTTTGGCTCCAACTTGTCTTGCATACACACGGTCACACAAATGTTAGCCAACAATTACGAACGTGGGAACATGGTGGCGTACAAGACGTGTGACGAGCCGAGAAAAAGGAAGCTCAATAGTTAGTCCGGCTCCTTCTGCTTGATTCCGAGCATGCGTGAAGTTTTGTGTGTCAGACTTGTGTACACATGATTGGAAATTCCGACAACAACGTTTTGTTGGCGGAAAATTTGAGAACCTGCTAGCCAACATTTGTTAGCGGAAAGTCCGACAACAAATGTTCGATGGAGCATACACATGGTAGGACTTTCAGCCAACAAGCTCACATCTGTTGTCAGAAAATCCGATCGTGTGTACGGGGCATTACTCTCACTATATCCTTAGACATGTTTTGTTTTTGTTTTTTTGTATTTTTTTTCATTCAATTGTTTTTTTTATTAGGATTTATAAATGATGCAGTATCGTAAAAAAAATACAGGTAGAACATCATGTAAGAACAGTGTACAACATACAGTAGTAGATACAGTAGTAGACTAGATTTGCAGAACATTGACAGTTGCAGTGGAGAAAATTTTAAAAGAGGGATATACCTCTAGGGCCAGGAGAGGGGGATTCATAATACGTAATACGCAAGTACTTGCGGCTCTCCCTGTCAGAGGGGGGTCTGTGCTGATAATCAGCACATTGATTATCAGCACAGCCCCATCAGATGTGCCACCACAGCTGCCAAAAAGGTGCCCATCGACTGCCAGTCAGTGCCCCATCAGAAACGGATGTAGGTGCCCATCAGTGCCAGTCAGTGCCCATCACAGTGCCAATTAGTGCCCAGCAGTAACACCTGTGAGTACCTCATCATCAGCGCTGCCCATCAGTGCCACCTGTCAGTGCCAATTAGTACTGCCTTTCAGTGCTGCCTGTCAGTGCCTATCACAGCTGCCTGTCAGTGCCCATCACAGCCACCTGTCAGTGCCCATCAGTGCTGACTATCAGTGCCACCTATCAGTGCCTATCAGTGCCCATCAGTGCTGTATATCAGTGCCGCCTATTGGTGCCAATCAGTGCTGCATATCAGTGCTGTCTATCAGTGCCCATCAATTCTACATATCAGTGTCTCCTCGTCAATGCCCATCAGTGCCACCTTATCAGTGCCAACTCAGTGCCCATCAGTGCCGCCTCATCAGTGCCCATCAGTGCCACCTCATCAGTGCCCATCAGTGAAGGAGAAAAGAAAATTTTATAACTGAAAAGAAGAAAAACTTTTTTTCAAAAGATTGTTCTTTTTTAATTTGTTTAGCAAAAAATAAAAACCCCAGTAGTGATCAAATACCACCAAAAGAAAGCTCTATTTGGGAGAAGTAAATGTATTGACGTGGTTAATGGTGTCACCCTGGGCTTCTTGGGTCAGAAGCTCACTTGGTCTAAATTAACCAGACTGGTTAGATATGATTTAATCTCAGAGGCAAGATAAGTTTGGTTTAAATAATTGTCAATCTGTACATTAAACCAAGGAACTTTGTTTCTGTAGGGCTCCGGCTGTAAGATGGCCACATTTATCACCATGTTCATAATTATTTTTACAGCATTTGACAATTGCTGCTTTGGATTTATAATGAAACATCTCTTTGACCTGGTTACGGAAACCCAAGAGTTATTTTTCTATCAGAGCATCTGCTAAAGTTTTAATTTTTAGTTATGTATCTCTGCAAACAAGTTAGTAGGCTTGGCTTGTCATGCATGTTTGATCCGTAAACCTTGGTTAACCACTTCCTGCCCTGCCTATAGCAAAATGATGGCCGGGTGGTGGTTCAGTTATCCTGACTGGACGTCAGCCGTCACAAGCCCGTGGGGGTGCGCAGCATGGCAATAGGTGGTGATCAGTCTGACACAATGCAACATTGATCTCGGTAAAGAGCCTCTGACGGAGGCTCCTTACCATGTGATCAACTGTGTCCAATCATGGCTGATCATAGTGTAAACAGGAAAAGCCATTTAATCAGCTTTTCCTCACTCGTGTCTGACAGACGCAAGTAGAGGAGAGCCGATTGGCTGCTCTCCTGATGGGGGGATCTGCGCTGATGGATTATCAGTGCAGCCCCCCAGCGGATGTCTGTCCAGGAACACCAAGGATGTCACCAGAACCACCAGGGATGCTGATCATAGATGGCCACCAGGTATGCCACCCTGGACCACCAGGGATGCCAGTCAGTGCCCAGACATGATGCCAATTAGTGCCCAGATATGATGCCAATCGGTGCCCATCAGCAATGGCTGCCAGTGCCATCAGTGATGCCTGTCCTGTCAGTGTCATCTATCAGTGTCCATCAGTGCCACTCATCAGTGCCCATTAGTGTCGCATATCAGTGCCCATTAGTGCCGCCTATTAGTGCCACCCATAAGTACCCATCAGTGCAGCCTTTCAGTGCCCATCAGTGCCCATCAGTGCCACCTATGAGTGCCTATTAGTGCCGCCTATCAATGCCCATCATTATTGCATATCAGTGCCGCCTATCCGTGCTGCCTATCAGTGCCCATCATCAGTGCCTATCAGTGCCACTTCATTGGTGCCACCACATCAGTGCCCTTCAGTGCCGCCTTATCAGTGCCCGTCATTGCAGCCTCATTAGTGCCCATCAGTAAAGGAGAAAACTTACTTATTTAAAACATTTTACAACATTTTATAACAGAAACAAAGAAAAACTTAACAGTGACATCTGTCGCTTTATTTTTTGGGTGCAGCGGGCAGCGTGATTGACAAAGGATTTACATTGGGGGATACTGTTTTTTTTATTTTTTAATAAAGGAATTGTCAAAAACTGTCTCTGTGTTTTTATTACTTTTTGACACTTTTTTTGGTGAATGGGTAGGGGTACTATGTACCCAATACTTATCCGCATAGTCTGGTATTTATTTTGGGGAGGACCCCACGCTGTTTTTTTTTTACATTTGGCGTGGAGTTTCCCCTCAGAATACATACCAGACCTAAGTGTCCGGTATAGATTTGGGGGGGGGCCATGCTGTTTTGTTTTAATCATTTTTAATTGTCAGATTTTTTTTTTTTTTTAGCTGTCAAGTTCCAGCGTTCAGAGGAGGTTTCTGTGTATATGAAGCCTAATGCCGGACACGGTCGGAATTTCCAACAACAAATGTTCGATGTGAGCTTGTTGTTGGAAATTCCAACCGTGTGTATGCTTCATCGGACATTTGCTGTCGGAATTTCCGACAACAAATGTTTGAGAGCAAGTTCTCAAATTTTCCGACCAAAAACTTTGTTGTCGTAAATTCCGAGTGTGTACACAAGTCCGAGGCACAAAATTCCACGCATGCTCTGAATAAAGCACGAGACGGAAGTGATCGGTCTTGTAAAACTAGCGTTCGTAATGGAGATAGCACATTCGTCACGCTGCAAATTTTTTAAGCTTTCAATGCAGCGCATTCTCTTCTTCTTTATAATGCTAGAATAATGAAGTTGCTTTGCTGCTGATATTCACACATAGTTCTGACAAACTGATTTCTTATTATTTCTCGTGATCTCCTGAATAATCTTTATTTTTTTTTTCACCAGATCTCCAGATTAACGTTTATTTCTTTTTTTTTTGTGATCTACGTTTTTTTCCTCAAGATTTCTTGAATTTTTTTATAGTGATCTCCATAATATTTTTTGTCATTTTGTGTGTCAAATTACCACAACACCATTATTATCTTGTATTTTTTAACGTCAAAAGAGGTTTGTTGGTGTTGGTGTTCCTTGTTAATTTGACATTGTATTTTCCAAATGTATTAGGGTATATAACAAAATAAAGAGGAAGGCAATGTTGGATAAACTGTTGAAATTGGTGAAGCCTTTGTACCCCAGGGCAGACATCAATTATTTGACAGGCAAAACTGGTAGCCTGAGGAGTCCATTTAAAAGGGAGCACAATCTGGTCCAGGACCCTGAGAGATCGGGAGCAGCAGCAGATGACATATGTCTCCAGGCTGTGGATTTACCACAGCCTGCATCTTTTGTCACACCAGACCGAACCCAGTCTATCACTCTCTTGACTTCCTTCCATGCTTCCTTCCAGGCTATGGCTGTGGTGTTGGAGGTGTTGCAGGAGGTGGAGGAGGAGTTTGGTCCCACTCACATACGTGACTTTTATTAGTGAGTTGGCCCCTTACCCCCTTATTTAGGGCCTGAAATATGACCTCCTCACAGATGAGGCATTGGCCCTCCTCCATTTCTTGCATTATGCTGGCCTTCATACAGCCAAAGGCCTCCTGGATATTTCCACGCCCTCCTCCTGGCTGAGACTTTCCTGTGTATGAAAATGGGACATAGTTTTAGTTTTTTGGTGATCAATCACACACAATTTTCAGCTCATGACTGTTGCAAATTGAATATTAAAAAATAGAAAAGACTATCATTCTGACCCCAGCAGTTTTCATTCTTGTACCAATCATTTTTGGCTACTATTGTCTATTGATATGTAAACCATTTTGTTAAATCAGAAATTTGTGATCAATAATAGCATCTAGTTAACATCATTAATTTTTTGACAAGAAATATGTTGAACAATGCTATACCTGGCTCAAGCTGGGCTCCTCCACATCTTCTTCCTAGGTGGAAGGCCCAGGTTGTACGTCGGAAGCCTCAGACTGGGTTGAGAGTGATTGCCTGGGTTCACTCTGGTCTGACAAAAAACGCAGTCTGTCATAGTACCAGAGCCTGGGGACATAAATGTCATCTGCTGCTGCTCCTGATCTCATGGAATCCTGGACCTTTTTGCACTCCCTATTATATGTTCTCATCAGGCCACCAATTTTCCACTTCAAATAGGGGATGTTTGCCGTGGGAATCACCGGCATTACCAATTCCAACAGTTGATCCATCGCTGCCTTCCTCTTTATTTTGTTATTATAAAATGGTTGTTTCACTTGCCACAGACAGGGCAACTCCCTGTACTTATCGATGAAGTTGGGGAGAAAGTCGTAGTCATTAGGGATGAGCTTCGTGTTCGAGTCGAACTCATGTTTGACTCGAACATGGGCTGTTCGCAAGTTCGCCGAACAGCGAACAATTTGGGGTGTTCGCTGCAAATTCGAATGCCGCGGAACACCCTTTAAAAGTCTATGGGAGAAATTAAAAGTGCTAATTTTAAAGGCTTATATGCATGGCATTGTCATAAAAAGTGTTTGGGGACCTGGGTCCTGCCCCAGGGGACATGTATCAATGCAAAAAAAAAGTTTTAAAAACGGCCGTTTTTTCGGGAGCAGTGATTTTAATAATGCTTAAAGTGAAACAATAAAAATGTAATATCCCTTTAAATTTCGTACCTGGGGGGTGTCTATAGTATGCCTGTAAAGGGGCGCATGTTTCCCGTGTTTAGAACAGTTTGACAGCAAAATGACATTTCAAAGGAAAAAAAGTCATTTAAAACTACTCGTGGCTATTAATGCATTGCCGGTCCGACAATACACATAGAAGTTCATTGATAAAAACGGCATGGGAATTCCCCACAGGGGAACCCCGAACCAAATTTTTTTTTAAAAATGCCGTGGGGGGTCCCCCTAAATTCCATACCAGGCCCTTCAGGTCTGGTATGGATATTAAGGGGAACCCCGTGCCAAAAAACAATAAAAAAAATTTAAAAAACGGCGTCCCCCCAAAAATCCATACTAGACCCTTATCCAAGCACGCAACCTGGCAGGCCACAGGAAAAGAGGGGGGACGAGAGAGAGCCCCCCCTCCTGAACCGTACCAGGCCACATGCCCTCAACATTGGGAGGGTGCTTTGGGGTAGCCCCCAATACACCTTGTCCCCATGTTGATGAGGACAAGGGCCTCATCCCCACAACCCTGGCCGGTGGTTGTGGGGGTCTGCGGGTGGGGGGCTTATCAGAATCTGGAAGCCCCCTTTAACAAGGAGACCCCGAGATCCCGGCCCTCCCCCCTGTGTGAAATGGTAAGGGGTACCTACCATTTCACTAAAAAACTGTCAAAAATGTTAAAAATGACAAGAGAAAGTTTTTGACAATTCCTTTATTTAAATGCTTCTTCTTCCTTCTTTCTTCTATCTTCTATCTTCCTTCATCTTCTTCTTCTTCTGGTTCTTCTGGTTCTTCTGGTTCTTCCTCCGGTGTTCTCGTCCAGCATCTCCTCCGCGGCGTCTTCTTCCCTTCTTCTCCTCGGGCCGCTCCGCATCCATGGCATGGAGGGAGGTTCCCGCTCTTCTCTTCATCTTCTTCTCTTCATCTTCTTCTCTTCATCTTCTTTTCGGGCCACTCCTCATCCATGCTGGCATGGAGGAAGGCTCCCGCTGTGTGACGCTTCTCCTCTTCTGACGCCACAGGGAAGTCCTGTCAAGTCACCATGCGTCAGAGGGGGGCAGGGTCACTGGGTGCCCCCCCCGTTATTTAAGAACCGTCAGAAGAGGAGAAGCGTCACACAGCGGGAGCCTCCCTCCATGCCAGCATGGATGCGGAGCGGCCCGAAAAGAAGATGAAGACAAGAAGATGAAGAGAAGAAGATGAAGAGAAGAGCGGGATCCTCTCTCCATGTCATGGATGCAGAGTGGCCCGAGGAGAAGAAAGGAAGAAGACGCCACAGAGGAGATGCTGGACGAGAACACCAGAGGAAGAACCAGAGGAACCAGAAGAACCAGAAGAAGAAGATGAAGGAAGATAGAAGATAGAAGAAAGAAGAAAGAAGAAGCATTTAAATAAAGGAATTGTCAAAAACTGTCTCTTGTCATTTTTAACATTTTTGACAGTTTTTTAGTGAAATGGTAGGGGTACTTTTGTACCCCCTTACCATTTCACACAGGGGGGAGGGCTGGGATCTGGGGGTCCCCTTGTTAAAGAGGGCTTCCAGATTCCGATAAGCCCCCCGCCTGCAGACCCCCACAACCACCGGACAGGGTTGTGGGGATGAGGCCCTTGTCCTCATCAACATGGGGACAAGGTGTTTTGGGGGGCTACCCCAAAGCACCCTCCTAATGTTGAGGGCATGTGGCCTGGTACGGTTCAGGAGGGGGGGCGCTCTCTCGTCCCCCTCTTTTCCTGTGGCCTGCCAGGTTGCGTGCTGGGATAAGGGTCTGATATGGATTCTTGGGGGGACCCCACGCCGTTTTTTTTTTTTAATTTTGGCACGGGGTTCCCCTTAATATCCATACCAGACCTAAAGGGCCTGGTATGGAATTTAGGGGGACCCCCACGTCATTTTTTTTTAAATTTTGGTTCGGGGTTCCCCTGTGGGGAATTCCCATGCCGTTTTTATCAATGAACTTTTATGTGTATTGTCGGACCGGCAATGCATTAATAGCCGCGAGTAGTTTTAAATGTCTTTTTTTCCTTTGAAATGTCATTTTGCTGTCAGACTGTACTAAACATGGGAAACATGTGCCTCTTTACAGGCATACTATAGACACCCCCCAGGTACGAAATTTAAAGGGATATTACACTTTTATTGTTTCACTTTAAGCATTATTAAAATCACTGCTCCTGAAAAAACGGCCGTTTTTAAAACTTTTTTTGCATTGATCCATGTCCCCTGGGGCAGGACCCAAGTCCCCAAACACTTTTTATGACAATAACTTGCATATAAGCATTTAAAATTAGCACTTTTGATTATTCATGTTCGTGTCCCATAGACTTTAACGGTGTTCGCGTGCTCGAACAAATTTTTTTCCTGTTCGCATGTTCTGGTGCAAACCGAACAGGGGGTGTTCGGCTCATCCCTAGTGGTCATTAAATTTATCCATATTCTCTGCAAGACACAACACAAGACACACCCTAATGCCAGGCTAAACTCTCCTAATCTTGTCCCAATATAGGCCTCAATCTATAAGCAGTATAGGCCACTAACCACTGATGCCCCAAGTTAAAATGGTACCTTCATTAGCACGATTGGCGCTTACGCTACTCCTCCCTCTGCTCACAGATTGTATGTACAAAGCATGCATGTTATGCTTTATCTACACTGCGCATGCGTGAAAGTCCGCCCTGACCTTCTTTCCAGTATATTCCCCGCCCCTGCTCTTTTGGCGCAGTGGGAGAGCACATGGCAGAGAGACAACAGGTGCATGATAATGGCAGCAACAATGAGCAAAGCCCGGAGCCAGAAATGTCCCAATCCCGGAGGAGATATAAGGCCTCAAATATGTCCTTTGTAGAGATGGTGGAGATGGTGGACAGGCTTGAAGAGGGCTGACTATGATGGGAAGTATGGACCTTACCCAAACCCAAATGTGAGAAAGGCCAAGATCATGACTAAAGTTGTGAGAAGTCTGCACAGGAATTTTGGAGTACGATGATACAAGGAGCAATTGAGGAAATGCTGGTCAGACCTGAAATTGAGGGAGCACGATCAGTATAGAGGGATTAGGAAACTGCTTCTAAAAAGTAAGTATTTGTCGTGTGTTCCTATTATTATTATTACTTGCATGCTGCTCCATGTGCTTTTCTTTACTGTTGGACAGTTTAAAATGGCGGTTAAAATGGCAAGTTTCAGGTTCGTGGGCACAGTAATCATTCGTAGTAAACATTGTTTGTTCGACCACTAATACAATGTTTTTGGCAGATGCAGGTTAACTACATTTGTTCAGACCTATTTGTGTTAATATAAGTTTAGTACATTGTTGTCTAGATGGGTTTGTAACTAGAATGAAATGCAAACTTGATTCAGTGTCCCAGCACCTGTGTCCCACACAGGTGCTCCAGTGGATCATTGATGTTTTAGGCAGAATCTAAAAAACCCAAAAAAAATTTACAGTTTGTGGTTATATTTTTTATTTTTCCAAAAATATTATAGTAATTTGAAAGCCAAATTTTAAAGATGCACACAGTGTGTCAACATGTGCTATCTGCCATCACGGGACATCAATGTACACGTTTTGTGGGTGCAACCCCTTCCTCACAACTAAAGTAGATGAGAGAGAGGGGTTGCACCCCCGAAACACGTCCATTGATCCACCATGATGGCAGCCAGCACATGTTGACATTAGGCATGGGACCAGGAGTGAAATTCACATTTTGACTCCCAATTTATGTGCATCTTCAAAATTTGGCTTTTACAGGGGTGACATCACCCCATTTGATGAAGGCAAGATCAACACAGTTTTGACATACTAATGTCTAATATTGCCTTTAATTTATCAAAGTTGAACTTTGTAAGTCCCTGAGTTGTGTATGTTATGGTTTTAAACATGCCTATTTAACTAAAAAAAAAAGGATATTTCTACTGTCAAACATAAAAATATTATACACCAAAGATGTTGGTTTGTTAAAAAACTCTTTTCTTACGCACATGTGAATGTGCACGGAGTAAAATGTTTTATACGCAACAATGTGTGGCTTCTTCTTTCAATGCACTTTCAAGCGCACTTGTAGTGCAAAGTGGATTTGCCTTTAGTAAATAACCCCCACAGTGCTCTAAAATTTGCCCTAATCATGCCATTTTAGGGACTCAAAGCAATTAATTTATGGAGCTGAAAAGGATGATTATTTTTATCATTAATGCATTACATACATTAGCAACAAAAACAATGTGTGTGTGTAGCAGACCCACAACATAATAGTTAGTTGAAGAAGAAATTGTCACCTCATCTATCAAATAAATTATGTTTGCACTATTGAAGAAAATGGTTAACAAAAAGGCCATTGGAAAACCTAGGAGACAGCTAAAAGAAACAAAAGCAGTAAATCAAATTAAATATTAGTTCAGTTTATACCAAAAATATTTATTTTAAAAATGTTTCACACATTGGCTGGAATATCAATGGTCCCCTACCCGCAAAGTACTCAACATACTTCTGTCTAACTTCACAGGTGCTTTGGGGGGCCTGCCAGGACGGCCAGGTTCAAGTGTGGTCAATGTAGTTGGCTTTGGATTTTGAACGCTGGCCTCAGTCCCAACTTTATAGCATTTTTCCGTAGGTAATTGTGGAGAATGCAACAGGCAAGGACAATATGGTTCAGTTTATATTCTGCCATATGGATCACTTTCAGAAATAGGCAGAACCGGCTGCCCATTATTCCAAACGCATTCTCCATGACTCTTCTGGCTCTGGCCAGCCAATAATTAAAAACCCTCTGCTCTGGGGCGAGGGTCCTCATGGGGAACGGCCACATCAGGTGATCACCCAGCCCAAATGCTTCATCAGCGGCGAACACAAACGGGAGACCAGCCACGTTGTCTTCCGGAGGTGGCAAGCCCAAGCCGCCATTCTGGAGACGTCAGAAGAACTCAGTCTGGGCAATGAATCCACCATCCGAAATCTGGCCATTTTTCCCCACGTCCACATAGAGGAACTCGTATGTCGCCAACACCACCGCCAACAACCCAATACTATTAAACCCCTTATAATTATAATAGTACGACCCCAATTTGGGGGGTGGGACGGGGTGGACATGCTTCCCATCTATTGCTCCTCCGCAGTTAGGAAAGTTCCAATGCTGGGCAAACTGGGAAGACACAGTCTGCCATTCCTGTGTGTTTGAAGGAAACTGTGGAGTCAAACAAGAAAAAAAAAAATAGTACTTTTGCACATAATATTGCAAGCAGATTAGACACAAACATTCTTGGCCAACATAAGTATAACATTTTATTTAAGGAGTATTTAAAGTCAAAAGTATAAGGTCCACTTATCAGATTCCTCACCCCCTCTGATGGCCCATTGTAAAAATATAGGGAGGGGGGAGATGTTTTGGACAGGTAACCCTCTTGACTTCATTAAGAGCTGAATGCATAAATGTTATTTTGGCCAGCCACTCCTTACTTACACTATTGGCAGCCCACTGGACAGGTAAGAAGTGCCATAGGGGGGCGTGGTTTGCCTTGAGAGAAGATGGCTGCTTAAACCCTCGGCTCCCGCTCACCACAGTCTTTTCTTCAGCTTAACCTGGGGATCTGCGAATTTTTAACTCATACATCACTACAGCAGAGATCAACAATGATAAAACTATGCACGACCATCGCTCACCCTTGCACTGCATACAACAGGGTACAATGCTTGTTGATATTATAAATATAATTATCGCAGTCCATTACTCACCTATATGTTCACACCTACGGTACTTCAGGGAAGTGACTCCCCATGACTCTGCTGTTTATGCCCGGTTTTACCACATATACATGCAATCCCTCCGCACTCAAGATCTAGTCAATTTGATTTCTCTTTAATGATTACCATGGCTCGGATAACTTTCACCGCACTCCACTCTGCCCCATAACTTTCCACGGACAACACTCCGTTACGCTCGGATGCCTTGCTATGATCCCTAGACCCAAGTCCACCTATTTGTGCTTCCCCCTCCCACTTACACACTGACTTTACCCCCCCCCCCCTACAACACAACACAAATTCCTTCACTCTCCAATTTTCACAACCCTTCAACCCACAGGCTGCCGAACTGTATCGGAGGCAGAGACCACGCTGTAGTTACCGCTCCCCACAGCTAAACGTTCTATCTTCTGCTATCCTTCTGCTATTCTGCTATTCCCCAGACAATCATTGCCATGAGTATACACGCTTAACCAATTGACTACCTCTTATATACCTCGCCGGGCTAGATGTCCGCACACCCTCTATAAACTGACCACAATCCGCAGGGAACGGTGTTGAGCCTTATAGATAACAGGTTTAAGGTGAACGATTTGAGTGGTCTCTGCCTCCTGTATAGGGTAGACAATGCTACATAGCAACACACACTGACTACACTCGAGCTGTAGATTTCTTCCACATTTCCAAGATCTAACCCACTTCTCTCAAACTGTAGGAATTTTCGATCTTCAGCTCTCTACTGCCACCTCCTGGCTTTGAGCACGTTCTCTTTACACTCCTACACAATATATCCCCTCATCCATCTTCACACACCGAAACTAACAGGACTAACAATACTTTAATCTACATCACCACTTCTGTGGCTACACTGCAACACACTAGAGGAATACACTTACTCTCATACTCATCACTACTCATTCTTCCCCCACGAATCTACAAGTACATTAAGTTTGTGCTCTGACCTGCTCCTGCAATGTTGTATTTGCCTGGGTTGACTACACATATCTATGCCCACCGCACACAGGTTATGTTCTATTAATTTCCTACAACTTACCACTTTATACGAACACTACTATATTTCTATGAATGAGCGTTATCACGCATGTTTTGCTAACCTGTTTACTTAGCCTTGAGCTTGTTATACTGTATAGACCATTAATCCGGTAACTATTGTTTATATACTTATATAACACTGTTTATTAAGATCTCTCCTTTTTTGTGCCTTCCCACCTCACTGATCTGACCCTACCAGTGACCATTACCCAAATACTCAATTCCTCCCACCCGTTCTAAGGTATAGCTCAATCTTACTACGACTTCTCAAATGACTTTCTCGCCATTCCAAATAGTCGGCCATCCTATCACCCATTTGACTTCACTCTGCCAAGTTCCCCAACTGGAACATTACATGCTTCTTCCCCCGGCTCCACCGTATAAATGACATAAGACTGTTGGTGGGCTGGACCCCACGAACGAATTCTTCCTCCTCCTACTGTAGTCCTTCTCTCAATTGATAGACCAACCCCCGCACAGTGGTTACACATATCTTATCTAGCATCTCCTCTAACCGAAACTTCACGCACCACTGATCCTATCCGGTTAGTAAATTTTTGTGATCCTAGTCACTGACTTAAGTGATTGAGATCACATTCATTACCGGTATTGTTAACCCCCTCCTACCCCTGTTCCCCTACCCACCTTGCCCACAAGCACACACCCTTCAAATCAACTAACCACCCCCACCAAAGCAGCGCATACTATCATCCTAAATACATTCACACATCTATACAATGATGAATCCGTCCAGCATCAAGCACAGCACTAAACTAAAACTGATCTCACTGAATGTACAAGGCCTCAACACGCCTGAGAAACGTTCCAAACTACTCCTCACAATGCACCGCAACAAAGCAGATATTATTTTCCTTCAAGAAACTCACTTTCGATCCAATTCTACGCCGAAGCTACAAAATTACAGATATCCCACGGTATTTCATGCTACCAACCCGCTACACAAAACGAAAGGTGTCTCAATACTCATTGCTAAATCCTGCCCCATTCAAATCACAGACTCTTTAATAGATGTGGAAGGCAGATACATATTTCTCAAAGGATCCCTTCTCAACAGAATGTTCACATTAGCTAATATATACGCCCCCAACCGTGGTCAGGTACCTTTCTTTAGAAAAATTACGAATGCACTCACAACCTTCCAAGAAGGAACCCTCATCCTGGGTGGAGACTTCAATGTTCCACTTAACCCTACCCAAGATACATCTACCGGCTTCTCTTCGCTCCCATACTCGGCCCTTAAAACGATTAAATCATTACTCAATCAGCTATTACTACATGACTCCTGGCGCACCCTGAACCCTAATGTTAAAGACTTCACATTTTATTCCGCTCCCCATGACAGATATTCAAGGATAGACTACATCTTTTTAACACAAAAAGACTTATCTCTAATCCATCACACTTCAATTGATCCCATGCTTATCTCCGATCATCACCCCACCTCTTTAACGCTTAAAATCCCAAACACGATACCCCGCTCGCAAACATGGAAATTGGATCCATCATTACTGACTGACCCCTCCATCAAAGCTGAGGTCGAATCCAACCTCAAACATTTCTTTCAAGAAAATGTTTCGAACGACACGTCCCCACTTACCATCTGGGAAACACACAAATGTGTAATCAGAGGAAACCTAATCGCGGCGGCGGCTAAACGCAATCGCATACGGAAAAAACAATATATAGACCTCACCAACAAAATCCACAGGCTAGAAACCGCTCACAAACAATCCCAAGCCCTCTCCACTATGACTGAACTGATTCAAGCTAGAAAAGATCTACTGGATATCTTAGACCACCAAATTCGACGCAAATACATTCTCTCCAAAAAAACGTTTTATGAATATGGCGACAAAGCCAGTAAAATGCTGGCTCGGGCTTTACAAGCGACTAAAGCTCGCACAACGATTCACTCCATCACTGACCCAACAGGATGCAAATTTACCAAAACCCCAGACATTGCCAAACAGTTTGTCCAATATTATAGTAAATTATATAACCTTCACCCATCTGATTCCTCCCTTGACAAACAAAAACGAACAGAAATGATAGTAGATTTTTTGCGACAATATGGCCCTACCCCTATCTCGACCTCCGTAGCCCAAGATCTGGCCTCACCTCTAACACGAGAAGAAATAGACCTAGCCTTGAAACAACTAAAATCAGGTAAAAGCCCCGGCCCCGATGGCCTGACAGTCGGTTACTATAAAACTTTCTCAGAAACACTCACCCCCTTCTTCTTAAAAGCCTTCAATTCTTTCGCAACCCCTACGACACCGCCTCGAGACCTCCTAACTGCCCACATAGCAGTAATTCCAAAACCAGACAAAGACCCCTCCCTTGTTACCAATTACAGACCCATCTCGCTTCTTAATGTAGACTTAAAATGGTATGCGAAAACCTTAGCGAATCGTTTATTACCATTATTGCCCCAACTTGTAGATCTGGACCAAGTCGGCTTTGTCCCGGGAAGAGAGGCGAGAGATAACACTCTAAAAGCTCTCAATATACACCATTGGCTCACATCTAGCCGTTCAAGCGGATTTATGCTCTCCCTTGATGCGGAGAAGGCGTTTGACAGGGTGGCCTGGGACTATATGTTAGAGACGCTACGGATGATAGGTCTTCCTCCAACGATGCTCAATTTCATATCGGCCCTTTACTCTAACCCTACTGCCAAGGTCCATGTAAACAATCACCTGTCGGACGCCTTCTCCGTGTCCAATGGAACCCGCCAGGGATGCCCGCTCTCCCCTCTAATTTTTATTCTTACCCTAGAACCCTTCCTAAGACGCCTGAGAGCCAACCAAGACATTAAGGGAATTACCATCAAACGTCGCACGTACAAAGTAGCCGCCTTCGCGGACGATATACTCCTCTTTCTTACTGACCCCCTCACGACCATACCTAACCTCCTTGCAGACTTTAAAAACTTTCATACCCTTTCTAACCTCCAAATAAATTACTCGAAATCGACAGCCCTGAACATCACCCTCACCCCAGAAATTTGTCAACAATGCCAGCTCAATTTCCCGTTCTCGTGGAACGCTAAAGCAATCCCATATCTAGGTATTCTCTTACCAACCTCCTTGAATAACTTATACACCCTTAATCATGCAGCAATTTTACAAAAAATACAATTGGACCTTAAAAAATGGTCCACAGGACTATTTTCCTGGTTCGGTAGAGCCGCAATAATCAAAATGAACATTTTGCCCAGACTTCTATACATTTTGCAAACCATCCCCATTAAACTCCCGAAAACTTTTTTCTTACTCTACCAACAGGCCTGTACATCGTTCATATGGGCCAAATTACGCCCGAGACTAAGCTACCTGAGACTAACCGCCCCCAAACTTCTTGGAGGCATAGGTCTTCCTGATTTACGTAAATACCAACAAGCATGCCATCTTACAAGAATTATAGATTGGAACGTACACCCCAAACTTAAAGATTGGATCCACATAGAGCAATCATTCTCAGACCTTCCACTGTCTCACCTCCCCTGGATCACTAACTCTAATATCCCCCCTGACTGCAAACTCCACCCACTAATCGAACCTACGCTGACCTCCTTCCACACTACCTGTAACCTCCATAAAATCTCTTCACTTAATGGCCCTCTAACCCCACTGAGGATGAACCCAGATTTTTCACCAGGGATGCACCCCACCTTCTTAGCTGAACATTGGCCCCACCCTACTGTACGAGCAGAACACTTTTTTGAAGGCAATCAACTCTTATCCCAAACAGCGCTCGCATCAAAACTGAATATGAGATCCTTCCCATTCTGGACTTACATCCAACTGAGACACTTCTTTAACAAACCCAAACCCAGACCAGACTGGTCCAGACAGACCACCACATTCGAACACCTATGCTCCAGCGGGGAACCACAGAAACACCTGATATCCCAGACATATGCACTCCTATTCACATCCCGCACGCCTACAAAACACTGGACCACCAGACAGTGGGAACAGGACCTCTCGTTGCACCTTACTGATGCAGACTGGGAGAAAATATATACCTTGATCCACAAAGGATCCATTAATGTGCAAATACAGGAAAACGCCTTTAAAATACTTTCAAGATGGTACAGGACACCGATGACGCTGCATCATATTGACTCGTCAATTACCCAAACGTGTTGGAGGTGTAAAATTGAGATTGGTTCGTTCTTACATATTTGGTGGTCCTGCACAAAAATTCAACCCTTCTGGAAAGAAGTACATAAATGGATCAACCAAATAACGGCATACACGTTAGACTTCCATCCTGCATCATTTCTACTTCATCACTCCAAATTGCCACTGTCGACATACCTACGTTCTCTGGCCATGCACATGGTGAACGCCGCCAAGCTATGCATCCCCCTCAAATGGCGCTCAACAGATCCACCATCCATTGCAGAATGGTTTACACGCATACAAAAAACGATGGCCATGGAGGACCTCATACACCAGGCCAAAGAAACACAACCTAAGTTCGTCAAAACATGGACATGCTGGATACACTTTACCACCACTGATGAATACAAACAATACTTCACATAACAACTGTGTAGACATTACAACGCTGCTTAGAAGAAACATACATTCCTCACCCTGGAAAAACTCTGCCCCTCGCATCTTCTTTCCGCGAATGACAACTCCGCACACCCTCAAACTCATGACAACACCTACGAACGCAATACCTTCTGCTGATAATAATCGTTATAATCCACATACTACTACTTTCCCAACCCATCCCATATTGATCCTCTTCACAAACACCTACCTACGTCTACAGTCAAACCTAACCCCAGACATTGCCTAACTTCCAAACAAACCTTAACGGGTGCATCTCACGACTAGATAATTCACGCTCCCACCCCCACCCCCACCCACCCTATAGCAACCATCATCCTTGATAACATATAAAACGAGAGTACTAAGACTTAGTAACCATAGCCCAACTGTATAGAATCATTACAGCTTTACGGAATATTTACTCTACTATCTGATCTACTACTACGATTTATCTATCATACCTTGATTTTTTTATTCGCAAGTACGGCGGCTGTGTCCGCAACAATATACTGTATTGATTTGAATTATCCTTGTGTTGTGTTCCCCTTGGTCTGTATCTTTCCTTGTCACTTCTGTTACAAAAAACCAATAAAAATATTATAACAAAAAAAAGAAGTGCCATAATACAAAAATATGAATACACACTGTACAAATTGAAGCACATTTTTACATTCTGCAATTACCTATCAAGATAGAAGACCAAAACTTTAAATAGTACCATTTTAAAGTATGCAGGCAGGCCCATGCACTACATGCTTTGGTGAATTCATCCATAAATCTGACCACAGAAGAGGTAGGTATAGTGTGTATGGGTTTGGCAAAGTCAGCAGAAGGAGTATTGGTATCGGTTGACTTAGCGGTTGGGGGGAGGGAGGGTTCCAAATGAGTTTTGGCCCCAAAAAAAGCCTCTTGTACTATGCCTGAATTTAAGGACATCACCCCATTTGATGAAGGCAAGATCAACACAGTTTTGACATACTAATGTCTAATATTGCCTTTAATTTATCAAAGTTGAACTTTGTAAGTCCCTGAGTTGTGTATGTTATGGTTTTAAACATGCCTGTTTAACTAAAAAAAAAAAAGGATATTTCTACTGTCAAACATAAAAATATTATACACCAAAGATGTTGGTTTGTTAAAAAACTCTTTTCTTACGCACATGTGAATGTGCACGGAGTAAAATGTTTTATACTCAACAATGTGTGGCTTCTTCTTTCAATGCACTTTCAAGCGCACTTGTAGTGCAAAGTGGATTTGCCTTTAGTAAATAACCCCCACAGTGCTCTAAAATTTGCCCTAATCATGCCATTTTAGGGACTCAAAGCAATTAATTTATGGAGCTGAAAAGGATGATTATTTTTATCATTAATGCATTACATACATTAGCAACAAAAACAATGTGTGTGTGTAGCAGACCCACAACATAATAGTTAGAAGACCAAAACTTTAAATAGTACCATTTTAAGTATGCAGGCAGGCCCTTGCACTACATGCTTTGGTGAATTCATCCATAAATCTGACCACAGAAGAGGTAGGTATAGTGTGTATGGGTTTGGCAAAGTCAGCAGAAGGAGTATTGGTATCGGTTGACTTAGCGGTTGGGGGGAGGGAGGGTTCCAAATGAGTTTTGGCCCCAAAAAAAGCCTCTTGCACTATGCCTGAATTTAAGGACATCACCCCATTTGATGAAGGCAAGATCAACACAGTTTTGACATACTAATGTCTAATATTGCCTTTAATTTATCAAAGTTGAACTTTGTAAGTCCCTGAGTTGTGTATGTTATGGTTTTAAACATGCCTGTTTAACTAAAAAAAAAAGGATATTTCTACTGTCAAACATAAAAATATTATACACCAAAGATGTTGGTTTGTTAAAAAACTCTTTTCTTACGCACATGTGAATGTGCACGGAGTAAAATGTTTTATACTCAACAATGTGTGGCTTCTTCTTTCAATGCACTTTCAAGCGCACTTGTAGTGCAAAGTGGATTTGCCTTCAGTAAATAACCCCCACAGTGCTCTAAAATTTGCCCTAATCATGCCATTTTAGGGACTCAAAGCAATTAATTTATGGAGCTGAAAAGGATGATTATTTTTATCATTAATGCATTACATACATTAGCAACAAAAACAATGTGTGTGTGTAGCAGACCCACAACATAATAGTTAGTTGAAGAAGAAATTGTCACCTCATCTATCAAATAAATTATGTTTGCACTATTGAAGAAAATGGTTAACAAAAAGGCCATTGGAAAACCTAGGAGACAGCTAAAAGAAACAAAAGCAGTAAATCAAATTAAATATTAGTTCAGTTTATACCAAAAATATTTATTTTAAAAATGTTTCACACATTGGCTGGAATATCAATGGTCCCCTACCCGCAAAGTACTCAACATACTTCTGTCTAACTTCACAGGTGCTTTGGGGGGCCTGCCAGGACGGCCAGGTTCAAGTGTGGTCAATGTAGTTGGCTTTGGATTTTGAACGCTGGCCTCAGTCCCAACTTTATAGCATTTTTCCGTAGGTAATTGTGGAGAATGCAACAGGCAAGGACAATATGGTTCAGTTTATATTCTGCCATATGGATCACTTTCAGAAATAGGCGGAACCGGCTGCCCATTATTCCAAACGCATTCTCCATGACTCTTCTGGCTCTGGCCAGCCAATAATTAAAAACCCTCTGCTCTGGGGCGAGGGTCCTCATGGGGAACGGCCACATCAGGTGATCACCCAGCCCAAATGCTTCATCAGCGGCGAACACAAACGGGAGACCAGCCACGTTGTCTTCCGGAGGTGGCAAGCCCAAGCCGCCATTCTGGAGACGTCAGAAGAACTCCGTCTGGGCAATGAATCCACCATCCGAAATCTGGCCATTTTTCCCCACGTCCACATAGAGGAACTCGTATGTCGCCAACACCACCGCCAACAACCCAATACTATTAAACCCCTTATAATTATAATAGTACGACCACCAATTTGGGGGGTGGGACGGGGTGGACATGCTTCCCATCTATTGCTCCTCCGCAGTTAGGAAAGTTCCAATGCTGGGCAAACTGGGAAGACACAGTCTGCCATTCCTGTGTGTTTGAAGGAAACTGTGGAGTCAAACAAGAAAAAAAAATAGTACTTTTGCACATAATATTGCAAGCAGATTAGACACAAACATTCTTGGCCAACATAAGTATAACATTTTATTTAAGGAGTATTTAAAGTCAAAAGTATAAGGTCCACTTATCAGATTCCTCACCCCCTCTGATGGCCCATTGTAAAAATATAGGGAGGGGGGAGATGTTTTGGACAGGTAACCCTCTTGACTTCATTAAGAGCTGAATGCATAAATGTTATTTTGGCCAGCCACTCCTTACTTACACTATTGGCAGCCCACTGGACAGGTAAGAAGTGTCATAATACAAAAATATGAATACACACTGTACAAATTGAAGCACATTTTTACATTCTGCAATTACCTATCAAGATAGAAGACCAAAACTTTAAATAGTACCATTTTAAAGTATGCAGGCAGGCCCTTGCACTACATGCTTTGGTGAATTCATCCATAAATCTGACCACAGAAGAGGTAGGTATAGTGTGTATGGGTTTGGCAAAGTCAGCAGAAGGAGTATTGGTATCGGTTGACTTAGCGGTTGGGGGGAGGGAGGGTTCCAAATGAGTTTTGGCCCCAAAAAAAGCCTCTTGCACTATGCCTGAATTTAAGGACAACAATAACATTTGGAAACATTTTTGGGGGTATTTAGGGTAAGCACTACAATGGAGCTGACAAAAAACATTGTTAAGTGACTAGGCTAGGTGTGTATGGGCCAACTATAGCATGCTGGGGAGGTTAGTGAAGGCAAATATGCATGAAAGACAAAAAGGGAGCATTAAAAGCTTCCAGCATGCATGAGGACAAAGAGGACATTCACAGCATATTACAATCATGGTATTTAGGGAATGATGAAATAAATACAATACATTAGCAAACATTAAATACATAGAATGTGATGTTAAAGGAGAAAACTTACCTTAATATAGTCCTTCTGCAGGACCTGTATAATGGCAGAACAGGTCTCTAGAATAATGATTCCCAGAGCCTGGGGGGAGATGCCTGTCAAGAACTTGATGTCCTGCAGACTTCTCCGCGTCGCCAAGTACCGCAAGGTGGCGACTAGCCTTTGTTCTGGAGTGATGGCTTGCCGCATGCAGGTGTCCTGCTTCATAATATAAGGGGACAACAAAGCCAACAAATGGTGAAAAACGGGAAAAACGGGGTCCGTCATCCTAACATAATTCCTGAAATCATCAGGATTATTCTCACGGATCTCCCACAACAAAGGCATATGCGAGAATTGGTCACACTGGAGCAACCAATTCTTCATCCATGAACTCCTCCTCACCCTGTTCATGGACTGGACTTGGGTCAAAGCAAGAACTCCAACACCAAGCCCCTGCACAGCACGAACTCTACGATGAGTACGTACCCACAACATGGCTTCAAAACAGTCGGCTGGTCAGAACGAACTAACAGAACGAGCTGAAAATCAGAAACGAGCGGACACACTAAAAAACAGATACGATCTAATAAATAGAACTCACTGAAAGACAGGAACGAACTGACAACATGCACTGAAGAACAGATACCAACCCACAAGCACAAACTGAATAGCAGTAATGAACTGAAAAGCACAAGGCTGAAATGCGCGAATCGTCTCTCACCAAACTTCTACTAACACTAGATAAACACGAGATTAGCAGAAGGAGCCCAAAGGGTGGCGCACTTGGTATTGAACTTCCTTTTTACAGTGCCTTCGTACGTGTTATACATCACCGCGTTCTTGGCGATTGGAATTTCTGACAACATTTGTGCGACCGTGTGTATGCAAGACAAGTTTGAGCCAACATCCGTCGGAAAAAAATCCACGGTTTTGTTGTTGGAATGTCCGATCATGTGTACAGGGCATAAGACATCAAACTACACAGGACTGAAGGGGTAATATATTTGTGACCTAACAAAAAAAACCTTATGAAAAGCCTACAGTTGTATCATAAAAACACCTACTTTATATTTCTACATTTTCTCATTCATAAAGCATAACTTAAATATTTTAAAAATTGCTAATTGCCATTTTAAATGTTTTTTTGATAGCTCCAGCGCTGAACAATTCTACTTACTTTTTATTTTTTTTATAAGGGAGTTGGGAAGCTGTGTTTAAAATAATTAACCCTATCTGTCCTAGAAGATTTCTTTATTAGTTGTAAACTGGAATTGAACATTGTCTGTCCTAACAAATGGTTAAAGATTTAGAAGCAGGGCTTCTTGCTTTCTATGTTAATAGGAGGATGTCTGTCTTAGGCCTTTCTATTGGGACAGACTTATGCCCCGTACACACGGTCGGATTTTCCGATGGAAAATGTGTGATAGGACCTTGTTGTCAGAAATTCCGACCGTGTGTAGGCTCCATCACACATTTTCCATCGGATTTTCCGACACACAAAGTTTGAGAGCAGGATATAAAATTTTCCGACAACAAAATCCGTTGTCGGAAATTCCGATCGTGTGTACACAAATCCGACGGACAAAGTGCCACGCATGCTCAGAATAAATAAAGAGATGAAAGCTATTGGCCACTGCCCCGTTTATAGTCCCGATGTACGTGTTTTGCGTCACCGCGTCCGTGTATGCAGGACAAGTTTGAGCCAACATCCGTCTGAAAAAATCCTAGGATTTTGTTGTCGGAATGTCCGAACAAAGTCCGACCGTGTGTACGGGGCATTATTCTGAAATTGATCAGAAATGCTTGCAGTCAGCCATGAGGCCTTCTCCTGAGAAACATCTAAAAGGTAATATTATAAATATATATATATAATTTTTAGGAATTTCACTGCAAAAGTCTAAATAAACTTTAAAGTGGTATTACACCCTAAACCAAAAATGTATTACATTGCAGCTTACCAATCATTAGATGTGGTGGCTGCATTCATTTTATTTTTTTGGCTTTTTCCCTCTGTTTTCCCTAGTGATCTGGCAAGTAACATATCTCCTATATTAGTGAGACACAACTCTGAATTACTGAGCACAGGAGGCACAGCAGGCATCAAAATTGTCAGTCTGGGGGAGGGTAGTGTTAAATGTATTAGTAGATTTAATTACACTAATATAATCAGTTACAAGAAACAGTTGTTAAGGATAAAGGTGTTACTTAAATAAATAAAAGCTGATCATTTTAATCATACCTACCAATGGTTTGTGTCATCTATGTTAACTGATACATTCTGCTTGAGATATTTTGCTTTTGAAAAACAACAGACTTATTGGCTGGATCCCCAAATGAAAACGGAAGAAACAAAGCCTAAAAAAAGAAACAAAATTGGCCATCACATCTAAGAATTGGTAACCTTCAATATAATAAATGTTTGCTTTTGGGTTAAATTCCACTGAAAGTTATTTCTCTAGTGTTCTACTTCATAATACACAGCAGTGTTGCTAAATCAGAATAATATCCAAAGAGGTAGCTCTTCCAAAAGGAATGTAGTAGTAGCAGTCTTTGCTATCTCCTCATGAGAGTTATGGGAAACAAACAATGTTTGCACCTGAAGAGTGTGCCTCAAGCAAAATGTCCAGGTGCCAGAGTATCAATCTTTCACAGTGGCAGACAGATGCACATTTAACAAAGAATTAAGTTCTTGGCTCTTGGATGGAAGAGGAATGCACCTTAAAACGATTGTAAAGGCAGAAGGTTTTTATATTTCAATATTTTTATTAAGTTTGCGAAAAAGAGTACAGACACAGAGATAAGAGAAAAGATCATACGTCAGCCCACATGGCCTAAAATTGCATTAGGCACATTTAAAACATTGGCATAGGTAATATTGTTACAAAGCTACATACTACTATCGGAAACCTATGAAGCCAGCTGAAACAGAATTTATAAACCTGCACAGGTAACCCTGAGTTTGATGATGGACAAGGAGTCTTTAGGAGTCAATCCTGCCACCCCAATAGGAGCAAGCTGTGGCAAGCTGAGTGACTCCGTCTAGACTGCTCGGCCACCCAGGGAAGCCATTCCTGGTCTTCAGGAGTTTCCAAACAAAAGAATTACTATATTTCCAACTATAAAGTAACATACTATTGGAGAAAGATTACCAACTTCAGAACAGTTTCCTTTCGCCTGTGTTAACGGAAGCTGAGAGGGTGGGCATCTGCAGGAGAAAAAGTAGAGAAGAAGAGAAAGGAGGAGTTAGAGAGTAGAAGGAGCAAAGCATAAGGGAGACCGACTGACTAGGAGGCAGAAGGTTTTTTTATCTTAAAGTGAAGTTCCACCCAAAAATGCAACTTCCGCTTTAAGGGAAGGTGACCCCCTGACATGCCACATTTGGCATGTCATTTTTTTGGGGTGGGGGAGCAGAGACTCTTTTTAGAAAGTTCCAGCTCCCACTTCCTCCCGGCAGACCACGGCACTGGAAGGGAGATCACCTCTCCCCCCTCCCTCTTGGCAATCATCTGAGACACGTCACAGGTCCCAGATGATTGTCCGGCCAGTCACAGCGTGCTGGGCGGCTCGCGCATGCGCAGTGCATGCCCGGCTGTGAAGCCACAGCTGGGCGCCCACAGTGACAATGTCTGCGCCACAGAGAGGAGGGGGAGATGAGCGGGGCTTCATTCCCTCGCATCGCTGGACCCTGGGACAGGTAAGTGTCTCATTATTAAAAGTCAGCAGATGCAGTATTTGTAGCTGCTGACTTTTATTTTTTTTTTTTAAGTGGAACTCTGCTTTAATGCATTCTATGCATTAAGATAAAAAAACCTTTTGTGTGCAGACGCCCCCCTCAGCCCCCCTAATACTTACCTTAGGTCCATCTGGATCCAGCAATGTTACAAGAGTGTTTCTGCTGCCCCGGACACCCCTCCTTTTTGGCTGCAACAGCAGCACAGTGCCATTGGCTCCCACTGCTGTCAAAGTCAGTCAGCCAATTAGGACAGAAAGGGGTCGGGCCGGGCCATAGCTCCCTGTCTGAATTGACACACAGAGCTGTGGCTCGGTTCGGATGCCCCCATAGCAAGCTGCTTGCTGTGGGGGCACTCAACAGGAAGGAGGGGTCAGGGGCACTGAAGAGGGACTGGAGAAGAGGAGGATCTGGACTGCTCTGTGCAAAACCACTACACAAGGCAGTTATTTTTAACAAAAAAAACAAACAAGACTTTAGTATCCCTTTAAGACTGTTACAAGTAATAGGCATTGCCACTGTTCCATCTGATAGATGTGTAAATGTGTGAAAGAGTTTTAATAGGAAGTATTGAGAGCTTGAGAAGAATTTATCTGGAATACAAGTGTGTCATCCAAAAGGAGGTGGATTTTATGGTTGTAGCCTGTGTAACCTGGGGGACAGGTAGCAGGCACAAAGCTCCCTGGGATGAGCAGTCTGTCAGGCACAGATACCAAAGCCAGTGGAATAGTGACAAACAGTGCGGTGTTTATTTGTGATATTTACAAGTCTATATACAGGTGCTGTACAGTGTTCCAAAAGAAACAAATAGGAACAAAAATAGCCAAAACAAAACCTAGCCGTGTCTCGGCACTAACTAAACAATATTTACAGATCCTAACTACTAAGCTGAGCAAGCCTACAGCTTGTCAGCTTCCACATACCTTTTTGCTCTCTTACACAGAAGTTCTCTGAGTATCCCAGGCCAAGAGCAAGGCTGTCTTGCTCAGGTGAGCTTTAAATTAGCCTGGGGGAGGGGACCAAGACCTGAACCGGACCATGGATCAGAGATCCCTGAACCTGTATGAGAGGAGCCTGGGAGATGTATAAACCCCGAACAGGACTTTTCCTGGCTCTCTCTGGGAGGCTCTGCTACATATCCTCCCCCCTTGTTTCAACCCCAGGGTTGGAACACCTGTAGCCCAACAGGAGTGAACACGGGACAGGGCATCTACATTCCCCATCTCAACACCTGGCCTGTGTTTTACAGTGAATGAGTAATCCTGTAGAGCCAAAAACCACCGGTTCACCCGTCTATTAGTCTCCTTCTTTTGGGCCATCCATTTCAGAGGAGCATGGTCAGTTATTAACTCAAACTGGCGTCCTAACAAATAGTACCTGAGTGCGTCCACGGCCCACTTTATGGCTAAACACTCCTTTTCAATGACTGCATACCTTTGCTCATGGTCGTTGAGCTTTCTGCTTAGGTACACCACAGGGTGTTCTTCCCCATTGTGTACCTGTGATAGTACTGCCCCAATACCAACATCAGACGCATCCGTCTGAACCAAAAAATCTTTGGCGAAATCGGGGGAGTACAGTACTGGCTGTGCACAAAGAGCCTTCTTCAGGACTTGGAAAGATTCCTCTGCTACTGAGGACCATTTCACCATTACAGAGTCTTTCCCTTTCGTAAGGTCTGTCAGTGGGGCAGCTATAGTTGCAAAATTTGGGATAAATCTTCTATAATACCCCGCAATGCCAAGAAAGGCCCTGACCTGCTTCTTGTTTGCAGGACGTGGCCATTCCTGGATAGCTTCTATTTTATTCACTTGAGGTTTTATGACACCACGCCCAATAGTGTAGCCCAAATACTTGGCTTCCTCTAGACCAATGGCACATTTTTTTGGATTTGCTGTAAAACCTTCTTTGAAGAGGGAATCGAGGACAGCCTGGACACGGGGCAAGTGAGACTCCCAGTCAGTGCTATGTACCACTATGTCATCTAGATATGCTGCTGCATATTGTCGGTGGGGTCTTAGAGTCCTGTCCATGGCCCTCTGAAATGTGGCGGGGGCATTTTGCAACCCAAACGGCATTTTTTTATATTGAAAGGAACCCTCCGGGGTCACAAATGCAGTCTTCTCTTTGGCGCTACCAGTCAGGGGTATTTGCCAATAACCTTTTGTCAAGTCCAAAGTGGTCAGATAGCGAGCCTTGCCAAGTCGGTCTATAAGTTCGTCCACTCTGGGCATTGGGTACGTGTCAAACTTTGTCACTGCATTAAGCTTCCTGAAGTCATTACAGAACCTCCAAGTGCCATCCGGTTTTGGGACTAACACGATGGGGCTAGACCAGTCACTATTGGATTCCTCAATGACATCTAGCTCCAACATTCTTTTAACTTCCTCGCTGATGTCCTTTCTCCTCGCTTCAGGAATTCGGTATGGTTTTAGTTTGACACGGACCCCAGGTTCAGTAACAATATCATGCTGAACTGCTGAAGTCGTGCCAGGTAACTCTGAAAATTTCTCTCTATTTCTTATTAGGAATTCTCTAGTTTCCTGCTTTTGAGAATATGACAGGGTGTCTGGAATCGTGACCTCAGGGATCAGAGGGGACTCAGTACCCTTAGGCGTTACCGGGAGGGACCTCATAGTTAACGCCAGTCTATCCTTCCAGGGCTTTAACAGGTTTATGTGGTAAATCTGTTCGGGCTTCCTTTTTCCTGGTTGATATATTTTGTAATTGACCTCCCCAACTCTTTCAATTACTTCAAAGGGACCCTGCCACTTAGCCAGGAACTTGCTCTCAACAGTGGGAACTAACACCAGGACCCTATCACCAGGTGAGAAAACACGGAGTTGGGCCCCCCTGTTGTATATCCTTTGTTGAGCTGTTTGGGCCTGTAGTAAGTGTTCTTTTACCAACGGCATGATTGCTGCAATCCTGTCCTGCATTTGAGCGATATGCTCAATGACACTTTTATGGGGTGTCTGCTCCCCCTCCCAAGTTTCTTTGGCTATGTCCAAGAGTCCCCGAGGGTGTCTCCCATAAAGCAACTCAAAGGGAGAGTACCCCGTGGAGGACTGGGGAACCTCCCTGATGGCAAACATCAAGTATGGTATCAGGAAGTCCCAGTTTTTCCCATCCTTGTCAACAACCTTTTTTAACATGCTCTTTAATGTTTTATTGAAGCGTTCCACCAAGCCATCCATTTGAGGATGGTACACCGAGGTTCGCAATTGCGTCACCTTAAATAACTTGCACAGCTCTCTAGTTATTTGTGACATAAATGGGGTGCCCTGGTCTGTAAGGACTTCTTTAGGGATTCCAACACGACTGAACACCATAAACAGCTCTTTGGCAATGTTTTTAGCAGACGCGGTGCGTAAGGGAATTGCCTCTGGGTAACGGGTAGCATAATCCATGATTACGAGGATATGCTGATGACCTCGGGCAGACTTGGGGAGTGGACCCACAAGGTCCATGGCAATCCTCTCAAAGGGCACTTCAATAATGGGCAAGGGCACTAAAGGACTTCGGAATTGTTGTAGTGGGGCTGACATCTGACACACAGGACAGGATTGACAATAATTCTCAATATCCTTCTGTATTCCGGGCCAATAAAACCTGCGCAACACCCTTTCAGTAGTTTTCTCAACCCCTAAATGACCTCCTAGCAAGTGCCCATGGGCAAGTTCCAACACCACCCGTCTGTATGGCTTAGGGACCACCAACTGTTCAACCACTTCATCATTTTTTTTACATACACGATACATTAAATCCTCATTGCTGCTAAAATAAGGAAAACAGAGCCTGTCCCCTGATTCGACAGGTACATCATTAATCACCATTACATTTTCCCAGGCCCTGGCAAGGGTTGGGTCTTTTCTCTGCTCGGTACCAAAATTTTCCTTGTGTACATTAAGGTCAGCAAACTCCAATGTAGGCTCAGATTCAGCAGATGGCTGTCCAGCTCCACTGGTTGTGGGGACCTCCTCAGGCTCCTCCAGCTCTCCTGCCATAACTGAGAAAGGAAAACCTGGGGAGCCCTGAGAAGAGTCCCCTGAACCCATATTGTCAGTAGCGGCCAGGAGTTCTGGCTCTGTCACTGAGTCAGCTACTGCGACTGGGTCGGGACGATCCCACAGTTCCCAAAACTTAGGGAAGTCCCTACCAATGATGGCCTCGTGCACCAAGTGGGGCACAAGTCCGACCGGATGGGTCACCGTACCTAAGCCAGTTTTAAACTGAACGGTAGCTATAGGATACTCGCGGGTATCCCCATGTACACAGATCACAGCAATTTTTTTAGCATGCAAATTCACAGAGTCAACCATCTCAGCTGTAACCAAAGTCACTAGACTTCCAGAGTCTAGCAAGGCCGTAATAGGCTTATTATTAACAGTCATTTGGCACATGTGTTTTCCCATACTTGGTGCTGCAGCGCATGAAACAGCAGCAAACATAGACTGCCTTCTAATGGACAGATCGCACTGCATTGGTTCATCTGTCAATGGACAGTTTGCTGCAACATGTCCCAGTTCTTGGCAACGAAAACACCTGATGTTTCCCCAGTTTGGTTTGCTGACAGGCAGTAGCTTCCCTTGTTTGGGACGCCAAACTTCAGTCCTGGCACCAAAAATCCTCCCCCCTATTTCCTTGCCATGCTTACCACCCACTTCCCCTGGAACAGTCTTACCGGTTGCCTGGGGAGACCGTGGCTTTGGGCGGAAAGTCCGTGCGGCTGTAGGGGTGGTGACCAGGTTCTCTGCAGCAAAGTACCTTTCAACAAGTTCCACGAGGTTATCCGCCGAGTTGGGGTCTCCTTGACTCACCCACTTCTGCAGGGGAACTGGTAGTGACCTCAGGAACTGGTCCATGACCACACGCTCCACTATTTGTGGCCGAGACAGGGACTCCGGCTGTAGCCATTTTCTCACCAAGTGAATTAGGTCGAACATCTGCGATCTTGGGGGCCTCTCGTCTTGGAAGAACCAGCTGTGGACCCGCTGTGCTCGAACTGCCAGGGTGACACCAAGTCGCGCCAGGATTTCCCGCTTGACCTTTTCATAGTCTCCTGCTTCTGCTGACTCCAAATCATAGTAGGCCTTCTGCGATTCTCCAGACAGCAAGGGGGCGACCAGTCCTGCCCACTGGGTTTTGGGCCAACCTTCCCTCTCAGCGGTCCGTTCAAAGGTTAAGAGAAAGGCCTCTGGATCATCATCTGCAGTCATCTTGGAAAGAAAGCGACCCACATTAATAGCTGAGGGCTTGTCTCCAACAACATTAACTTTAGCAGGTGACCACTGTGCTAGCGTCTCCACAACCGCAGCCAAGGTTTTCCTATCCTCTTTTGCATCAGTGGCTAGCTGTTCAAACAGCCTCTGCGATAGCTCCTGTACAGCACCAATCTGTTGGCACAGCGCCTTGGTTTGCTCCTGTGCGATAGCGTTTGTTTGCTGCAGTGCAGCGTTTGCTTGTTGCTGTGCAGCATTGGATTGTTGCTGTGCAGCATTGGATATCACCAATTGTTTTAGGATTTCCTCCATGTTTAGTCACTCTAGGTACTGGCCTTTTAAGTAGTAACTTACTACAGCTGGCCGCAGTCTCCACCATATGTAACCTGGGGGACAGGTAGCAGGCACAAAGCTCCCTGGGATGAGCAGTCTGTCAGGCACAGATACCAAAGCCAGTGGAATAGTGACAAACAGTGCGGTGTTTATTTGTGATATTTACAAGTCTATATACAGGTGCTGTACAGTGTTCCAAAAGAAACAAATAGGAACAAAAATAGCCAAAACAAAACCTAGCCGTGTCTCGGCACTAACTAAACAATATTTACAGATCCTAACTACTAAGCTGAGCAAGCCTACAGCTTGTCAGCTTCCACATACCTTTTTGCTCTCTTACACAGAAGTTCTCTGAGTATCCCAGGCCAAGAGCAAGGCTGTCTTGCTCAGGTGAGCTTTAAATTAGCCTGGGGGAGGGGACCAAGACCTGAACCGGACCATGGATCAGAGATCCCTGAACCTGTATGAGAGGAGCCTGGGAGATGTATAAACCCCGAACAGGACTTTTCCTGGCTCTCTCTGGGACGCTCTGCTACACCTGCTATATTCAATCCTTGTATATTTGGGCCTTGTCTTATTGCATGTGCCAGGGGCTCGATTGTTTGGATGAAAATAATTGGGAAAAAGGAGCATCCCTGTCTCATCCCTCTGCGGATCTAGAAAGGAGTTAGCAAAAGACTAGGCATCGTATGTAGGCCCAAAGCTCATCATAAAGTGCCTCCACCCATTTTCTATATTCTATCCATTTTTGTTTTGCGGTGCACCAAAAAGATCTAAAAATGTTCACGGCACACCTTAAAAGATTTTACAATTTTTGTGGTGAAGAAGTTATTTATTTATAGAGGATTTATTTATAGATGAGAAAAAGCCAATGGATTTGTGGCAGTTAATTATGGCTAAAGTCTATTTTTGTAACCAGTTCTTAAAAGTTCATAAGGGGATGAAAAAAGAGAAAATCCATCTAGGCTGCCAGTCCAAGTGTTTAAGCAGACTCTTACGTTAATACTGTAGTGTAGACAAAAGAGAAAAGGGGACAGGAGCTTCAAAGTCTAAGTGTAGTATCTCACAAAATTATTAAAAGAATCAACAAATATCCATACACATGAGGGAGGAAGTATACAGGCACATCATAAAAAGAAGGTGCTTCCGTGGTGCTGGTGAAGTTGGTACAGGGCTCATGCTCTCAGAGGGCTTGAGAAATGAGCATTGCGGCCTCTCTTTGTACTATCGCGCATGCTCTGAAATGCGCTGTGTCATTTGCTCCTGGTGATATTTTTACGGAATTTGTATTTATTTATTTTACTAGTAATGGTGGTGATCAGCAATTTTTAGTGGGACTGCAAATTGGACACCTGACACTTTTGACACTTTTTGGGGACCAGTGACATTATTACAGGGATCAGTGCAAAAAACAATGCACTGTTACTGTACTAATGACACTAGTAGAGAAGGGGTTAACATCAGGGGTGATCAAATGGTTAAGTGTGTCCCTAGGGGGTGCTTTCTAACTGTGGGGGATGTGCTTTCACTAAAGGAAAAGGCGATAGTAAAAATTCAGTTTTTAGGCAGGGTAGGCTTTCCAGAAGAGAAGAGTTTTCAGGGACCACCAAGAGGTGGCTTGAGTAGGAGATAGCTGGAGATTATGATTAATGATTTGTACTGTCCTGGCATTTTAGGCCCTCAAGAAATACAGAAGGATTGATCATAGACATGTGCGGTTTGTTTCATTCTGAATTAAAATTCGAACGAATATTCATTATACAGAAATTCGGATGTATCCGAATTTCTGAATTCGAATAGTACCGAATTTAAACGTATTCGAAATATGAAAAAAAAAAATTGGACAAAATTATAATTTGAATCATTTTCAAATCGTTTTTGAATACTTTTCAATTTCGAATAGTTTTCATATTGGATTTCAAAAACTTTTTGAATTCGGAATAGTTCTCAAAATCGAGTTTGGAATTTGAATTGTTTTCCAATTTCCAAAGAGAATAAAATAGAATAGAAAATAAAGGAATAGAATAAACAAATATTCTATTTCTTTATATTCTATTTTATTTTATTCTTTTTGGAAATTGGAAAACATTTCAAAATTCGAAAACTATTCAAAATTGATTCTAAAACTTTTCGAAACGTTTAGAAAATGAATAAACAAAACAAATTCCGAAAACGAATTAAACAAATGAAACTAATTTAACTAAACAAACTAGAAAGTAATTGTCATTCAAAGTGTTACAGCACTGAAATTTGAAAACAGACGTACAGCTACACCCAGAGGAGCCAACCTGCAGCAGTATAACTGCGGCGGCTGGTCCTCAAGTGGTTTTAAACACTATTTTGCCTGGAAAAAAACCAAAAACTTAAAAGTAATTTTTGTAAATCAAGTAAATATTGCAAATTATGTAGTCTTTTATACAGCCAGTAGATGTTGCTTTAGGCTTTTTTTTTTCACCCATTCCACTTTGTTTTCTGACCTAATTAAAAATATTGTTGCTTAAATGGTTCAATATCTGAAGTGTATGATTTAGAGGAATGCCTAATGCACTTGCGTGAATATCCCTCATCCCTTAGTGGATGGCTTAATTTGAGTTTTTAGCGAGGTAGCTTGTGCTATGCTGTATCTTTCAATAACTCATGGTTATTTAGGATTGACAAGTATTTAAATGTTTATTTGTTAACCATGATTGTATAAAGTTAGTAAAAGAATTTAACAAAACATTAGTTTTAAATGTATAAACTGGAAAAATAAAAAGTTTTAAGAAAATTATAATTTCTCAATAGGAACTGTTTGGCTCATTAGCAAATAATCTTCAATCCTGTCCACAAGAAGCAGCTCAAAGCACTACAGAATAGGCAATTATCTTTGATGTCAAAGCACTCAAAGAATCAAGACAACCCTTGCACATCTATGTGTATTGACTAAATCATGTTTAGTTAAAATGCACTACTGCATGCTTTTGTAACTTTTACACTATCCATGGATTGGAAGATCCTACTTCTCTGAACCATGAGAGCAATACACTCTTCTATATGGGAGAACTTTGAGGTCTCCACCCATGACACAAGTGGATACTAATGAGAGGTACTTATTGAAAGAGTGGGGTGCTCCTCACCCAAAAGGATTTGGTCAGAATCCATACAATAGACAAAGTACCTCTCATTAGTGTCCACTTGTGTCATGGGTGGAGACCTCAAAGTTCTCCCATATAGAAGAGTGTATTGCTCTCATGGTTCAGATAAGTAGGATCTCCCAATCCATGGATAGTGTAGGACCCACTAATCATGGGGTACTTTGTCGCAGTAAGTGGGCTTAGCACCATATAGCAATATGGTGTGACCAAATCCCCATATTTTTTGATAATATTTTTTTAAAATGTCTAGGTGTTTTAAACTAGCCCTGCTGGAGGTAAATGTCTTTTTTGCATGTGTGCGCTGTAATATTTTGCTCTTATTAACCCGGATACTGCACTACTGGAGGCTGTCTTTTCTGTTTATTGCTTATTTTGACCTACTTGTAAGCTGTGTGGAGCCATTCTGGAGAAGGAATCCCATTGGTTATAAGGGAACCTGAACATCAGAGTTTGGTCCAACAGATTAATCAGCTTTTATGCTTTATTCGACCCCTTTTGGGTCTATAATGAAGGTTAGCTTGCACTTCACTTGGTGAAAGGAGCATAAGTTGGAAACTGTCAAACACTGTGGCGTCATCTCTATGAAGCTCTTTATGAAATAAAGACTTTCTGTATTATTATTATATGACTTTTTTGCATTACCTATTTATATATTCATTCAAGGATTTATTTTGCACTGGCACTTTATCTTTATGACACATTTAGAGTATAGTCATTGTTATTGTCACTTTTCAGTTATCACCCTACCATAGTATTGAGGCAGTGTGATCACACAATTTAATATTAATTTACAGGGAGGCAAGTGTCCTTCTCCACTAGTGTAATAATGTCACATATCTGGTAGGAGACTGAAATGACGAGGTCGGCCTCTCTTGTATCTTCAGCCCAGGCCCCACTGAGAGTGGAACAGATGGTGCCAAGGGACAGGAGGAACACGAGTGCCTGAATTGCCCCATATACATGAGTGGAATTTCCGTTGGAAAAATCTTGGATGGTTTTTCCAACGGGATTCCGCTCAAGCTTGGCTTGCATACACACGGTCACACAAAAGTTCTCTGAACTTTTGACCGTCAAGAATGCGGTGACATACAACACTACGAAGAGCCGAGAAAATGAAGTTCAATGCTTCTCAGCATGCGTCAAATTGTTTATGAGCATGCATGTTTTTTTGTGCGTCGGAATTGCATACAGACGAACAGAATTTCTGATAGGAACTTTTTCCGACGGAAAAATAGAGAACCTGCTCTCAATCTTTTGCTGGCAGAAATTCCAGCATACACACAGTCGGAATTTCCAACCAAAAGCTCTGACCAAAGAATTTCCGCTCGTGTGTACGGGGCATTAAGTGTAGATTGCTGGGCTTGTGGCAGAAGTTGTAGACTCTCTGATTCAGGCAGAACATCAAGTCAGGAACTTGAAGGATGCTGGGTAGATCAGCCGAGGATAAAGGGGAACTCCACCAGGCTTGCAGGTTCAGGATACGTGGCTTGCCGGGACTTCCCGTGGTCTGGAGACAAAAGCACACTGTGTCCAATGGAACCGGGATGAAGGACAGCCAGCACAGGCACTCAGAAGTAGCATGGAGCCAGGCAGGGAACAGAAGCTAAGTCAATAGAATATCCAGAGTCAGCAACAAGCAAGCAGCAAGGTACCAGGACATCAGACAGTAGCAAAGTCAGGAGTAAGCCGGGATCAGGAATCAATAATCAGTAGTATAAACAGAGTCCAACGCCAGGTCAGCAACAGATAACAAGCAGGATTCAAGCAGGGCATCAGGAAACAGCTGGAGACCAGTCAGCATTGAATAGGAGTCAGGGCACCCTTTAAATAGGCCATCTGGCAGCAATTGGATTTGTGGACGTGCTCCCACGAGTGCACGCATTCCTATGCGCATTGTCGCATATGGGAATCTGGAGTCGCTTGTGCGCCTGCGTACATGTGTGCACCCGACGTGTCACAGCAGTTCTCTTACAAATAGTAATAACCGTGTGGTCAGAATCACATAATATCTGATATAGTGGAGAAAACACTTGCTGTAAAAGCCATTTATCCACAACAAAGAGGTAAATGCAAAAATAAGATTGGTGCCTTAGTGAGAAATAAATTAAGTCCTTTGCATTGGCGTGAAGACAGCTCCTCACATAATAAACATCTTCATTATGGTTGAGAGCTCACAGAGTAGAGGAGCGGCCCTTGGGTGTGGAGGGCATATCTAGATGAGTATCAACCATTTGGTTAAACTCACCACACATGATTAAGTTACCATACCTTAATGCCAATAGTTTCTTGAACACCTTTGGGAGAAACCATAGTTGATGGGAGTTGGAGCATAGATATTCACCAACTATACGGCCTGTTAATATCGGACGTCAAGTTTATAAATCTGCTATCTGGGTCAATACCAGAAGGGTTCAACATAAATAATACTGTGTTCCTAATTGCCAGCAACACTCCTCTCTTCTTTGACGAGAAAGTTGACAAAAAAATAACAACTTCCTCCTAGGTGATTTATATGTCTTGCAATGTTATATTTTTTGCTAATTTTTCCTGTTCAGGAAATGAAGTTGTTAATTTTACTAGATTATTTCACTACAAAACAGGTTCAGTCTTCATTATAAACATGCAAAAAAAATTGTGTACTAATGAAGAAAGCTGCAGTGTCTGTATACATTTGGAATAAAATTAAACTTCAACTGCAGGAGATGCTTTAAAGTGATTGTAAAGGCTCGTTTAAAAAAAATAAAATAAATAACAAACATGTCATACTTACCTCCTCTGTACAATTGGTTTTGCACAGAGCAGCCGGGATCCTCCTCTTCTCAGGTCCCTCTTTGCTTCTCCTGGCCCCTCCCTCCTATCGAGTGCCCCCCCAGCCAGCAGCTCTTTATGGGGGCACCCGAGCCGAGTCAGAGTTCTGTATATCCATTCAGACACAGAGCCCTGACCTGGCCCCACCCCCTCTGTCCCCTAATTGGCTGACTGACTTTGATTGACAGCCGAAGGAGCCAATGGCACCGCTTTTGTGTTTCAGCCAATCAGAAGGAGTGTCCCGGATGGCTTAGACACTCATGGACATCACTGGAGAGGGATGGAGCTCAGGTATGTGATTGGGGGTGCTGGGGAGGCTGCTATACACAGAAGGTTTTAAATCCTAATGCATAGAATACATTAAGATAAAAAACCTTTTGCCTTTACAGCTCCTTTCAATTGACCTCTCTGCAGGATTCAGGGAAAAGCAGTCACAAAAACAGCAAATTATATCTTTGGATGTACAGAATGCCTGCCATGTTGCAAAGAAGTAATAAATATTTGATAGCTTCCAAATGTTACTGTTTTGAATTGTATTATGTAAATGCTGCTATGCTAAGTAATAACATAAAATTAATCTCCTAGTGTCTCTAAAGCCCTCTTTGCCTTCCCTAGCTTGAGACCAAACATTACTGCATCAGTATCGGGCTATGCATTAGAAGTGACTCTTGCCATACATCTCTTCCCTATGTCATCGTCAGAGCTTTATGTTAAAGTCTAACTCCACGTGCCTTTAAACAGAAAATCTGACCATAGATAGATTGAAATTTTGCCAGTTTAGCAGGAACCTTATGGATTTCTAACCATGTATGGGCAGGCTGGTTGTACTGGAATTGATCTATTGAACGACATCAGTACAACCAGCCTGTCATTTTTTTTCATTTGATCACTGCTGATAGCTATAACCACAAGCAGTGATCATTGTATCATTGCCTGGGAAACCTCCCGCTGTCAGAATACAACAGCACGGTGGGGGGGATTCAACCTGCGGTTGAAAGAAAGAAAGTTGCATCATGTATGCATTACCTTAGTTTGGGCCAAGCTGGACAAAACAAACTATTCCCTTCACTAACAGATATGCCTGCTGGGCATGCTCTATAAACTGTATGTGGCAACTAGGGATGAGCTTCGAGTTCGAGTCGAACTCATGTTCGACTCGAACATTGGCTGTTCGCAAGTTCGCCAAATAGCAAACAATTTGGGGTGTTCGCGGCAAATTCGAATGCCGCGGAACACCCTTTAAAAGTCTATGGGAGAAATCAAAAGAGCTAATTTTAAAGGCTTATATGCAAGTTATTGTCATAAAAAGTGTTTGGGGACCTGGGTCCTGCCCCAGGGGACATGGATCAATGCAAAAAAAGTTTTAAAAACGGCCGTTTTTTCAGGAGCAGTTATTTTAATAATGCTTAAAGTCAAACAATAAAAGTGTAATATCCCTTTAAATTTCGTAGCCGGGGGGTGTCTATAGTATGCCTGTAAATGGGCGCATGTTTCCCCTGTTTAGAACAGTCTGACAGCAAAATGACATTTCAAAGGAAAAAACCCATTTAAAACTACTCGCGGCTATTGCATTGCCGACAATACACATAGAAGTTCATTGATAAAAACGGCATGGGAATTCCCCACAGGGGAACCCCAAACCTAAATTTAAAAAAAAAATGACGTGGGAGTCCCCCTAAATTCCATACCAGGCCCTTCAGGTCTGGTATGGATATTAAGGGGAACCCCGGCCAAAATTTTTTAAAAAAATAACGTGGGGTTCCCCCTAAATTCCATACCAGACCCTTCAGGTCTGGTATGGATTTTAAGGGGAACCCCGCGCCAAAAAAAATGGCGTGGGGTCCCCCCAAAAATCCATACCAGACCCTTATCCGAGCACGCAACCTGGCAGGCCGCAGGAAAAGAGGGGGGGATGAGAGTGCGGCCCCCCCTCCTGAACCATACCAGGCCACATGCCCTCAACATTGGGAGGGTGCTTTGGGGTAGCCCCCCAAAACACCTTGTCCCCATGTTGATGAGGACAAGGGCCTCATCCCCACAACCCTGGCCGGTGGTTGTGGGGGTCTTTGGGCGTGGGGCTTATCGGAATCTGGAAGCCCCCTTTAACAAGGGGACCCCCAGATCCCGCCCCCCTGTGTGAAATGGTAAGGGGGTACTTACCCCTACCATTTCACTAAAAAACTGTCAAAAATGTTAAAAATGACAAGAGACAGTTTTTGACAATTCCTTTATTTAAATGCCTCTTCTTTCTTCTATCTTCCTTCATCCTCTGGTTCTTCTGGTTCTTCCTCCAGCATTCTCGTCCAGCATCTCCTCCGCGGCGTCTTCTATCTTCTTCTCCTCGGGCCGCTCCGCACCCATGGCATGGGGGGAGGCTCCCGCTCTTCTTTTCATCTTCTTCTCTTCTTCCTTCTTCTCTTTTTCTCTTCTTCTCTTCTTCATTTTCTTCTCCGGGCCGCTCCGCATCCATGCTGGCATGGAGGGAGGCTCCCGCTGTGTGACGGCGTCTCCTCGTCTGACTGTTCTTAAATAACAGGGGGCGGGGCCACCCAGTGACCCCCACCCCCCTCTGACGCACGGGACATGACGGGACCTCCCTGTGGCATTCCCCGTGATGTCACAGGGAAGTCCCATCAAATCACTGTGCGTCAGAGGGGGGGGGGGGGTCACTGGGTGGCCCCGCCCCCCGTTATTTAAGAACCATCAGACGAGGAGACGCTGTCACACAGCGGGAGCCTCCCTCCATGCCAGCATGGGTGCGGAGCGGCCCGGAGAAGAAAATGAAGAAGAGAAGAAGAGAAGAAAAGAAGAAGAGAAGAGCGGGAGCCTCCCCCCATGCCATGGGTGCGGAGCGGCCCGAGGAGAAGAAAATAGAAGATGCCGTGGAGGAGATGCTGGACGAGAATGCCGGAGCAAGAACCAGAAGAACCAGAAGATGAAGGAAGATAGAAGAAAGAAGAAGCATTTAAATAAAGGAATTGTCAAAAACTGTCTCTTGTCATTTTTAACATTTTTGACAGTTTTTTAGTGAAATGGTAGGGGTAAGTACCCCCTTACCATTTCACACAGGGGGGGGCGGGATCTGGGGGTCCCCTTGTTAAAGGGGGCTTCCAGATTCCGATAAGCCCCCCGCCCGCAGACCCCCACAACCACCGGCCAGGGTTGTGGGGATGAGGCCCTTGTCCTCATCAACATGGGGACAAGGTGTTTTAGGGGCTACCCCAAAGCACCCTCCCAATGTTGAGGGCATGTGGCCTGGTACGGTTCAGGAGGGGGGGCCGCACTCCCGTCCCCCCCTCTTTTCCTGTGGCCTGCCAGGTTGCATGCTCGGATAAGGGTCTGGTATGGATTTTTGGGGGGACCCCACGCCGTTTTTTTTTTTTGGCGCGGGGTTCACCTTAAAATCCATACCAGACCTGAAGGGTCTGGTATGGAATTTAGGGGGAACCCCACGTCATTTTTTTTTTAAATTTTGGCCGGGGTTCCCCTTATTATCCATACCAGACCTGAAGGGCCTGGTATGGAATTTAGGGGGACTCCCACGTCTTTTTTTTTTTTAATTTTGGTTTGGGGTTTCCCTGTGGTGAATTCCCATGCTGTTTTTATCAATGAACTTCTATGTGTATTGTCGGCAATGCAATAGCCGCGGGTAGTTTTAAATGGGTTTTTTCCTTCTAAATGTCATTTTGCTGTCAGACTGTTCTAAACACGGGAAACATGCGCCCCTTTACAGGCATACTATAGACACCCCCCAGCTACGAAATTTAAAGGGATATTACACTTTTATTGTTTGACTTTAAGCATTATTAAAATCACTGCTCCTGAAAAAAACGGCAGTTTTTAAAACTTTTTTTTGCATTGATCAATGTCCCCTGGGGCAGGACCCAGGTCCCCAAACACTTTTTATGACAATAACTTGCCTATAAGCCTTTAAAATTAGCACTTTTGATTATTCATGTTCGTGTCTCATAGACTTTAACGGTGTTCGCGTGTTCGAACAAACTTTTTTCCTGTTTGCATGTTCTGGTGCGAACCGAACAGGGGGGTGTTCGGCTCATCCCTAGTTGCAACAGTTACAGTATACAGAGCTGTGTTCTGTGACAGCAGGACAGGACCTTCTTGTCTTGTTCAAGGAACAAAATGAAGTCATGCTGAGTGCTACTCAGCCATTTACAACAAGCTTTGTGTTCTATGAATAAATACAATGCTTCCTCTGACTGACTAAAGAGGAGATTGTGACATCATTCGCCTGTTTCTTTCAACCAATCAGACAAAGCTTTTGACTCTGCTGCTGGAACACAGTACTGAATACTATAGGTAACTGATGCTACATAACATTTATACAGCTTGCCAACCAGATGCACCAGTTATTAAAAGGGATAGTTCATTTGGGCCAGCTTGGCCCAAATTAAACATTTAAAGGCACAGTAAACATGGAGTTTGTTTCTTTTATTGTAAATCTACAGTGCAGCTACTTTATTATGATTCACCTTCACTTTCTAAGTTACTTCCTTCACTCAAAATAAGAAAGAAGCACCAGGATAATTCTCTAGCATGTCCAATGCCAATTATACCCCTTCTATTTATTGTCTACCAACATACAAGAAAAAAAGAGAATCAACAGTGGGGCAAAAATGACAAACAAATTAAGACAACTGCATATGCTATGTTTAAAGGTAATTGATTGAGAACAAATGACCACCATTTCTATGTACAATAAATGTTGAAGCAGTAAAAGAATTTAGCATTTATATTGTGTCATAAAATGTGGCTGAATCAAAGTCAGAAGCTGATGCTGAATTCTGCTTGTAGACAGAAAATGCAATAATCATGTGAACATAAATATAGGTCATAAAATTTGTTGAATAAAGAGTGATCAGTATACAATTAAAGGCAAGCTCCTGCCATGGTTTGCCATTGTGGAATTACTAAATTGTCAAAGAAGTGTCAAGTATATCTCTCCTAGGGCCTCGGGATCTATAATCATTTTTGTTTCAAATGGTGTTGACAATATCCACCTCACCTTGGCAGACGAGACAGCTGTAGGGAGATGAACAATTCCTATCTAGTACTAGGCAAGAAACAATACTGTTTAGAACTGTAGAGATATTTTTACAAATTGCCATGTCACAAAATGAACTTGACCAGAGATAAGGAGCTGGAGATAAAATTAACAAATGATTTATATGTACAAGGCATCAACAAGAATTATAGGGCAGACACTCTGGTCCCCTTTGAAATTAAACAAATGCACAGAGCTCTTGGCCTGGGAACCTCAGACAACTTCTGTCTAGGAGAGCAAAGGGTACGCCATTCAGTTGCAGCGCAGATTTATTTATCTTGACAGCAACAGCCCATACCCAGTACAGCCCATACCATCGAATCTGCGTTCCAGCCCTCCATTCGACTGTCCGGCGGAGGTGCAAGCCTCGTCTTGGATCACGATCGTATCCTGGAAGTCTGCGCTGAACACACAAGCCGGCAGCGCAGAGGAACAAGGCTCTTTCACATCAGAGAGTGCAGAAACCACGTATGGCCTCTATGGAACTTCCCGTGCCGGACTAACAAGCTTTTATATGCTAGTGCTTTTAATGCAAATGTATCTTTAAATAATACTATCTTACTAAGAGGCGCCTTTGCTGTTTCTTCTTCTCTTACATATTGGAGTGGCTTCACCTCCCTTCATAAGGCTGCCCTGCTAACAGACTGTTTACATCTCACAAAGAGCTTTTTATTGCTTAAAGGACTTTTTTTGATGTGCATTGAGGTTTATTGTTTACATTGAAACCTGCGCTGCTTTTTGTTGTTGTATTTCTTGTGCCCATCATATGCAGACACTGTGCCCATCATATGCAGCCAACTCTGTCCAGCAAATCTAGCCAAATGTACTCACCATATGCAGCCACTGTGCCCATCATATGCAGCCAACTGTGCCCAGCAAATGCCGCCAACTGTGCTCATTATATGCAGCCAACTGTACCCATAAAATGCAGCCACTTGTGCCCATCATATGCAGCCACTTGCCCATTAAATGCAGCCACTGTAAACAACCGACCCCCCCCTGGCATCACCCCCCACGCGTGCGCTGTTTGCGGCTCTGGTGTAGCACCCCCCGATCGGATCGCAGATCGCGGCTCTGGTAAACCCCCTGCCTCCTGATTGGCGGTGGGAAGGTTAGTGTGGAAATAGCGAATATTAATTTGCTATCATCACACAATTGGGTGGGATCAGGGCGCACTCTCTGCGCCCCAGTCCCACCCTATTTTGAAGCCTATTAGAGCCTCTGGCTCTAATCAGGTGATTCAAAAAGTACCACCCCCTCCCACCCCCGCCATAGGAATCCATGCATCCCGAAAGGATTAGGGGGGGGCCCACAGTGCATGGGCTGCCACTGGTGTACTGTAACACTATTTTATTGCCAAATTTACATGTAGATAGGGTTTGGGATACTGTATGTGGAGAAACAGTATTTTATGGCCTTGTAGCATGGTTTTTATATTATATGTTTCTGTACAATAAATTTGATTTATGGAATGTGAGAAATGATTTATTGGATAATCCTACATTTTTTGTATATTTTTGCTCTGTTTTATATCATTCTTTACTGTTATGCTAAAAGTGGGGACACCACCAATTTTGGTTTGTATATTTTGTTCAATTTTCTGAGTACCAGCGTGCATAGCTAATCGACTGATACAAATGATCGGACATTCCGACAACAAAATCCATGTTTTTTTTTCCGACGGATGTTGTCTTGCATACCTACAGTCACACAAATCATGTCTGAATACAACAGGTACAACGAGCCGAGAAAAATTAAGTTCAATATCCAGAGCGGCTCTTCTGCTTGATTTCAAGCATGCGTGGAACTTTGTGCTTCGGAATTGTGTACACACAATCGGAATTTCTGACAATGGATTTTGTTTTCGGAAAATTTGAGATCCAGATCTCAAATTTTGTGTGATGGAAATTCCGATGGAAAATGTCTGATGGAGCCTACACATGGTCGGAATTTCCGACAACAAGCTCTCATCGAACATTTTCCATCGGAAAATCCGACCTGGGTATTAGAGTGCTTACCCCCAGGCTTTGGTGAAAAGTATTCATGTTGGACAGTATTTAAGAGACCCGCAGAAATTGTCCAAGCTTTCAGGGCTTTAAAAAGTTAGCTTAAATTTTGAGGAATAGATTTTTGAAAGAAGGATATAAGCTGATTGAATAAAAATGATCAAAAGGCTAAACACAGCACAAGGGAAGATTTATTCTATGGACAGAACTGAATTTAGTCTAAACATCACTTCAATTTAGGAACATCACTAAATACTGTATATATCTTCACAATCTAGTTGTGTGTTTAGGTGGGCACAGTTACTTGGTGACATTTTGGTAGATAGTGACATTTCTTGGTGAGCAATATGAGTAAATGGAATGATAGAGTCACTAGATGCGAGAGATGTGAACATTGCTTTTATATTTTGAGGGACAAGCTCTTTACCTTTCCACTGGCAATCTGCTTTGGTGCAGCGGATGTGTGGATTGTGCTACCAAGGTGGTATATTATATTCTTGTCTGTGCTGGTAGAGCCTTTTATGTGAAAAAAAAAACTAATAAAAGTTTATAAAATGTTGAAATCCTGGGTTGTTAAGAAGGTCTATAAAAATTCCTGAGGTGAGAATTTTCATAAGGTTTTATAAGGTTGTTCCACAAAAGAAAAATATGGATCTGGGATCTGAAAGCAACCTCTGCTCCTTGATTGAATGACAGTTTTAGATTTAGTGCATTTCTTCTATAATAATATTATAATCTTGTTATTTTGATATAATAGAAACAAGCATCTATCAAATTTGACAAAATTGGTTGGAATGGGACTTTTGAGGCATAATATCAAATACAAAAAAAATATACAAATTTTATTCAAGTCTCATGAAAACCTCAGAAAAACAAGAGAACAGATGTAATAGTGATCATAATACAATTTTGGTATAAGTTTCGTATAAGTCTCAGATTCTGACGTGTTTCGAGAAACTGTCTTCTTCAGAGGAATTGAGAAGTACATACACTGAAAATGAACAAAAGCATAACTTCAACACTGATTCCACATATCAAAAACAGAACAACCCATTCTAGTAGTTCATACAGTTGTACACTTACAACCCAGTGCATTACATAACATGTAACTGTTACACAAACATCACTCTAGAGGGATGCCCAACCACCACCACACAGTAGAAAGGAGTCATCTTGAGATCCCCTATAATAAACACATTACTGCCACGGATATAAATAGTCTATCCCAAGAAGCCAATAACTTCAACTAGGTATATCAAAATAATAATATACAGCTGTGGGGTAAGAGAAACCAGCATTTAAATCAATGTAAAAAGGACTTTCCAAGATGGTGCCTGCATCCTAGGATCCCCATAGTGTATACGTGGGACAAAAGAACTCTCTATAGGGGATGCAATCTCAAAACATAATAGTGTAAAAAAAAAAAAAAAAAACTTCTTATACCTTTCCAGAAAACAGGAATAGTATGGTGCTGCCCTTATGGAGACAAAAGGACTCTTTCTTTAAAATAAACAATAGCTCTATAAAATATACTTCTACTGGGGCGTTCATCTTGCTGTACCTCCTGGATTTAAACTGGACTTAAAAGGTTTGAGACTCCCTTAAATACTCTAGCAAATTATTCTCTCTACAACTCCCCTTACTCCCTATCCCCAGGAGTTCCCTTTGTTCTACCAGGATTAGAGTCTCCGTCCTTTCTCTCCTGGTGGACCACTCACAAATTTGCCACAGTTCATGCCCTTTTGGAGAAGGGCACTATTTTGACCTGGGCAGCTCTTTGAGATCACTTTAAGGCTCCCTCCTCAGAATTATTCTGATATATTCAACTTCGACATTGGATCAGGTTTCTTCTCATAAACAAAGAACTCCTTGCGCTGACTATTTTCGAAAAATACTTGCACTACACTCCCTAAACGTATCTCTATAATCTACTCTCAATATAATCACCTACCTTCCCCCTCCATGCATGCTTATATGACTAGATGGGAGTAGACGTTTGCATTCATTTTCATCCAAATGCATTTTCGTCCGAATTTTGGGTATTTTCGTTATCGTTTTAACAAACGATAGGGAACGTGCAGAATCTGAAAACCGAAAGATCCGACATAAACAAATGCTTTATTTTCATTTTCGTTGTGACAACAGTTCGATATAGATAGGAGCTTCGACATGACGCTGACAATAGCAATCTGTGTCCATTGAACCTGTGGTTGAATGTGCCTAACCTTAGCTCTATTAGTTCAAGATTATTCTACATAGAGAGAAAAGATTCGACATAGAGAGAAAAGATTCAACATTATAGAGATAATAGCAAAAAAGGTCGAATGTGCCTAACCTAACTCTATTAGTCCAAGATTATTCGACATAGAGAGAAAAGAATTTGACATGAAGATTCGATATAGCAGTCGCCGCGAGCGGACATTTATGGTCAAATGCTCCGCCCATAGGCTATAGAAGAATTCTAATGTTGGTTGACTAGTAATAATAATTAACAAATATAATTATTACTAGTGTCATACAACATTAGAATTCTACTATAGCTTGTAGGTGGAAAATTCGACTGTAAATGTAAGATTGCGACGTCGTACAGTTTAGCTGCTCCGTCAAAATCTTCTTAGAACATTCAACAGACACCATAAGCCTTCAATGACAGATTCGACCTTAATTATTTCGCATTTTCGGATGAATGCATTTTTTAATGAAACAAAATAAATAAAAACAAATTTCCAGAGTAACGAAATCAATTTTTTTTTGGACGAAAACAAAATTCTGAAAACAAAATATTTCAGTCTAAAAAGTATATATACAGGGAGTGGCGCTGTGCATGAGGGAATTGATGGCATATAATAAATGTCTAATGACTAGGATTTATGTGTCTATGAGGCATATTATTTTATATATATATATATATCTCCCACATGGGGATCGGTAAGTGCTAATAAGAAAATGTGGATAAAAGTGGGTGTTCAATACAGCCTGAATCTCATAACCCAATAAACAATAGTGGTCTCTAATGGTGTTGTATGATGTGCATTAATAAGTGCCAAAATGCCAAGTGCAATCCAATAAAGTGTTCCAGCCCTTGCTGGGATGAGCCACAAGTGATATATATAAAGGAGGGGGTATCTACAACCCTCTAAAGTGCAGTGCTAAGAAGTTAAATTAAATAGATATTTAATTAAAAGTGTAAATATGTATATAGAGTATATTTATAGTGATATATAATATGTTAAATGTGAGATGCAGATAGTAATAAATAGGTTAATTGATAATAGCACAAAAAAATAGCAGCATAGGATCAAATGTGAAAACGCAAGCAAAAGTAAATGTAAATATCCAGTAAATTGTTAAAAAGTTCATGTATTATCTTCCACCCGACAACCTCCAGACTTTCCAATGACACAATCCCCCTGATGTGATTCCACTCACCAGAACGCTATACCCCTGCAGGGGTATAAGCATAAGATGTTTCAACTCCAACCGATCCGATCCGAATGCCGATCGAGTCCTTGTGTGGTGATATCCTCTCGCCTATAGTTCCCCAGTCCCGGTCAGCCTCTCCAACAGAGCAGGGAAAAAAGGGGGAAGTTGTTGATCCCCTAGTGCGATCCTATCTCCAGCCGGACATCCGCTCCAGTGTATCATATGGAATAAAAAAGTAGTGTCCACATAGCGTAACTCCTTTTTAAAAGTTTATTTAATAATATAAATTCATACAGTCCAATAAAACGGAGTTAGTTTCAAGGAATGAGTTAAAAGAAGTAGGGAGCATATAAACTCACTGGCTCCCCTTGCTATCCCGGGACGCAGCGTTGTTCGCAGCTACCGCTTGCGTTCCACCGGTCAGCTGGCAGAAGCCACAGCGGCAGGAAGTGACGTTGTGCGTACCAAGATAGTCCCGCCTTACGCGTTTCGTCACACGGACGTCATCGGAGGCGCATATATCTATATATATCTATATAGATATATATCTATATCTATATAGATATATGTATATCTATATATATATATAGATATATATAGATATAGATATATATATCTATAGATATAGATATATATATCTATAGATATATATCTATATATCTATAGATATATAGATATATATATGTATCTATCTATCTATCTATCTATCTATATATATATATATATATATATATATATATATATATATATATATATAGATATATATATAGATATATATATAGATATATATATATATATATATATATATATATATATATATATATATATATATATATATATATATATATATATATATATATATATAGTTACATAGTTGGTAAGGTTGAATAAAGACAATAATCTATATAGTTCAACCTGTGTAGGTGTACTTGTGTCCGTGTTGATACATAGTTACATAGTAGGTGAGGTTGAAAAAAGACACAAGTCCATCAAATCCAACCTATGCGTGTGATTATATGTCAGTATTACATTGTATATCCCTGTATGTTGCGGTCATTCAGGTGCTTATCTAATAGTTTCTTAAAACTATCAATGCCCCCCACTGAGACAACTGCCTGTGGAAGGGAATTCCACATCCTTGCCACTCTTACTGTAAAGAACCCTCTACGTAGTTTAAGGTTAAACCTCTTTTCTTCTAATTTTACTGACTGGCCACGAGTCTTGTTAAACTCTCTTCTGTGAAAAAGTTTTATTCCTATTGTGGGGTCACCAGTACAGTATTTGTATATTGAAATCATATCCCCTCTCAAGTGTCTCTTCTCCAGAGAGAAAGAGTTCAGTGTCAGGAAAGGGTCCGTCCGCTGGTAAGATATATCATTTGGCGTGCAGTACTGAGGCCCACCAGCAGGTGTCTCCTGGCAGTTTGGAACTGTCAGGGGAATCTTTCTCTGCTGATGTTATTTCATCTTTTGGCCGCAGTACTGACATCCACCAGTGGATGGATCCTGGCAGTATGGAGCAGACAACACTCCCTGCGCTCAAGTGTTACATGAAGACAATTATTGTCAGTCCCATAAATAACCGGCAAGCCCTCACATGCTTGCCTTGGTATCTCTCTCCTTGAGCCCTGACCTTGTTCGCCTGTTACCTGATCCTGAATCTGACCTTGTTCCGTGCTTATCCTGACCCGGTCCCTCCTGTGTTCCTGTACCCTTTCCTTTACCCTTCAGCCCGATCCATCCCCTCCCTGTCCTGTTGGTTCCCAGTCCCTCATCTACTGATCTCCCGTGTATGACCTTGGCCTGGCTAATGTTTACATTTCTGGAACATCCCTTGTCTTTCTGCTGATCTGCTGTGTATGACCCTAGCCTGGCTGACATCTGTGATTTTGGTACTGCCCCTTGCTGTATGTACTGTTGTTGGTGGGTTTGTTGGGTTGGTTGTGCACTGTTTGTATTTTCTTATTTATCACCTATCTTTAATAAATATCATTACTATTCACTTTTCATGCGTTTTTGGTTATCTCTGTGCAGTCCACATAGTCTGGTCTACTAACTCTCCTGACAGTATACCAAGGCCATCCCTGACCAGACATGGCTGCACTGAGAAACCATCCTGGTACGTGGGCACGCAAAAGATGGACTTTAATGAAATTGTCTATTATTCTCTGCTGGTGGCAGAGGATAATGAATATTGGCACCAGACTCTTAAAGATTGGACCAGTGACCTACTGCTGGAAATGATCCAATCAGCCCATATTCTTGAAGATCAGGGTGATATGTTATTTGGAGATGTTCAGCCTTTGATCCAATTATGTGCAAAGCCAGCCTTGTCATGCTTTCCCGAAGGAAGTGACGATTTCTCCCCTCCTTTCAGTTGTGACCAGGTTGAATCCCTGGTATGGTTGTTAGAGGATGATCCAGCTTTTTTTGATGAACATTATTCCTCTTGTTCCCAGCAGGTGTTATCCAATTGCATTTGTTCAGTACAATCTCTGATTAGACAGGCTATATGTGAACCAACTTTTGTTCAACCTGTGTTACAAGCATGGTCAGATCTCCTGCATTTAGCTAAGCCACAGCAATCCAGCCCCGCCATTAGTCACCTACCTTCCCAAGAATCTTTCTCCCATTCGCCTATGGCAACCTCAGCTACAGTCCAGTATACACAGCTTCCCACTAAGTACTATTACCCAGTCTCTACTCACTGCACCTATCCTGCTTTCAATCCACCTGCCTCTTCTCTTCCACCTGTAACAATCCCACAAACCCCTCCTCCAGCCACTGTTCCTCTTCCTTTTGCCCAGTTATATCCCTTCCTTACAGCCCTGCAATTACCTACAAGGCTGCGCTGGCTAAAACAGAAAAGAATGAAAGTTCTTTCCTACCCACACGATCCTGCCAGTAACCCAACTTGCTTCCACACCAACCAACCCACTCCAAACTGCTTGCGTGCCAGCTAAACCTGATAACCCACCTGATTCTGCCAAACCTCTGCCTGCTATCCAGCCAGTGTCTCCGCCTGAAGTCCCTGTGTCCCAATCTGATGTTCTCGCTTTCCAGTCTGATGTGCCCGCTGTCTAGTCTGATGTGCCCGATTTCCAGTCTGATGTGCTCGCTTTCCAGTCTGTCCTGATGCCTGCCTTCCAGCCCGAAGTCTCGGTGCCCGTTTTCCAGTCTGATGTGCCTGCTATCCAGTCTGATGTGCCTGCCTCCCAGTCTGATGTCCTGATGTCTACCTTCCAGCCTGATGTCTCGGTGCCCGCCTTCCAGCTGGATGTCTCGATGCTTGCCTTCCAGCCAGATATTTTGGTGCCTGCCTTCCAGCTTGATGTCTCTGCTTTCCAGTCTGATGTGCCCGCTTTCCAGTCTAATTTGCCCGCTTTCCAGTCTGATGTCCTGATGCCTGCCTTCCAGCCTGAAGTCTCGGTGCCCGCTTCCCAGTCTGATGTCTTAATGCCTGCCTTCCAGCCTGATGTGCCTGCCTTCCAGCCTGATGTGCCTGCTTTCCAGTCTGATATGCCTGCTTTCCAGTCTGATGTGCCCGCTTTCCAGTCTGATGTCCTGCTTTCCAGCCTGTTGTCTCAGTGCCCGCTTTCCAGCCTGTTGTCTCGAAGCTTTCCTTTCAGCCTGTCTCGAAGCTTGCCTTTCAGCCTGATGTCTCGGTGCCCGCCTTCCAGCCGGATGTCTCGATGCTTGCCTTCCAGCCGGATGTCTCAGTGCCTGCTTTCCAGTCTGATGTGCTCGCTTTCCAGTCTGATGTACCCGCTTTCCAGCCTGATGTTCTGATGCCTGCCTTTCAGCCTGATGTCTCGATGCCTGCCTTCCAGCCTGATGTGCCAGCTTTCCAGCCTGATGTGCCCGCTTTCCAGTCTGATGTGCCCGTTTCCAGTCTGATGTGCCCGCTTTCCAGCCGGTTGTCTCAGTGCCTGCCTTCCAGCCTGATGTATCGAAGCTTGCCTTCCAGCCTGATGTCTTGGTGCCTGCCTTCCAGTCTGATGTCTCTGCTTTCCAGCCTGATGTGCCTGCCTTCCAACCTGTTGTCTCGGTGCTTGCCTTCCAGCCTGTTGTCTCGATGCCTGCCTTCCAGCCTGATGTGCCTACCTACCAGTCTGATGTGCCCGCTTTCCAGTCGGATGTCTTGATGCCTGCCTTCCAGCCTGATGTGCCTGCCTTCCAGTCTGATGTGCTCGCTTTCCAGTCTGATGTGCCCGCTTTCCAGCCTGATGTGCCCACTTTCCAGCCTCATGTGCCGCTTTCCAGTCTGATGTGCCCACTTTCTAGCCTGATGTGCCCGCTTTCCAGCCTGTTGTCTTGAAGCTTGCCTTTCAGCCTGATGTCTCTGTGTCTGCCTTTCAGCCTGATGTCTCGATGTCTCGATGCCTGCCTTCCAGCCTGATGTCTTGGTGCCTGCCTTCCAGCCTGATGTCTTGGTGCCTGCCGTCCAGCCTAATGTCTCCGCTTTCCAGCCTGATGTGCCAGCTTTCCAACCTGATGTGCCAGATTTCCTGCCTGTTGTCTCGGTGCCTGCCTTCCAACCTGTTGTCTCGATGCCTGCCTTTCAGCCTGATGTCTCGATGCCTGCCTTTCAGCCTGATGTCTCGATGCCTGCCTTTCAGCCTGATGTCTCAATCCCTGCCTTTCAGCCTGATGTCTTGATGCCCGCTGCCCAGCTCAATGACCCAGATGTGCCAGCTGTCTGCCCGGATGTGCCTGATGACCAGCCTGAAATACTCTCTTCCACCGTTCTGCCTGATGCCATAGACTATGGACAATTAAGACTAGTTGGAGCGTCCAGAGGCCACTCCTTTAGGGGGGGTACTGTCAGGAAAGGGTCCATCCGCTGGTAAGATATATCATTTGGCGTGCAATACTGGGGTCTACCAGCAGGTGTCTCCTGGCAGCTTGGAACTGTCAGGGGAATCTTTCCCTGCTGGTGTTATTTCATCTTTTGGCCACAGTACTGACGTCTACCAGCGGATGGATCCTGGCAGTATGGAGCAAACAACACTCCCTGCGCTCAGGTGTTACATGAAGACAATTATTGTCAGTCCCATAAATACCCGGCAAGGCCTCACATGCTTGCCTTGGTATCTCTCTCCTTGAGCCCTGACCTTGTTCGTCTGTTACCTGATCCTGAATCCGACCTTCTCAAGTGTTTCTTCTCCAGCGAGAATAAATGTAGCGCTTCTAGTCGTTCCGCTTAATCAAGGTCCTCCAGTCCCCTTATTAATTTTGTTGCCCTTCTTTGTACTCTCTCCCTAGCTCCAGCACATCTCTTCTGAGGGCTGGCGACCAGAAATGGACGGAATACTCCAGATTAGGGATGAGCCGAACACCCCCAGTTTGGTTTGCACCAGAACCTGCGAACGGACCTGCGAAAATGCGAAAAAACTTTGGAACCCCATTGAAGTCTATGGGACTTGAACGTTTAAAATCAAAACTGCTAGTTTTAAAGGCTAATTTGCATGGTACTGTCCTAAAAAGGGTTTGGGGACCCGGGTCCTGCCCCAGGGGACATGTATCAATGCAAAAAAAAAGTTTTAATAATGGCCATTTTTTCGGGAGCAGTGATTTTAATGATGCTTAAAGTGAAAAAATAACTTACCTGGGGGGTGTCTATAGTATGCCTGTAAAGTGGCACGTTTCCCGTGCTTAGTCCCTGCACAAAATGACATTTTTAAAGGAATAAAAGTCATTTAAAACTGCTTGCGGCTTTAATGTAATGTCGGGTCCCGGCAATATGGATGAAAATCAGTGAGACAAACGGCATGGGTACCCCCCCCCAGTCCATTACCAGGCCCTTTGGGTCTTGTATGGATATTAAGGGGAACACAGCACCCAAATTAAAAAAGGAAAGGCGTGGGGCCTATATACTCTGAACAGCAGTATGCAGGCGGTGCAAACAAGACAGGGACTGTTGGTTTGTTGTTAAGTAGAATCTGTTTGTAATTTTGTACTGGTACATTTTTAAAGTGTAGCTCCAGCCAAAAAATCTATTTTAAGCTTTTTGGAAAACATAGGGAAGAGTTATCACCCCTGTGACATTTGTTTTGCTGTCTGTGCACTTCTTCAGAAGATTTCACCTCACTTTCTGTGCCAATGACAAATGTTTTTTGACAGTTTAGGGTTTTTAGTGAAACAAGGATTGTTGATAAAGCATCAGTGGAGAGGAGACACATTTTTCCCATATTAACTCTTACAGGAGAAAATTTTCCTTCCTAGGGGTAGATTTCATCTCACTTCCTGTTGTCTCCTTCCGTTTGCAAGTGGGAGTCGTTTGTAAGTTGGATATTTGAAAGTAGGGGCCTGCCCTATATAGTCTGCAGAAATTGGGGCCTTAGGTGTTGGTGTTGCCACAACACTGTAAGCCCTCACAGTTACTCTTGGTGGGCACAGGAACAGGCCCTGCTGTGAAATATTAGATCAAGAATTGTAATTACATGCCCCTGTTGAACAGGGTCAGAAAAATTGGGCCTTTGGTGGTGGTGGTGGTGGCGGTGCTGGTGCCACAACACTGTAAGTCCTCACAGTTACTCTTGGTGGGTGCTGGAACAGGCCCTGCTGTGAAATATTGATCAAGAATTGTAATTACATGCACCTCTTGAACAGGGGCAGAAAAAATGGGGCTTTGGTGGTGGTGGTGCTGGTGCCACAACACTGTTATGCCCCGTACACATGGTCGGACATTGATCGGACATTCCGTCAACAAAATCCTAGGATTTTTTCCGACGGATGTTGGCTCAAACTTGTTTTACGTACACACGGTCGCACAAGGTTGTCAGAATTTCCGATCGCCAAGAACGCGGTGACATCAACCACGTACGACGAGACTAGAAAAGGCCATTTCAGAACCAAGCGCGGCACCCTTTGGGCTCCTTTTGCTAATCTCGTGTTAGTAAAAGTTTGGTGAGAGACGATTCGCGCTTTTTCAGACTCGTGGCTTTCAGATCATTTTCTGCGGTTCAGTTTGTGCTTGGGGGTTTGTATCTGCTCTTCAGTGCGTGCAAGCAAGCTACGCGTGACTCAGTCATTGTGTTCTTGTTCGTTCTGTTTTTCAGGTCGCTCTTCACAGGCCTTGCTGTTCTTCAGTGCGTTCTGTTACTTTGTTCTGAGCAGCCGACCGTTTTCTAGCCATGTTGCGTATACGTACTCCTTGTAGAGTTCGTGCTGTGCAGGGGCTTGGTGTTGGGGTCCTGACCTTGACACAAGTCCATGAACAGGGTGGGGAGGAGTTCATGGACCAAGAATTGGTTGCTTCAGCGTGACCAGTTCTGTCATATGCCTTTGCTCCGTGAGATCCGTGAGAATAATCCTGATGATTTCAGGAACTTTCTCCGGATGACGGACCCCGTATTTCACCGTTTGTTGGCTTCGCTGACCCCCTATATTAGCAGGCAGGATACCTGCATGAGGCAAGCCATCACTCCGGAGCAGAGGCTCGTCGCTACCCTGCGGTACTTGGCAACGGGGAGGAGCCTGCAGGACTTGAAGTTCTCGACAGGCATCTCCCCCATGCTCTGGGTATCATTATCCCAGTGACCTGTTCTGCCATCTTCCAGGTCCTGCAGAAGGAGTATATGAAGGTAAGATTTTTATCCTTTAATATCACATTTTATTGTATATAATGTTTGCTAATGTATTGTATTTCTTTCCTCATTCCCTAATTACCATGATTGTAATATGCTGTGAATGTCCCGTTTGTCCTCGTGCATGCTGGAATTTTATGGGTTTTTTTTGTCCTTCATACATATTTGCCTTCACTTACCTCCCCAGCATGGTCTCCTGCCCCATATTCACATCATGTAGTCACTTAACAATGTATTTTATCAGCTCCATAGTAGTGCTTTACCCCAAACAACCCCTAAAATGTTTAGAAATGTGATTTGTGCTTTAAATTCAGGCAGAGTGCCAGAAGCTTTTTTTTGTGGTGTCCCCAAATCGTTTTTAACCCTCCCTCCCCCCAACTGCTAAGTCAGCTGATCCCAATTCTATATCTATCCTCAATCATCTATCTGCTGACTTTGCCAAACCCATACACACTATACCCACCTCTTTTGTGGTCAGATTTATGGATGAATTCCCCAAAGCATGTAGTGCAAGGGCCTGCCTGTATACTTTCAAATGGTACTGTTTAAAGTTTTTGTATTCTATTATTATCTTGATAGGTAATAGCAGAATGTCCAAATGTGCTCAAATGTGTACAGTGTGTATTTATATCTTTGTATTATGACACTTCTTACCTGTCCAGTGGGCTGCCAATAGTGTAACCAAGGAGGGGCTGTTCCAAGTAATACCCATTATTTAGGCATTCATCTCTCAATGAAGTGGAGAGGGTTACCTGTCCAAGATTCCCCCCTATAATGTTAGAAATGGCCCATGAGAGGGGGGGGGATATGATAGGTGTACCTTATACTTTGGTGTTGTAAAATTCCCCTTAATAAATGTTATCTGGATGTTGGCCAAGAATGTTTGTGTCTAATCTGCTTTCCATGTTTATGTGCAAAAAAATACTAATTTATTTTTGTTTTCCTCAACAGTTTCCTTCCACGCCACAGGAATGGCAGACTGTGGCCTCCCACTTTGCCCAGCGGTGGGACTTTCCTAACTGCGGAGGGGCAATTGATGGGAAACACGTCCACATCATCCCACCACCCAACTCGGGTCGTACTATTATAATTACAAGGGGTTCAATAGTATTGTGATGTTGGTGGTGGTGTCGGCTAATTACGAGTTCCTGTATGTAGATGTGGGGAAGAATAGCCGGATGTCCGATGGTGGAGTCATCGCCCAGATGGAGTTTTACAGGCCTCTCCAGAATGGCAGCTTGGACTTGCCACCTCCAGAAGAGAATGTGGAAGGACTCCCCTTCGTCTTCGTTGCGGATGAAGCATTTGCGCTGGGGGACCATCTTATGGGGCCATTCCCGATAAGGACCCTCACCCCGGAAAAGAGGGTTTTTAATTACCAGCTGGCCCGAGCCAGAAGAGTGATGGAGAACACATTTGGAATCATGGCCAGCCGGTTCCGCCTATTTCTTACACCCATCCATATGGCGGAGTATAAACTTAATCATATAATCCTGGCGTGCTGTGTTCTACATAACTTTTTACATCAACATTCTGCCAACTATGCTAGCTCAGTTGGGCCTGAGGCTGGAATGATAAATGAAACAACCCTGATGGCGCTTGAAAGTGGCCGTCCTGGCTTGCCCTCCCTGAGTGCCCGTGATGTCCGGTTAAGATACCTTGAGTTCTTTGCGGGTAGGGGGGGCATCAATATACCAGACAATTTGTGAAACCTTGATCCAATAAAAAAAAAATCGCAAATATTTGGTGACATTTACTGCTTGTGTTTGTTTTAGCTGACCCTGACGGAAATGTTGTGAGTCCAGAAAATGGCGTGATTATGTAACCTTACAAAGCACTGTTGGGTGTTATTTACTAAAGGCAAAGACTACAAGTGCACCTGAAACTGCACTGAAACTGCACTTGTAGTGCAAAGAGGATGTGCCCTTAAGAAATAACCCTATTGTCACAGAAAACAGCAATTACATCACCACAAAAGTGTTGTAGCGTTGAGACAATAATCCACACATTCTTGATTAACAATCTTTTTAATACCTGCACAATCACATGTGCATTTAGAAAAGGTTTTTAAAACAAACCAACATGTTTGTTGTTTAACAATTTTTGGGGTGGCATTATCAAAAATAGAAATGTCCATTTAAGATAAAACAGGCATGTCTAAAACCAACAAGAAAGAAAGAAATCTTGAACTTACAAAGTTCACATTTGGTAGAACTTGAAGGCAATATCAGACATGAGTATTTAGAAACTGTGTTTGATATTGCGTTCCGATGGGGTGAAGTCACCCCAGGAAAAGCCAAATTTGGAATATGCACACCAATTTCCGAATGTCAACATGTGCTAGCTGCCATCACGGGGGATCAAGGGACGTGTTTTGGGGGAGAAACACCTTCCTCTCAGCTACTTTATTATTGAGGAAGGGGTTGCACCCCAAAAACGCGTCCATTGATCCCCATGATCTCCCCGATCAGGATCTGTGCACTTTCTGATGTGAAAGGATCTGGATCCACAACATCACGATCAACTAAAAAGAGAGAAACAAAAAAAAAAACATGTATTATAAATATGCCGGCATCCATCTCTTACCTGAGCCTGTGGTCACAGACACTCACCTGTTGTGGTGACTAGTTCCACCACGTATTCTTCCTCCTGCTCTTCTTGTGTTGGGGGGATTTCCCCTTCTTCCAGAGGGGGGGGGCTCTGGTCTCCTCGGTTGAGGGGTGTCCTCCGAGTCTTTTCTCCCTTATGTAAAACAAAAATGGTATACTTAGCACACAGATATTTGATGGCAGAACTATAAATAGGAAACATTGCTTGGAAGTGTGGTACAATTGTCTATTTTGGCAGAGTTCCAAAATGTAGCATTTTCAGTGTCCTTTGTCAAGCTGCAATACTTTACCTGTTTGGTACAAGCTTCACAGATGGAGACCCCCCTATAGTATACACTGGAGCACCTGTGTGGCCCCCCTAATAAAAATGGTGTTCTGGCGTCCCACACTAGTGCTCCAGTGTCCAGATGTGAAAACAGCTGCTTAGTGTCCTCTCCTTACACAGAATCTAGTTTGCATTTCATTCTAGTAACAAAGCCATCTACACAACCAAATTAGTTTCATACAAGTAGGGCGTAAAAAATGTGGCCAAATGCATATGGCCAAAACAATGGTGTTTTATAGGCCGAAAGAAAAATGTTTGATACGAACGAATAATGTGCCCATGGACATGAAAGTTGCTATTTTAAAATGTACAACACTTTTAAGAAAAGCACATGGAGCAGCACGAACGTAATAAGACAAAAAGAATAGGAACACAGCACAACTACTTACTTTTTTGCAGCACTCTCCGGATCTTTCTGTACTGCTCATGTTCTTGTAATTTGAGGTCCGACCACCGTTTCCTGAGCTGATCTTTCGATCGACGTACCCCGAAATTCCGGTGCAGACTTTTGACCACTTTCACCATGATCTTGGCCTGACATTGGGATTAGGGTAAGGTCCATACTTCCCATCATAGTCAGCCTTCTTCAGGATGTCGACTATCTCCAACATCTCCCCAAAGGACATATTTGATACCTTAAATCTTCTCCTTTTGGATCGGGACCTCTCTGGATCCAGTCTTTCCTCCTCCTCCTCCTCATTGCTGTAATTAGCACGCACCTGCTGTGTCTCCACCATGTGCTCTTCCCCCACTGCGCCGAACGAAAAGGGGCGGGGAATAGACTAGAAAGAACGTCAGGGGCGGACGGAGTTACACACATGCGCAGTGTGTATAAAGCGTAACACGCGTGCGTATTACGTACGATCTGTGAGCGGAGGAAGGAGCATCAGAGGCGCCGATCGTGATAACGAAGGTAAGATCTAAACTTGGGCCTATACTGCTTCGAAATTGAAGCCTATATTGTAAAAAGATTAGGAGAGTTTGGCCTGACCTTAGGATTTATCTTGTGTTGTGTTGTGTCTTGCAGAGAAAATGGATGGCTTCAACGACCACAATTTCCTCCCCCTGTTCATAGACAAGTACAGGGAGCTGCCCTGTCTGTGGCAAGTGAGACATCCCCATTACAACAATAAACAAAAGAGGCAGGCAGCGCTGGAGAAACTGCTGGAGTTGGTGAAGCCGGTGGTCCCCACAGCAACCATCCCTTATTTAAAAAACAAAATTGGTGGCCTGAGGAGCACTTATCTTAGGGAGATCAAGAAGGTCACAGATTCCCAGAGATCTGGAGCTGCAGCAGATGACGTTTATGTCCCCAGACTGTGGTACTATGAGAGACTGTGATTTCTGTCAGACCACACTGAAGTAAGGGAATCCCCCTCCACTCTTCCTTCCACTCTTCCTTCCACCCCAGCTGAGGCTTCCGATGTCCAACCTGGGCCTTCCAGCCAGGAAGAAGTGGAGGAGCCCAGCTGGAGTCAGGTATAGCATTGTTCTACAGATTTCTGGTCAATAAATAAATTATGTTTACTAGATGTCATTATTGATCACTAATTGCTGATTGCGAAAAGTTTTTTACATATCAATAGACAGTAGTGGGCACCCAAAATTGGGACAAGAATGAAAAATGCTGTTATATTTGTTAACATTCAATTTGCAACAGTCAGGAGGTGAAAATTGTGTGTGATTGATGAAAAAAATACTAAAACAATGTCCCTTTTTCAAACACAGGAAGACCTCAGCCAGGAGGAGGCTGTGGAATGTGGCAGCCAGGAGGAGGTGGGGCTAAATTGCAGCCAGGAGGAGGGGCTAAGTGTCAGCCAGGAGAAGCCTGGGACAAGTCGAAGCCTGACCGAATCGCAGGTTCCTCCCCTCCGCCTTCCATACAAAAGAGCAAGGAAGGCGACTCACATGCAGGATTCTGTGCTCAGGCTGATTCAGGAAGCTTCTGCGTCCCTCAGAGCCTTACCCACTCCTGAAGAGGCCTTTGCCTGCATGGCTGCCACAAAACTGCAGGTCATGCAGGAGGGTCAACGCAAAATATGTGAGGACCTTCTGTATAAAGTCCTAAGTAAGGGGGTGAGTGGGGAACTAACACCCACTACCCACCTGAGTGAGTTGGCCCCTCCTCCTCCTCCTGCCCCAACTCCACCATCAGAGCCACAGCGTGGAAGGAAGCGTGGAAGGAAGACAAGAGAGTGATGACCCTGGGTTCCGTCTCTTGTATGACCACAGCCTGGGGACACAGATGTCATCTGCTGCTTTCTGGAATTCTGGGACTTCTGGACCAGACTGCACTCCCTTAGATAAGGACTCCTCAGACCACCAATTTTGCTTGAAAATAGTTGATGTGTGCCCTGGGGGTCCAAGGCTTCACCCATTTCTGCTGTTTCTCCAGCGTTGCCTCCCTCTTTGTTTAGTTTTGAGCCCTTAATAATTGAAATTTTTTTTTCAATTATGCACTCCTATGTGTGTTTTCATTCAAAAAGGACAGTTTGTTGATGACGATTCAGGTACATTTCTAAAGTACAATGTGAAATTAACAAGAGACAACAACAACACCAAACAATCTCCTACAGATTAAATATAACAACATATCAATGGTGTTGTGGTAACTTGACACACAAAACACACACAAAAATATTCTGGAGTAAAACTAAAAATATAATAAAACAAAGATCAGCCTTAAAAAAAATACAAACCAAAAAAAAAAATCTGCCTTAAAAAAAAAAAAATACAACACAAAAATAATGTTGTCAGATGTGAAAAATCAAAGTATATTGAGGGAATCCCGATAAATAGTAAAGAAAGAAGTTTGTGAGAAGTCTGTGTGAATATGAGCAGCAAAACTACTTCATTCTTCTCACATTATAAAGAAGAAGAGAGTGCGCTGTATTAAACCATTTTTAACATTGCAGCGTGACGAAAGTGCTGTATCCATTGCGAACGCTAAGTTTACCAGACCGAGCTGTTCCGCCTCGGAATTTCTTCTGAGCATGCGTGGCACTTTGTGCGTCGGAACAGGCCACACATGGTCGGAATTGACGCAATCGGATTTTGTTGTCGGAAAATTTTATAGCCTGCTCTCAAATTTTGTGTGTCGGAAAATCCGATGGAAAATGTCCGATGAAGCCCACACACGGTCGGAATTTCCGACAACAAGCTCCGATCGGACATTTTCCATCGGAAAATCCGACCATGTGTACGGGGCATAAGTCCTCACAGTTACACTTGGTGGGCGCAGAAACGGGCCCTGCTGTGAAATATTGCATCAAAAATTGTAATTACATGCCCCTGTTAAACAGGGGCAGAAAAATTGGGCCTTAGGCACTGGTGCCACAACACTGCAACCCCTCACAGATACTCTAGTTGGAGTGCAGGAACGAGCCCTGCTGCAAAATATTGCATCAAAAATTGTAATTACACGCCCCTGTTAAACAGGGGCTGAAAAATTGGGCCTTAGGCACTGGTGGCGGCACCCAGAACCAAAAATATTTTTACAAGCCATCAGCATGATCATTGAGGAGGAAGAGGATAGTCACTCAGCATAACAGGATAGTCACTCAGCATCAGCATAGGCAGTCTTGAAGGGACATTTAAAAAAAAATATTCGGTTACATCAGCATTAGGTGCTTGGTAGCTGGTGGTGATCCAAGACTGATTCATTTTTATGAAGGTCAGTCGATTGACTGAGTCGGTGGACAGGCGCACCCTGTGATCGGTTAAAAAGCCTCTAGCAGCATACCTTGGGGCTGCGGACTAAAAAATTTTCTGAACGCAACGTCAGGCGGCCACCTTCTCCACCGCTCCTTCTTTGACTGGCCGAAGCCTCAGCAACACATTGTCCAGGAACAGGAGTTTGTAACCTCCCTGTCTCTGGGAACGCGTTGCACAGACCTTTCTGCAAAGCCCCCCAAAGAAGTTTCATCTTCTGCTCCCTCTGAGATGGAAAGATAAGGTCCGCAACTTTACCCTTGTAACGTGGATCAAGGAGGGTTGTCAGCCAGTAACAATCTATCTCAAATACGAGGATCCTTCCACAGGCTTTGCAGAATCAGGGAGGCCATGCAGCATAGGTTTGCTAAGGCATTCGGTCCGGAGTTCTCTGGGTCACTAAGGATGACATGATCCGCAGCCGCCTCCTTCCAGCTACGTATAAGTCAATGGGTTTCTTGGGACTGTAAATGATCCCTTGAAGACTGCTGCTGATGCTGAGTGCCAGGCTCCACCTCCATGCTGACACATTCCTCCTCCTCCTCCTCTTCCTGTGTGATCAGCAGGCACACTGTCTGGATAAAGGGGGCCTTGAGAGGTAAGGAAGTCCTCCTCTTCCAGCCTCTGTTCTGCCTCAAGTGCCCTGTCCATTATTCCACGCAGCGTGTGCTCCAACAGGTGGACAAGGGGAACAGTGTCACTGATGCATGCACTGTCACTGCTCACCATCCTCGTGGCCTCCTCAAATGGTGACAGGACAGTGCATGCATCCCTGATTATGGCCCACTGGCGTGGAGAAAAAAAAACAAGCTCCCCTGACCCTGTCCTGGTGTCATAGTCGCACAGGTACTCATTGATTGCCCTCTGCTGCATGTGCAGCCACTGCAGCATGGCCAACGTTGAGTTTCACCTGGTGGGCATGTCACAGATTAGGCGGTTCTTGGGCAGGTTAAATTCCTTTTGGAGGTCAGCCAGCCGAGCACTGGCATTATATGACCGGCAGAAATGCACACAGACTTTCCTGGCCTGCCTCAGGACATCCTGTAAAGTGGGGTACCTGCCCAAGAACCGCTGCACCACCAAGTTAAGGATGTGAGCCAAACAGGGCACATGGGTAAGTTGTCCCTGTCAGAGGGCGGAGAGAGGAGGTTGGTGCCATTGTCGCACACCACCATTCCTGGCTGAAGCTGGCATGGCGTCAACCACCTCTGAACCTGCCCCTGCAGAGCTGACAGTATCTCTGCCCCAAATGCTCCTGTCCCCCAAGCACACTAGCTCAAGCACTGCATGGCATCTTTTGGCCTGCGTACTTGCATAGCCCCTTGAACGCCTACCGAGCACCACTGGTTCTGAGGACAAAGCACAGGAAGAGGCCATGGAGGAAGAAGAAGAGGAGGGGGTGGAGGAGAGAGGTGTGTCAGAATCACCAGTAGTAGCATTTTGGAGGCGTGGTGGCAGAACAACCTCCAACACTACTGCACCTTGTCCTGCATCCTTCCTAGCTGCCAGAAGAGTCACCCAATGCGCTGTGAAAGATAGGCAACATCCCTGTCCATGCCTGCTGGATCATGAGTCAGCGGTAATATGCACCTTACCACTGACCGCCCTGTCCAGCGAGGCCAAGACATTGCCTTCCACATGCCGGTAGAGAGCTGGAATCGCCTTCCATGAAAAAAGTGGCGTTTGGGAACCTGCCACTGAGGAACCGTAAATTCCTCAAACTCACGGAAGGGGGCAGAGTCTACCAACTGAAAAGGCAGCAGTTGAAGTGCTAGCAATTTAGCCAAGCTAGCATTCAACCGCTGGGCATGTGGATGGCTGGGAGCGAACTTCGTTCGGTGGTGCAGCCGCTGGGGCAGGGAAATTTGCCTGGTACAATCTGACGTCGGTGTACCAATAGCAGATTGCCCGCAAGTACTTGGCTGTGACACACGTAATTCTACACATTCATTCCTCTCAGTGCAGGTCTCAGAGAGGACTGAAGTATAGTGGGGTTGGAGATCCCAGCTGTTGACGAGCAAGGAGAGGTCCTCTTTGTTCTTTGGTGTGGGTCTTTTAAGTACGCTTGCCAACAAACTGCATGGCAGGTCAACATATGTCTGGTCAAGCATGTGGTGCCCAAGTGGGTGATGTTTTGGCCACGTGAGATACGCTTGAGACATACAGTATGTTGCAGATAGCAGTGGTGGGATCTGATGTACTCCTCTCAAAAAAGGCCCACACCAAAGAACTTTTGGAATAAAGCGCAGAGACAGGAGTGTCCTGCACATGCGGAGCTCTGCGGTGTGATGCAGTCGGTGTGCTGCCCTTAAGCTGGCCCCTGGATAGCATCCTGCCTCATTGGTGATGTGCCTCCTCCTCCTCCTCTCTCCTATCAGGCACCCACGTGGAGTCAGTGACCTCATCATCCCCTCCCTCCTCATCACTGGAGCAAAGCTGGCATTATGCTGCAGCTGGGGGAACATGACTGCCAGACTTCTGTCCTTCTTGGGCACCCTCTCTGTCTGTGCTCACGTTACTGCCTTCCTCTAGCTGGATACCATCATCTGAGCCTTCAAAACGCTGGGGACTCCCCCTCCTCAGGAGGACATGGTGGGGCTAGGGAAGGAGTGACTGATGCCATTGAGCCGAGGGAAGAGGCAGCGTTGGCAGCTGCTTTGCCAGACAATGTACCCTGAGCCTGGGTGAGGGAGGATGAGTAGGATGAGGACGGCTTGGTCATCCACTCTACCAAGTCTTCTGCATGTTGTGGCTCAATGCGGCCAGCTGCCGAAAAAGAGGACAAGCGTGTCCCACGGCCACGTACTGATGAGGATGCACCATGTTTACGACCAGCACTGTTGTCTCTAGCCACAGAGCCTGCTTGCCCTCTTTTATTGGCTTGTGACTGTCTGCCTCTCCTTGTCGGCCTTCCAGACATACTAATGGCCTGCACTGCAGTGAGATGTAGCTGCACAAAACTGGGATGTATATATATACTGATTATACAGCAGCTAGCAGAATGCCTGCCTGTGGTATTAATAGGATCAGAAGAAGCACACAGGCACTTGTCTTCAGGTAGCTATAGGTGAAACTGTGCAGGGTACACAGTACACTAACTGTAAATACTTCAAGAGCCTGCCTGTGCTATTAATAGGATCAGAAGAAGAACACAAGCACTTGTCTTCAGGTAGCTATACTGTAGATGCAACTGTGCAGGGTACACAGTACACTAACTGTAAATACTTCAAGAGCCTGCCTGTGCTAGTAATAGGACTAGAAGAAGAACACAAGCACTTGTCTTCAGGTAGCAAATAGGTGCAACTGTGCAGGGTACACCGTACACTAACTGTAAATACTTCAAGAGCCTGCCTGTGCTATTAATAGGATCAGAAGAAGCACACAAGCACTTGTCTTCAGGTAGCTATACTGTATGTTCAACTGTGCAGGGTACACAGTACACTAACTGTAAATACTTTAAGAGCCTGCCTGTGCTATTAATAGGATCGAAAGAAGAACACAAGCACTTGTCTTCAGGTAGCTATAGGTGCAACTGTGCAGGGTACACAGTACACTAACTGTAAATACGTCAAGAGCCTTCCTGTGCTATTGATAGGATCAGAAGAAGAACACAAGCACTTGTCTTCTTGTAGCTATACTGTAGGTGCAACTGTGCAGGGTACACTGTACACTAACTGTAAATACTGTAAAAACACCTGCCTGCCTGTCAGAATAACAGGAATGGATCTAGCTAAACTGAATAACTGAATATAGTGTATGTATATATATATATATATATACACACACACACACCACCTCGGATGTATATATATATATATATATATATATATATATATATATATATATATATATATATATATATATATATATATATATATATATATACATACATACACACATATACACACAATACACTGTAAGTGCAGCTAACTGACTCGCCTGCCTACTCTATATAACTTAAATCAAATGACACGGTCTCTCTGTCTCTCTCCGCTGAGTGGTTGGTCCCCATATGGCGTATCTACTGTATAAAGAACTGCCAAGCTGACAATGTGGCATGTAATGTGGGCGATAGCTTAGTCTTTTGATAGGAAGTAAATCTGATAGCTAGTAAGTAGTGGTAGAGGCCTTTGCCAGGTACTAGTTCAGTCCATAGAGTTTGAGAGGAAGGCAGGCAGGCCTTTAGTTGGGTTAATATTACAGCAAGATAATAATCACTTAGGGACATATGCCCCATTTCACCAGGTCTTCTGATCATTTTGGAGGAGTGTTTGCACAGAAATGCATCTCCTGTACACACAGGATATCGCATTTGTTGGCAAGGGCTTCTTGCCAAACTGACTTATGCTTATTAGGGGAGTTAAGGCCCCTAGCTTTTTTTGATAGGAATGTCACTCCCATGTGTGAGATCATGTCGGAGAGCTTGTAGCAGCAATGAAATATGTATTACTTACAGTGTTCAGAGGATGTCCTCTAATGATTGCTGTTGGTATGGTCCATTGTCTCGTTCCCAGATTATGTGCCAATGGAAGAGAACTCGTGGATTGAGTATGTGGTGAAACAAACAAGCTTTGGCTTGGAAATAAAAGGAGAACAATGAAACAAAAAGTCAACTAATAACATGAGAAGTAAACTTTGTCCAGAGTTACCCTCAAAAAAGAGAACTTTCATAGGACATGAATTCCTATTTGCAGCTTGAGCAGCTCAGGCATATAACAGGGTGTGGAAGAAGGGCATACTGAAAAAGAACAACATGGCAAGGGCCTGTGAGGAACTTCCGTAAAGTGCAGGGAATGAAAGGTGTGCAGAATTCTCCAGGTATTATGTATGCTTACGAGAGTTTTTAGAGGACATCCTCTGAACACTGTGAGTAATACATATTTCATTGCTGCTACAAGAGGTTACCACTTGACATTTTGCATTCACATGGTGGTTGTTTTCTCTTAGTGAAGATGCAGGGCTTTGGGTCTCAGGAAAACTATTCCAGGTCTTCAGAAAAGAAAGGCCTTTCTTCAGGGTATTAATCACATGGGTAGTGCTTTCTCGCTTAATGGCAATTTTGGTGGGAAATCCCCTTCTGTAGCTAATCTTATGGTTGCAAAGGGATTTGGTGATGGCGTTGAGATTTTTATGTTTCCGCAGCGTATACTGGGATAGCTCGGCATAGAATTGTAGGTTGGATAACTGGCCCGGAATCTGGACTTTGTTGCCAGCTGATATCATAGTTTGTTCCTTTTATATGGAAGAAATGAAGATGCAATGTTACATCTCTAGGCACGAGGTATGGAAAATGTGAGGGTTTTAATTCTATCCATTGTAAGCTCCATATCTGTAGCTTCTGGGAGTATGATCTTAAAGGTGGCATAGAACCTGAGATCAGCCTGCTGTATGCTTTCAGGGACCCCACTTATCTTTAGATTATTAAATCTCGACCTGTCCTCCATATCAGCCAGTTTGGCTATAATCCATTCCATGTCCCCATGTGGCTTATTGACGAAGAAGGTGGTTAGTTTCTGTGGCCTCCTATCATCCTTGCGCTTCCTGGTCATATTCCTGGTGGTCTAGGAAGGTAGATTGCCAGTATGGTGTGTAGATAGTGGCTCCCGGAGAAGTGTTTTGTGCTGTTTATCCCCGCTGCTGGTCTGGAGCTTTGCCCGCATGCGGCCATCTTGGTCCTCAACAAACCATGCCCCCATACAAAGATTTTTAAAACAGACGAGTATTAAATACCAAGGAAAGTACTCTTACATTTAATAACCAATACTGTGGTGAGGAATAACCAATATACGGCTAAAAAACAAACCATTGAATAAAAAATTATGAACCATCCTACTGCTAAAAGCACACTGTAATCATGCCAATCCATCATGTAATACAACTGACCTTATTGGTCACCATATCAATTCAGACCTTGTTTGTTTGAATGTGACCTTAGCAGAACAATTAGCATTGTAAATGTTTTAGAGATACAAGAGCTAAAGGGGCCAATCCTTTAATCTGTAACCAAGGGTCCTATAATTTGTTAAACTGAAATGGAGTAGCGGTGCTTCAAGATATGCCTCTCTTTAAGTAGGGTAGAATTACCATGCGTTCACCACTCCTCAAACGTAGGAGGCATTGGAGCAATCCATTTAAACAAAACACACTTACGAGTCAAGAGATGGCAGGCCGGGCATAGGGCATATATAATTCTTCATCCAAAAACACTGATATGCAAAGGATTGTTATGTATAGCCACTTGAAATTAATGACATTAATTTTTCTATTCCAATAATGCACCAGTTTGGGGCATTTCCAGAACATATGTAAATGATTAGCAGGGGAATCTCCACATCTAAAGTAATCTGGAATCTCTGTACAGTGCCATTTATACAATTTATGGGGCATTTGATATACTCTATGGATAACAAAGAGTTGTGACACGCATTGGGTAGGAGATATAGTGTCAGGACTTGAACACCTGGGACTTTAAAACTCTGGATCTAGCAGAGAAGTAGAGGAAGCTAAACTGGTGAGCCAGGGTAAGGTTCTTGAAAGGTGCACGGGCAGTGTGACTGCATGCAAATGGGGGGTGCCAGGGTTGCAGGATCTAAAGAGCCGCCTGGTCTTCACCAGAGCCACTGGTGGTGTGGATGTTGCAAGGCAGCCCCCAGGTTGCAGCTCTCTAACACACCCGTGCCGGCACCGTGCCAGCAGAGAGCACACAGGATGGACTTAGGGTATACACAAGATTAGGGATAAGCCGAACACCACCCGGTTCGGTACGCAGCAGAACATGCAAACAGGCAAAAAATTTGTTCGAACATGCGAACACCGTTAAAGTCTATGGGACACAAATGTGAAAAATCAAAAGTGCTAATTTTAAAGGCTTATATGCAAGTTATGCCATAAAAAGTGTTTGGGGATCTGGGTCCTGCCCCAGGGGACATGTATCAATGCAAAAAAAAACATTTTTTCTGGAGCAGTGGTTTTAATAATGTTTAAAGTTAAACAATAAAATGAAATATTCCTTTAAATATCGTGCCTGGGTGGTGTCTATAGTATGATTGTAAAGTGGTGCAGTTTTCCCATGCTTAGAACAATACCACAGCAAAATGACAGTTCTAAAAAGAAAAAAGCCATTTAAAACTGCTTGCGGCTGTAATGTATTGTCGGTTCCCGGCAATATAGATGAAAATCAAGATGAAAAAAAAAAAAAAAAACGGCATGGGTCCCCCCCGGTCTATTACCAGGCCCTTTGGGTCTAGTATGGATATTAAGGGGAACCCCGCGCCCAAATAAAAAAAAATGGTGTGGGGTTCCCTAGGCCCCCCAGGCACTATATAATATGACCAGCAGTATATATACTACAGGACCTGCCCTATATACTCTGCAGAAAATTGGGCATTAGGTGTTGGTGATACCAGAACACTGTAAGCCCTCACAGTTACTCTTGGTGAGCGCAGGAATGGGCCCTGCTGTGAAATATTATATAAAAAAATTTTAATTACATGCCCCTTAATCTGCATTGCACAAACCTTTCTTCAAGGCCTTCTGAAGATGTTTCATCCTCTGCTGCCTCTGTGAAGGCAGGATGAGTTCTGCAACCTTACCTTTGTTCCGCCACCATGCCCCCAAAATGCTAGTGATGATTCTGCCACAGCTCTCCTCCACCCCCTCCTCTTCTTCTTTCTCTATGGCCTCTTCTACAGATTTGTCTTCTGAACCAGCAGTGCCCCATAGGCATTCAAGGGGCTACACAAGCAGTCAGGCACAAAGATGCCATGCTGTGTTTGAGTTGGTCTGCTTAGAGGACACGAGCCACACTGGGGCTCTGCAGGGGCAGGTTGACGCCACGCCAGCTTCAGCCAGGAATGGTTGTATGCGACAATGGCACCAACCTTCTCTCCGCCCTCCAACAGGGACACTTGACGCATGTTCCATGTTTGGCACACGTCCTGAATTTGGTGGTGCAGTGGTTCTTAAGTAGGTACCCAGGCTTACAGGATCTCCTGAGGCAAGCAAGAAAAGTCTGTGGTCATTTCCGCTGGTCATACAATGCCAGTGCTTGGCTGGCTGACGTGGAATAATGGACAGGGCACTTGAGGCAGAACAGCGGGAGGAAGAGGAGGACTTCCTTACCTCTCAAGGCCCCCTTTATCCAGATAGTATTCCTGTGGGCACACCAAACACACAGGAAGAAGAGGACATGGAGGATAACACTCAGCAGCAGTCTTCAAGGCATGGTTTTCAGTTCCCAGAAACCCAACGAGTTGTACGTGGCTGGGAGGAGGTTGTTACGGATCATGTGATCCTCAGTGACCCAGAGGACTCAGAATAGAATGCCTCTGCAAACTTACGCCTCATGGCCTCCCTGATTCTGCAAAGCCTGCGAAAGGACCCTAGGATTCATGGTATCCTTCTGGGATGACAGCCATGCAGACCAATTTGATGCAGTGTGGGCGGTGTATGGTCTGAGCACTGACAGGCTGACCGGCCCACCCCTTCAGTAATGCTGGCCGCACTCATACATTTATTTCCCAAAGAGAAACTCTGGATATGACGCTGAGCACGTGCACACAACTTCTTTGGTCAGCCATTACGAGGCCTGTTCTGAGTGGAACCTGTCCTGTTATACCGCTATATGGTCTTTGCCACCATGCTGCAGCACAGTTTCAGGGTCTTGGCAATCTTCTTATAACCTAGGCCATCCTTATGTAGAGCAACAATTCTATTTTTCAGATCCTCAGAGAGTTCTTTGTCATGAGGTGCCATGTTGAACCTCCAGTGACCAATATGAGAGAGTGAGAGCGATAACACCAAATTGAACACACCTGCTCCCTATTTACACCTCAGACCTTGTAACACTAATGAGTAACATGACACCAGGGAGGGAAAGGCTAATTTGGCCATTTTTACTTGGGGGTGTACTTACTTTTGTTCCCAGGTTTAGACATTAATGGCTGTGTGTGGAGTTATTTTGAGGGGACAGCAAATTTACACTGTTATCCAAGCTGTACACTCACTGCTTTACATTGTAGCAAAGTGTCATTTCTTCAGTGTTGTTACATGAAAAGATATAATAAAATATTTACAAAAATGTGAGATACTGTATATATGTATATCAAATACACTGCCACTAACTGAATAACCTGCCTGCTTAATCTAAATCAAGCTATCTCTCTGTCCACACCAACAACACTACACAGGGCTGCCTCATATACTGTGGCGTGTGGACTTAGCCCCCTGAGCCTTTGGCCAATTATGGCTCCCTTAGCAGAGGGCGCTGGCATTGGCCAAAGCATGCAGATCAGGTGCATGCTTTGGCCAATCATCATACAGCAATCTCGCAGTGCATTATGGGGCATTCAACGGTGCTCAAATTTGTCGTGAACGCCCCATAAACAATGCTGTGAAGAGCACCTACAGCAACAGAAAACAAAAGGATACACGGACAGAAACTGAAGGAAAAACAAGAGCGCAGCAAGAGGGAAAACACTGAAAACTGTGACAAAGCCGAACAAATACACAAAGCACAAGTGTACTGAAGGTACAGAAAATGCCAGAGGAACAGATAGGTCAGGCTTAAGCGTGGAGACACATTGCTCGAACACTAACCCACAGGTGCAAACGCTAATAATACCTAAGTTTAGGGCAGATTGACAGGAACCTGAGCAGCTTGGACAGGGGGTAAAACCCGGCACTGATCCCTGTACATGGAACTGTGACAGGTAGACACCAAAGGTACTTGTTCTAAAACAGATTGCCAGATTTCGCCATGGTTACCCTCACCTACCTGGAATCTGCAATTACTTTGGGAACTGCTCAAAAGAGGCCTATATAGAGAGGCTATAAGGCCCCTCTTATCAGTAAAATTAGCTAGTTGGTTTATAAGTGGTGTATTCATCTGTCCAAGGCTGGCCATACATCATACAATTTACTTTTAGATATACCTATACAACTATATAGGGCAAGGGCCTGCCTGATTGCATACAGATTAAAGGGGTTTAGGTTTGACCTTATATTATATGGTTTTGATAAATCTAAAGGAAAATTGTACAAGAGAATTGTATAATGTATGGCCAGCCTTAAAGACGTGAACCTTGCCTGAACAGAAAGACCCTGGCGGCGCTGAAGATACTGAAAAAATCTGCAGGATGGGATATAAAATTTCTTTAGTATATGTTTAAAGGATTTCAATTAGTTACAATATTGTATATATACAATTGTTAAAGAAAGTGTATACTTTTAAAGTACAAACCAGAAAATCCTTGCAGTTTTCCTAACTCTTCTAACCACCTTTTCTCCCAGATAGGGTGATACCTGGAAATTCCATTATATCCCATAACTTGCTTCATCCCAACCCAAAACCAAAAGGATCAAGGTAGGACTTTGGGAACACCCCCCACCTTTGCAGCTTGAATGGGATCTTCTGTTCGGTTCGCACCAGATTTTGCGAACAGGCAAAAAATTTGTTTGAACACGCGAACACCGTTAAAGTCTATGGGACATGAACATGAATAACCAAAAGTGCTAATTTTAAAGGCTTATATTCATGGTATTGTCATGTCAGAATGTTTATACTGAAATAATAAAATAGTATTGTAATCATGAAAATATGCAAATCTTTGATTTGGGAGATTTACAATTTTCTACTAATACCAACAAGAAATTCAAGTTCGTTGATCCGTGCTATTTTGAAGACAAGTGATACAAATGATGTTGCTTAAAAATATATATTTATTAATTAAAAATACAGTGCAAAATAATATCAGGTATATTTTGTGATAAAACAAATAAATGGACATATCAAAGATCAATGATGGTTCAGATAATATTCACAGTTCTCTTATTCAATTTCTTATAACAAAATACCACATTTTAATACTTAAATGATACTTGTACATTTTAAACTTGGTAACTTGTGAATAGCCTTCCGTGACTTCACGGACTTGTGTAAACAAATATTGTTTACCTGAATACTACGATGTGATCTCTTCTCAAAACCAACAGACCTTCTTATTACACTCTTAAATGCACAAACAAAATTGTTATATTGTGCACAGCTTGATAATTTAATCAAAGCTTATATTTTAGATTTAGAATGAATCAATGGTTTAACACATACTATAACCAATCCAATTCTAAAACTTTGAAGTCAGTATTATGAGATATAACAATATATATGTATCTCCCTTGGTTTAGAAGCAAAAAAATTCATACTGCAGTTAGAATTCACTTCACTCCAAAGCAGAACTAACAATGGATTGGATTAGTCAAGAATATGCTCAACCAAACTTCAATTACCTAAAAGGGTATACATTGGAAAGATTAATACTTTACCAGATCTTTAAGAATTCTGTCAGTTTGAGAAGCAAAGTCCCTAAAGAGACTTCTTTCCACCTTAGAGATAGACCCGTACAGCCATCCTCAGAGCTCCTCCAGATCTTCCCATAGCTCTCTTCCCATAGCTCTCTTTTTGCTATCTGTCTCTCCTTTTTATCTCACCCCAAAAGTGGGTGTATGTCTCTTTACTATGTAACTGATGATGTCATATGACGATGGAGTTACCTATGTTACCTTGACAATCAAGACCATTGCCATTTTGAATAATCACCAATTTCAGCCTCTTAGGGGCGGTGTTGGATCAGAAATTACTTTTAATGTGATTGACATAACCTTTTGACCTTGGCTTAGCAAAACACCACTAATTGTCTAATGGTTGACAATCAAGTGTCAATATCCCCAGCCTTCCTGGCGTTCTTAAAATATATGTGTATGAGAAAATATACCCCACACAATTAACTGGGGTTGTAAATGCCATGAAAGTGTAGTCAAGATTCTTACGATAAGCCTACCTGTCAGGTACTCACCAAGGCCGGAATGCTGAGAGCGGCTTCCCTAGCAACTAGGTGCGAGATACCCCTGAAGGTGGTACAGAGGGAATCAGGCACGGAGAGGCATGGGTTGCCAGCAGGTGTGCAGGTCACCAAGGTTTCACCAGACGTGTAGAACCCGTGTAGCATGGACTAGTTGCTGAGCTGGAGAGAAGACTGGCAGAGACTCCAACACTAGACCTGGAACCAGGAACAGAGCTGAGGAGAAGCACAGGGTTAAGCAGAACAAGTCCGTTAAGCAGGCCGAGGGTCAAACACTGGGAGACGTGGTAGCAAGCACAGGTTGAGGCAAGGCAAGTCCGTTGAGCAGGCAGAGGGTCAAACACCAGGTAATCGTAGTACAGGGTTAAGGCAAGATAAGTCCGTTTAGCAGGCCAAGGGTCAACACTGGAGAGAGGATCAGTAGAAGAGTCGTAAACAAGCCGAGGGTCAAACACTGGAGAGAGGATAAGCGAAGTAGTCAAACGGTCCGGGTCACAGCAGGCAGGAACAGGTATGCAGAGAAATAACGGGAACACTGGAAGCTGAGAAGACAAACCAGCAATGAACACAAGGCATAGCTGTCTTTATATAGGCCCGCCAAGGGGACGTCCCGCCGTACGTGCATGCGTTCGTGTACCCACGTGTGCTAACCCGTTCGGATCACGCGCTCGTACCCGCCGATCGTGTTCCCGTACGTGCTGAAGTGGGGCTCTACTGCGCAGGTGCACCGGGACGCGCCGATATTGACAGGCTCTGATTGTGTTAACCCTCTGACAGTGCCCCCTCCCAAGGGGCAGCCTCCGGATGCCTAATCTGGGCAAGCTTCCTGGTTGTCTTCTGTGAAAATTACGTACTAGACGAGGGGCGTGTAAGTTGCTGGATGGTTCCCAGGAGTTATCTTCTGGAGGGTATCCTTTCCATTTAACAAGATATTGGATCTGTCCCCCCCTTTTTCTACAGTCCATTATTGCCTCCACTTCATATTCCATTTCACCTTCAATTTCAATTGGAGGAGGTGGTGGTTCCTGTCTTCCAGAAAAAGGGCTAGGGACCACTGGCTTCAATAAAGATGCATGGAATACCGGATGTATCTTGTATGTGACTGGAAGGGCTAATTCGAAAGCCACGGGGTTCACCACTTTCTTAATTTCAAAAGGGCCAATGAACCTTGGACCTAACTTGCGGGATGGACAGGGCAGTCTAAGGTTAATAGCCGATAGCCATACCTTGTCCCCAATCTTGAAATTCGGGTTTGGTCTTCTCCCTCTGTTATAGTACTTCTCGTAACTGTCTTGAGCCTTTTTCATGGTTTCCTGGATCTGTAAAAAATTGGTTTGGATAAAGTTAATCCGGTCTTGTACTGCAGGGGTTGACACTTCAGGAAAAGAATCTGGCAAAAAGGAGGGATGGAAGCCGTAATTAGCCCAAAAAGGTGTTTGGTTGATGGCGGAATGAGTGGAATTGTTGTAAGCAAATTCCGCACACGGAAGGAGGGTGGACCAGTTATCTTGGGAACCAGAGCAGAAACAACGGAGATATTGTTCCAGAGTTTGATTTGTTCTTTCTGTTTGACCGTTGCTTTGTGGATGGTATGCTGAGGAGAGCGAGGTCTTTATTTCAAGGGATCTGCAGAGGTCCTTCCAAAATTTTGAGGTAAATTGGATACCTCTGTCTGATACGATGTTGTGGGGAACCCCATGAAGCCTCACGATTTCTTTGATAAAAATGTTTGCTGTAGCCAGAGCAGAAGGGGTGCCCATCATGGGCAGGAAGTGTGCCATCTTAGAGAGGCGGTCAACCACTACTAAGATAGTAGTGAATTTTTCAGAGGGGGGAAGTTCTACAATGAAGTCCATAGAGACCTCTTTCCATGGACGTTCAGGGACAGGCAAAGGTCTCAGGAGCCCCCAAGCCTTAGTGTTCGACCCTTTGTTACGTTGACACGTAATACAGGATTGGACATAGTTTCTACAGTCCTGACTCCAACCCGGCCACCAGTAGGAGCGATGAACTAATTCTGAGGTTTTCCGGATTCCAAAGTGCCCTGCCAACTTATGATCATGGAAGTTCTGTAATACTTGCAGTCTTACTGGAGAAGGAACAAATATTTTATTTTGGGCCCACAGTAAGCCATCCTTCTTCCTTAATGAGGATACTTCAGGTTCTGTGCATTGGCTGGATGCCTCTTTAATGGCAGTCTTGAGATCAGGCTGGATAAGAAGGAAGTTATGTGGGGACAAGATAGTTCCAGGCTCAATTGCCTCATTGACTTCTGGAAACATTCGGGAGAGTGCATCCGCTTTTCCGTTCTTGGAGCCCGGTCGGTAGGAGATGTGAAAATTAAATCTGGAGAAGAATAATGCCCATCGGGCTTGTCGAGGTCGGAGTCGCTTGGCTGTTCGGAGATATTCCAGATTCCGATGATCAGTAAAGATCATTATAGGTTGGGACGCACCCTCCAGCAAGTACCTCCACTCCTCCAAAGCAAATTTTATAGCTAGTAGTTCTCGGTCACCGACGTCATAGTTCCTTTCAGGGGGGCTTAATTTGTGAGAAGCAAAGGCAACTGGATGGAGAAGGGCCTTTGGACCGCTTCGTTGGGACAGGATTGCACCTGTCGCTGATTCGGAGGCATCTACTTCTAGTACATATGCTAAGGCTGGATCTGGGTGTTGTAGAATAGGAGCCGTTGTAAAAAGATCTTTCAATTTATTAAAGGCTTCCTGTGCTTCTTGGGGCCATTGAAACTTAGCTTGCTGGCGGGTGAGTCGAGTAATGGGAGAAATGATTGAAGAGAATCCTCTAATGAACCTGCGGTAAAAATTGGCAAAGCCAACAAACCGCTGGATTCCCTTTTTATCTGAAGGAGCTGGCCACTCCTGGATGGTTCTAACCTTTTGTGGGTCCATTGCGACCCCTTCTGTGGAGATGATGAACCCAAGGAACTGGATGGTGGTCTTTTCAAATTCACATTTCTCCCCTTTCAAGAATAGGCCGTGTTTCCTGAGAACCGAGAGTACCTTCTTTACATGGGTGCGATGTACTTCTAGTGAGGTGGAGAAAATCAAAATATCATCAAGATATACAATCACAAAGTTATCAAGGTACTCACGGAAAATGTCGTTGACTAGGTGTTGGAACGTGGCCGGGGCGTTGCAGAGTCCGAAAGGCATCACAAGATATTCAAAGTGCCCAAACCTGGATCTAAAGGCTGTTTTCCACTCATCCCCGGCACGTATCCGAACGAGATTGTATGCTCCCCGTAGGTCTAGTTTGGTAAACACTTGGGCAGTTCTGAAGCGCTGGAATAATTCAGAGATGAGAGGCAACGGGTATCTATTTTTCACAGTGATCTTATTAAGTTCTCTATAGTCCACACAGGGCCTTAAAGATCCATCCTTCTTTTCTACAAAGAAGATACCCGCCCCAGCTGGAGAAGAGGAAGGGCGGATAAACTTCTTCTCCAGGTTTTCGTCAATATAGGAACGAAGCGCTTCCAACTCAGTCTCAGATAGTGGAAATATGCGACCAAAGGGAATCTCGGATCCCGGTAAAAGGTCAATGGGACAATCATAGGAGCGATGAGGTGGTAAGCTGTCGGCCTTCTTTTTATCAAAAATATCCAGAAATTCATGGTATACCGCAGGGACATGCTGAAGATTATCTGGTATTGACTGAAGGGTCAAACAAGAGGCCGGTGTGTTGGTGGTAGGCACGAAACAATGTTGAGAGCAGTACATAGATGAGAAGAGGATTTCTTTCTTGGACCAACTGATTTGAGGGTCATGAACTTGTAACCAGGGGAAACCCAGGATAACAGGGAACATAGGTGAACTGATGATGTTAAAGCAAAGGAATTCTTGGTGGCCAGAGTCTGTGGAGGTGAGAATAGGTTTGGTTTCTTGGGTAACAAGTCCCGAACATGGTAGGGATCCGTCGGCTAGATGTATCTGCAGAGGTTGCTTCTTATCTTGAAGGGGGATATGCAGGGTGTGAGCCAGAGATGCATCCAGGAAACAACTGCATGCTCCGGAGTCAATGATGGCCAGCAGCCGAGCCTCCTCTTCCGCCACCTGTAATGAGACCGGAAGGACAAAGTGAGATTGGGTAGAGCCGGTAACTTGAAAGTTCACAGCGTACTGTCGCTGGCACTTACTGGGTCTCACGGGACAGTTGCGTAAAAAATGACCGGCCTCCCCACAATAAAGGCAAAGGTTGGCTTGGCGCCGGCGGAGTCTTTCATCAGGGGTGAGTGGAGAACGTACCAATCCCAACTGCATAGGTTCGTGGTCCGAGGAAGAGGAAGGTACGGCAGAAGGTGCTGGAACAGGAGGAATGCGAGGTAACATCCAGGTGGGTCGTGAGGACTGGAAGCGTTCAGAGCGGCGTTCACGCAGGCGTCTGTCAAGCTTAATTGCTAGTTGTATTAATTCTTCCAGGGAGGAAGGAGTATCCATCCGAGCTAATTCATCTTTTAAATTTTCTGATAGACCTTGGCGATACTGGTACTTTAAAGCGGCCTCATTCCAGTTGGTGTCCCCAGACCATTTCCGGAATTCAGCGGTGTAGTCTTCCACTGGTCTCTTTCCCTGGGTCAGGGTATGTAAGATGGATTCAGCTGTGGCAGTGCGTTGTGGGTCGTCATACAGCAGTGCCATAGCGTTGAAAAAGGTTTCTACCGTATCCAACAGGGGGCTTTTCTGTTCTAAAAGGTTATGGGCCCAAGTTTGGGGTTCTTCTGACAAAAGCGAAATGACGAACCCCACCTTTACAGTTTCAGAATGAAAAGTCCTGGGTTGAAGGGCCAAGTAAAGCTGACAAGCGTTTTGGAAGGCTCTGAATTTCTTTCGAATTCCGGAAAACCGTTCTGGAATGGGAACCCTAGGTTCAGGGATGGCCATCATGACTGGGTTGACTTGGTTTTGTGAAGAAGAAATCCCACTGGATAAAGCTGACGGTGCTTCCGGGGGAGCTGAGGAAGTTGTTAGGTGTTGAAGGCGACCCTCAATTTGGAAATATCCATCCTGCAGTCTCTGGACAGCCTGTGTAAGGGCTGTAACCTGCTGGCAGAGGGCCTCGAGGGGAGAGCCGGCTCTGTCGGCCTCTGACATGGCTGGTTTGTACTGTCAGGTACTCACCAAGGCCGGAATGCTGAGAGCGGCTTCCCTAGCAACTAGGTGCGAGATACCCCTGAAGGTGGTACAGAGGGAATCAGGCACGGAGAGGCATGGGTTGCCAGCAGGTGTGCAGGTCACCAAGGTTTCACCAGACGTGTAGAACCCGTGTAGCATGGACTAGTTGCTGAGCTGGAGAGAAGACTGGCAGAGACTCCAACACTAGACCTGGAACCAGGAACAGAGCTGAGGAGAAGCACAGGGTTAAGCAGAACAAGTCCGTTAAGCAGGCCGAGGGTCAAACACTGGGAGACGTGGTAGCAAGCACAGGTTGAGGCAAGGCAAGTCCGTTGAGCAGGCAGAGGGTCAAACACCAGGTAATCGTAGTACAGGGTTAAGGCAAGATAAGTCCGTTTAGCAGGCCAAGGGTCAACACTGGAGAGAGGATCAGTAGAAGAGTCGTAAACAAGCCGAGGGTCAAACACTGGAGAGAGGATAAGCGAAGTAGTCAAACGGTCCGGGTCACAGCAGGCAGGAACAGGTATGCAGAGAAATAACGGGAACACTGGAAGCTGAGAAGACAAACCAGCAATGAACACAAGGCATAGCTGTCTTTATATAGGCCCGCCAAGGGGACGTCCCGCCGTACGTGCATGCGTTCGTGTACCCACGTGTGCTAACCCGTTCGGATCACGCGCTCGTACCCGCCGATCGTGTTCCCGTACGTGCTGAAGTGGGGCTCTACTGCGCAGGTGCACCGGGACGCGCCGATATTGACAGGCTCTGATTGTGTTAACCCTCTGACACTACCAGTTATTTATGAATGGTTTCCTAAATAAGATACCATATTTGCAACCTTATAATAATATATATGTAGTTAACAGGTATATATATAATGTTACCTAATAAAGATACATTGTAAAGATGTATAAAAGAAACATTATTATTTAAAATATATCATTTGTGGATAAGCCCTTTTTGTTAAGTGGTTTGTTCTGAAAATACTATTTAGTTTTGCAGACTGTAAGTTTGTACCAACTCCCCTTATCTATAAGTGTCAAAGACAAAAGATATATAACCTGGGATACTGGTATTTTTACACAGTCTCAAGACATAAAGCAACTTTTGCAACAATGCCTATTCATGGGCTATGAACTCTGATTCAACTTTAAAGCCAAAATGGCTCCTCTCATGTTCATTTGAAAAATATACAATATAAAGGCCTATATATATATATGAATATAAATTCTTTTAACCCCAAATGTTCTGACAGTCATAAAAAGTGTTTGGGGACCTGGGTCCTGCCCCAGGGGAGATGGATCAATGCAAAAAAAAGTTTTAAAAAACGGCCGTTTTTTCGGGAGCAGTGATTTTAATAATGCTTAAAGTCAAACAATAAAAGTGTAATATTCCTTTACATTTCATGCTTGGGGGATGTCTATAGTATGCCTGTAAAGGGGCGCATGTTTCCCGTGTTTAGAACAGTCTGACAGCAAAATGACATTTCAGAGGAAAAAAAAGTCATTTAAAACTACTCGCAGCTATTAATGAATTGCCGGTCCGACAATACACATAAAAGTTTATTGATAAAAATGGCATGGGAATTCCCCACAGGGGAACTCCGAACCAAAATTAAAAAAAAAAATTTGGGGGGCCCCCTAAATTCCATACCAGGCCCTTCAGGTCTGGTATGAATATGAAAGGGGAACCCCGGCAAAAATTAAAAAAAAAAAAAAGGCATGGGGTCCCCCTCAAAATCTATACCAGACCCTTCAGGTCTGGTATGAATATTAAGGGGAACCCCACGCCAAAATTATAAAAAAAAAAAAAAAAAAAGAGCGTGGGGTCCCCCCAAAAATCCATACCAGACCCTTATCCAAGCACGCAACCTGGCAGGCCACAGGAAAAGAGTGGGGAGACGAGAGAGCACCCCCCCTCCTGAACCGTAACAGACCACATGCCCTCAACATTGGGAGGGTGCTTTGGGGTAGCCCCCCAAAACACCTTGTCCCCATGTTGATGAGGACAGGGGCCTCATCCCCACAACCCTTGGCCGGTGGTTGTGGGGGTCTGCGGGCGGGGGGCTTATAGGAATCTGGAAGCCCCCTTTAACAAGGGGACCCCCAGATCCCGGCCCTCCCCCCTGTGTGAAATGGTAAGGGGTACAAAAGTACCCCTACCATTTCACAAAAAAACCTGTCAAAAATGACAAGAGACAGTTTTTGACAATTCCTTTATTTAAATGCTTCTTTTTTCTTCTATCTTCTTTCTTCTATATTCCTTCGGTTTCTTCCATCATCTTCTTCTTCTTCTGGTTCTTCCTCCGGTGTTCTCATATGGCATCTTCCCCCGCAACGTCGGTGTCTTCTTCCCTTCTTCTCCTCGGGCCGCTCCGCATCCATGATGGCATAGAGGGACCTCCCGCTGTGTGACGCTTCTCTCTTCATCTTCTTCTTCTTCTCTTCATCTTCTTTTCGGGCCGCTCCGCATCCATGATGGCATGGAGGGAGGCTCCCGCTGTGTGAAGCTTCTCCTCTTCTGACGGTTCCTAAATAATGGGGGCGGAGCCACCCAGTGACCCCGCCCCCCTCTGATGCACAGGGACTTGACGGGGACTTCTCTGTGGCATTCCCCGTGACATCAGAAAGGGGCGGGGTTGCGTAACAGGTGACCCTGCCCCCCTCTGACATCATGGGAAATGCCACAGGGAAGTCCCGTCAAGTCCCTGTGTGTCAGAGGGGGCGGGGTCACTGGGTGGCCCAGCCCCCTGTTATTTAAGAACCGTCAGAAGAGGAGAAGCGTCACACAGCGGGAGCCTCACTCCATGCCATCATGGATGCAGGGGGGCCCGAAAAGAAGATGAAGAGAAAAAGATGAAGAGACAAAGGATGAAGAGAAAAAGATGAAGAAAAAAAAGATGAAGAGAGAAGCGTCACACAGCGGGAGCCTCCCTCCATGCCATCATGCATGCGGAGTGGCCCGAGGAGAAGAAGGGAAGAAGACGCCAAAGCCGCGGAGGAAGATGCCGGACGAGAACACCGGAGGAAGAACCAGAAGATGGAGGAAGAAACCAAAAGGAAGATAGAAGAAAGAAGAAGCATTTAAATAAAGGAATTGTCAAAAACTGTCTCTTGTCATTTTTAACATTTTTGACAGTTTTTTTGTGAAATGGTAGGGGTACTTTTGTACCCCCTTATCATTTCACACAGGGGGAGGGCTGGGATCTGGGGGTCCCCTTGTTGAAGGGGGCTTCCAGATTCCGATAAGACCCCCGCCCGCAGACCCCCACAACCACCGGCCAAGGGTTGTGGGGATGAGGCCCTTGTCCCCATCAACATGGGGACATAGTGTTTTGGGGGCTACCCCAAAGCACCCTCCCAATGTTGAGGGCATGTGGCCTGGTACGGTTCAGGAGGGGGGGGGCTCTCTCATCCCCCCCTCTTTTCCTGCGGCCTGCCAGGTTGCATGCTCGGATAAGGGTCTGGTATGGATTTCTGGGGGGACCCCACGCCATTTTTATTTTTTAAATTTTGGCCGGGGTTCCCTTTAATATGCATACCAGACCTGAAGGGCTTGGTATGGAATTTAGGGGGACCCCCACGTCATTTTTTTTTTAAATTTTGGTTTGGGGTTCCCCTGTGGGGAATTCCCATGCCGTTTTTATCAATGAACTTTTATGTGTATTGTCGGACCGGCAATTCATTAATAGCCGCGAGTAGTTTTAAATGACTTTTTTTCCTTTGAAATGTCATTTTGCTGTCAGACTGTTCTAAACACGGGAAACATGCGCCCCTTTACAGGCATACTATAGACACCCCCCCAGGTACGAAATTTAAAGGAATATTACACTTTATTGTTTGACTTTAAGCATTATTAAAATCACTGCTCCCGAAAAAACGGCCATTTTTTGCATTGATCCATGTCCCCTGGGGCAGGACCCAGGTCCCCAAACACTTTTTAAGACAATACCATGAATATAAGCCTTTAAAATTAGCACTTTTGATTTCTCCCATAGACTTTTAAAGGGTGTTCCGCGGCATTCCAATTTGCCGCAAACACCCCAAATTGTTCGCTGTTCAGCGAACTGGCGAACAGCTGATGTTCGAGTCGAACATAAGTTCGACTCAAACTCGAAGCTCATCCCTACCGCCGACCCAGAAAATTGTTGTAGCTGGAAAATACAGTCTAGCAGAGGGCGTATCCAAGCCTCCACCATCATTTGGTAGCTGTAAAATGGGTAGGTGGATCCTAGGCTGTTTCCCCTTCCAGATTAAAATTCTAAAAAGAGAAAGTCTATCCTTTTAAATTATTGCATACAGGCGACTTGTATGAGATGTATACCAACTGGGGTGCCCAAATCATTTTAACAAGGTTTCAAGGTTTGTGTCACCCACAACAGACAGAAGAAGTTTACACCATGCCTTGCTTTTAGATTTACATTTTTCTAATAATCGTAAGTTATGTTTCAAATAGTCCTGCACCTTAGGATAAACCAGACTCCTAAATATTTAAATGCTGGCACAACTTTTATCTTAGGGAAGGAGTACTGATTTGTCCCAATTAATCAGAAATCTGGAAAAGGACCCAAATATATTAAGTATAAAATTGATGCGCTTTAAATAAATAGTGCACAATATGCTGCTACGACTAAGCTAAAATCCAGGAATAAAAAATGCATACATGTGAATAAAATAGATAAATAATCTGGAGGAGCTTAGGACGTTCAGTGCTGCAATACACCTGAAGGTTAACAGCAGCTGTTTCTCTATGGGAAACTTCGTCCACAGCGGCTGACTGCAATCTGCATAGTTGAATGCTTCTAATAGACCGGGAGTTTGTGAGTGTCCCTGTTTTGCTTGTGCACTATCTAGTAAGTTCACTGCACAATGATCTATTTTTTCTTTGCTTGCTTTGCATAAAACCTTTATCCTGAAAGCCGAATCATCAGCAGTATTATGGCTAAAGTGGGATCCGAGAAAAACTAAATATCCTGATACAAACGATCTAACCCAGTGAGTCAATCAATCTGGATTAAGGGAAGGAACTGTTTAATTATTTTTACTTTCCCCCCACTATTTATCTCTATTTGGACATTGTAATATGGAGTGTCATTATTATTTATTTATATTCACCGTCACATCACCAATTTGAAGATTTATTTTGGCTATTTTAACACAAGTATTAGCACCATAATTATTTATCTATTTTATTCACATGTATGCATTTTTTATTCCTGGATTTTAGCTTAGTCGTAGCAGCATATTGTGCACTATTTATTTAAAGCGCATCAATTTTATACTTAGTACTATTTGTTTGGTTATCTGATCACCCTATATTGATAGCAGCTTTAATTTACTGATTTTATTATAGCACTAACTATATTGGTTTATATATATTTTTTAGCACAATTTATTTATATCACACATATCTATCCACATCAGCGCTTGGTTTTTATTCATTTTTTTTAGACCCAAATATATTAATACTGGACATAAGAGAGGAAACCAATCTATCATATTTGGGGCGTGGCCAAGATGGCGACCTGAGAAGAAGCAGGTTTTAGAGCTCTGCTGGAGATCCGTCTTAAATCCTAACTCCTGGCGAGTTTTTCTCACTAAAAAGTGGATAGAGCAACTCCGGATGCCATACAAAACAAGGCACAGGGGGAAGAAGCTTCGTTTTCCACCGGACGAAGAGATATCAACCCCGCAAGGGACTCCCCACGTGCAAACCTCTCTCGGCCGTGCAAGGAACATGGCGTCCCAAACGGACATGGAGGAGCAGTCGGATGTGCAGAGACTTGGCTTTCAGGAGGTGATGGCCGCGATAGCCACATGCCAAACTGCCCTGACTAACAAAATTGAAGCTGTACAACTTGACGTTAGCCTTATCCGGCAAGACTTTGATAAACTCCGTGCTCGGGTGTCGGAAGCGGAGCAACGTGTGGGGCTAACGGAGGATACGGTCACAGAGCACACAGCCTCGATCCGCACCTTACAAACGAAGGTCAGAGCGCTAGAATATAAGGTCGACGACGCAGAGAACAGGAACAGGAGGAACAACCTCCGCCTCGTGGGTATGCCGGAGGGCGCGGAGGGGAAGAACCCTACGATATTTGTGGAAGAGATCCTAAGAGAACTACTGCCGGCGGCCCAGTTCTCGCCGTACTTTAAGGTGGAGCGCGCTCACAGGATTCCTCCAGTTCCGGGACCACCAGGATCTAACCCCCGCACTCTGATCTTTCGGGTTCTTAATTTTAGGGATCGGGATGAAATTCTCCGTGCAGCTCGCAGAGCGGGTGAGTTAAAATATCAGAATACCACCCTGATGTTCTTTCCCGATTTCTCACTGGAAACTCAGAAGCTACGTAGGTCCTTTGACCAGATTAAAGTGGGGCTACGGGCGCAAAATATCAAATATAGTATCCTGTTCCCTGCCAAGCTGAGGGTGCAGGATGGGGAAACAGTTAAATTCTTTACCGCGCCTCGTGATGCTGCTGCGTGGTTGGACTCTTTACCTCCACACCGCTAAGTGTAAGTTCAAACACTCTGTCGTACGATCAGGCAAGCTATGATATACAGGTAAAAGCCAGTAAATTAGAATATTTTGAAAAACTTGATTTATTTCAGTAATTGCATTCAAAAGGTGTAACTTGTACATTATATTTATTCATTGCACACAGACTGATGCATTCAAATGTTTATTTCATTTAATTTTGATGATTTGAAGTGGCAACAAATGAAAATCCAAAATTCCGTGTGTCACAAAATTAGAATATTACTTAAGGCTAATACAAAAAAGGGATTTTTTAGAAATGTTGGCCAACTGAAAAGTATGAAAATGAAAAATATGAGCATGTACAATACTCAATACTTGGTTGGAGCTCCTTTTGCCTCAATTACTGCATAATGCGGCGTGGCATGGAGTCGATGAGTTTCTGGCACTGCTCAGGTGTTATGAGAGCCCAGGTTGCTCTGATAGTGGCCTTCAACTCTTCTGCGTTGTTGGGTCTGGCATTCTGCATCTTCCTTTTCACAATACCCCACAGATTTTCTATGGGGCTAAGGTCAGGGGAGTTGGCTGGCCAATTTAGAACAGAAATACCATGGTCCGTAAACCAGGCACGGGTAGATTTTGCGCTGTGTGCAGGCGCCAAGTCCTGTTGGAACCTGAAATCTCCATCTCCATAGAGCAGGTCAGCAGCAGGAAGCATGAAGTGCTCTAAAACTTGCTGGTAGACGGCTGCGTTGACCCTGGATCTCAGGAAACAGAGTGGACCGACACCAGCAAATGACATGGCACCCCAAACCATCACTGATGGTGGAAACTTTACACTAGACTTCAGGCAACGTGGATCCTGTGCCTCTCCTGTCTTCCTCCAGACTCTGGGACCTCGATTTCCAAAGGAAATGCAAAAATTGCTTTCGTCAGAAAACATGACTTTGGACCACTCAGCAGCAGTCCAGCTCTTTTTTTCCTTAGCCCAGGTGAGACGCTTTTCGCGCTGTTTCTTGGTCAACAGTGGCTTGACACGAGGTATGCGGCAGTTGAAACCCATGTCTTTCAAGCGTCTCTTGGTGGTGGATCTTGAAGCACTGACTCCAGCAGCTGTCCACTCCTTGTGAATCTCCCCCACATTTTTGAAGGGTTTTTTTTTCACAATCTTGACTAGGGCGCGGTGATCCCTATCGCTTGTACACTTTTTCTGACCACAGTTTTTCCTTCCCTTTGCCTCTCTATTAATGTGTTTGGACACAGAGCTCTGAGAACAGCCAGCCTCTTCAGCAATAACCTTTTGTGTCTTTCCCTCCTTGTGCAATGTGTCGATGGTCGCCTTTTGGACAGCTGTCAAATCTGAAGTCTTCCCCATGTTTGTGTAGGCTTCAGAACTGGACTGAGAGACCATTTAAAGCCCTTTGCAGGTGTTTTGAGTTAATCAGCTGATTAGTTTGTGGCACCAGGTGTCTTCAAAATTTAACCCTTACACAATATTCTAATTTTGTGACACACGGAATTTTGGATTTTCATTTGTTGCCACTTCAAATCATCAAAATTAAATGAAATAAACATTTGAATGCATCAGTCTGTGTGCAATGAATAAATATAATGTACAAGTTACACCTTTTGAATGCAATTACTGAAATATATCAAGTTTTTCAAAATATTCTAATTTACTGGCTTTCACCTGTACTTGTGGTTTTTGTTTTATTTTTTCTCCTTTTGAGTTTTTGAGGCAGACTAATCATTGTGTCTCCTACAAGGAATGGGGATCGGAGTTTAATACAGACCGGTCCTACAATAGTTTGCGGTGCTGGAACTCTTTTGTGCAATGTGCTGTGTAGGGGGAAGTAGTGGGGTCACCCTCTTACAAGCTGAAGCCGAATGCCGAATGCCAGCTTCAGCTCATTAACTCTGTCTGGGAGATATAACTTGGCATATAGAACTGGAGCGGTGGAAAGTGACTGTCATACTTTGTGATGCTGTCGCATGTCTGCGACTCTTGCCCCTGCCCAGCGAAACACAATTTTCAAAGTTACCGGTCATATACACACGCAAGATATAACACCTCTCCACATGCTCTATAGGGAAATGCAATGGAGACACCCCCCCCCCTTTTTTTTTTTTTTTCAGGATGACTGCCTACTGTGTGTGGACGCGGTTCATTAATCATATCCTGGTGCATGCATCAGATCACTACACATGGACTGATGGTAAATACAGACCTGGATGTCTTATTTACGGGGAAGAACGACTGTGCATACTTCAATGAAAGCGTTGTGTGATGCACCGGGACTGGTGTTGAGATGTTGTGGACTTTACCATTCAAATACCCTCTTTCATGTCTGGGGGAACTAAACTATACAGAAGACCTGATTGAGCCCGCACCGCTATTAATCTGGCATGGGGTAGCCAGCCCCCTGGTATGGAAACATCGGCTGTCAGGGGAGAAATGTCTTCAGTCACAATTTGCCTGGGACATGCTGAGATACAGTAACCAAGGAACTGAACTTCTTCGTTTCAAGTTATAACGCATGTGATAACCCATAGGTTGGTTGTAATAGGAGGCATAATATAGGGAGTATCTAGCTCTGTTGATGCTATTGACAACAGGTATACCTGCGAATGCAGGAATGGCTTGCCTTAATCTATCAGAATCACACTGTTAGTGGTTATATACAACTTTTTATATTTTTTCTTTTACTTTTATTTTATGAAGACCGTTTTGTAACTAAGATATGTACCCCTGGGACTCTCCCAGGAGATAATCTATGCATTATGAACCAGCAACTCTGTTGCCCTGTCAGGTAACACTTCACGCTACAAGTGCTCGCCCTCTTTTAAATATAGATGTTAGGGGTTCAGGACAAGAAACATCCTCGGTTCTGGAGGGGGATGTGGGGTGGGGGGGGGGGCATCTGCCGTTGCAGATTTTTGAAGTTGCAATTATTGCAAGGTTTATTAAGGAGTGGCTTGATTGTAGTTGGAGTGTTACTGGCCCACACATACATATGCATGTAACCAATTCATATAACGCCTTCTTAGGCCTAAGGAGAACAATGACATGGCTGGAATGTCTGTATCTAGGGGATTGGTTGGGAGGGGGGGGGACGTGCGGATCCTGCCTATACAATTGAATATAAGAGGGGATGGCTGAGGTATCTATTGTTTCCTGGAATGCCGGGGTTTAAATTCAGCCACAAAGAGGTCGCTGGTGTTTAAATACCTACAAAGATACAATCCACACATCTGTATACTTCAGGAGACCCACTTGATAGGCAGACGTGTCCTGGGACTCCGGAGGGCATGGGTGGGGGCTCATCATCACTCCACCTATTCAAACTATGCAAGGGGTGTGAGCATTCTGATCCGCAGGTCCCTACCCCTGCAGATTTTAGAGGTTAAGACTGACCCGGGGGGCAGATATGTTATTATTAATGCCTCACTTTATGATAGATGATTGGTGCTGGTAGGCCTATATCTTCCACCTCCGGCTGATGCACAATTGCTAAATGACATCATGCATCTGGTAATGGGATTTAATGTGCCTGAAGTTTTTATTTTTGGCGACTTTAACATGGCTCCATCACAGGATCTGGACAGATTACACATAGTGACCCGTAATACATTGGCTTTGGGGGGATGGGCTGACACGTTTGCTCTTACGGACGTGTGGCGTCACTTTCACTCAAATAAAAGAGAATACACGTGCCACTCGGCTTCCTATCGAGCACTATCACGTATAGACCTTGTATATGCATCACCCGGGGCTTTACGTTGGGTAAGGGCGGTGGAGCATTTGCCTCGTGGTATCTCAGATCATGCCCCTGTCTACCTTAAATTCTCACTGTTTCAATCTCCGGGGCTTAAATTGTGGCGTCTGTCCGGATTCTGGGCTAAAGATGATGGAGTCCAGGAAGTAATGATAGAAAATATTTGTAACTATTGGAATGAAAACGGCGACTCTGCTAATGCTAATGTGTTATGGGATGCTTTTAAGTCGAAAATGAGGGGGGACTATATTGCCCGTATTTCTTTCATGCAAAAGGAGGCCTCCAGGACTCTGGAGACCTTAGAGGAAAAGGCCGCTAGATGTGAGTCAGATTATATTCAATCCCCTAATGATAACAACTATTATTTATGGCAGAACTCCCTACGTGAATTATCTCTGCACAATGTTGAACAGACTAAAAAATCTATGCTGTATACAAAGCAAAAAATATTTGAGCACGGAAACAAGAATGGGCGCCTGTTAGCTTGGCTAACAAAGAACCAGACAGCCTTCACTCACATAGCTAGTATCAGGTGTTCCGATGGGCACCTACTTTCATCACCAGAGGAGATAAATGCTGAATTCCTGAAGTTTTTCAGGGAGGTATACACCTCTAGAGCCCAGTTTACGACGGTGGAACTACAGGAGTATTTAGATGCAATCCCTTTCCCATCCCTTTCAGAGGAACATAAAAATTTATTAGAGGGGGATTTTTCCCTGGAGGAGGTCCAGACTGCAATTGGTAGTTTGCAGTGCGGGAAAACTCCGGGTGCAGACGGCCTTCCCACAGAATTTTATTCACAACACGCTGAAGTGCTTGCCCCTAGATTGAAATCCCTCTTCTCTGGACTGGGTGAGACTGGTACTCTCCCGGAGTCTATGGAGGAAGCTATTATAGTTCTAATACCCAAACCTGGTAAAGACCCCCAGGAATGTGCATCCTTCAGGCCAATATCTTTACTCAACGTTGATGCAAAAATTCTAGCGAAAATTCTAGCTACTCGGTTGTCGTCGGTAATCTCCACCCTGGTCCATGTCGACCAAACAGGGTTTATGCCGGGCAAAGGTACCGACATAAATCTCAGACGCCTTTTCCTAAACCTCTCGTTCGGTCATGACACTGTGGGATCTCGGGTGATTGCCTCCTTGGACGCCGAAAAGGCGTTTGACTCTGTAGAGTGGTTGTACCTTTGGGGGGTGTTGCAGCACTTTGGGTTTGGACCCAATTTCATACGCTGGCTGCAGCTACTCTACAGAGCTCCCAGGGCTAGAGTGCGCACTAATGACCGAGTGTCAGACGCTTTTTCTTTACATAGGGGCACCCGTCAAGGATGCCCCCTATCCCCTAGTTTGTTTGCCTTGGCGTTGGAACCACTAGCAATATTAATTCGTGAGTCACAGGAGATTAAGGGAATTCGGGTTGGCAATCTAGAAGAGAAAATATCCCCTATATATGATGCGCTACTCTATCTAAATGACTCTGGACCCTCGCTGTCTGCCGCCCTGGTGTTGTTTGATAGATTTGGTGCATTATCAGGCATCCGTATCAATTGGAACAAATCGATCCTTTTCTCACTGGATATGCAGTCCCAAGGCCTACACAACCATGCACCATTACAGTGGGTTAGCGAATTCAAGTATCTTGGGATCAAGGTATCTAGGGATGTTGCCCAATATTATGCATTGAACCTGCTCCCATTGCTTAAACTTCTAAGGGAGAAATGCCAGTCTTGGTCCGGACTTCCATTGAACCTATTAGGCCGAATAAGCATTCTCAAAATGGTTATCCTACCCAAGTTTAATTATTTTTTCCGGAACAGTCCGATTTGGATACTGCAGACCTTCTTCCAAGAAGTTGATAAGTGCATTACAGCTTTTATATGGAACGGCTCTATACCAAGAATGGCAAAGACCACACTCCGCGCACCGACACAACTGGGGGGATTGGCCCTCCCGGATTTCAGGGTGTATTACTGGGCAGCTATGCTGGTCACTGTATACTGGTGGTTTGCGGCAAGTAAATCTAACGCTGCGGTTTGTGTAGAGGCAGCCTGGCTAGGCTCCCTACAGGAACTACAAAATTTGGCGTATAGAGGTGTGGGAGCTTATAAAAACCTCCCTGCCCGAACTAAGGCGACGATAAAGGTTTGGATTGCGGCTAGACGTCGATTCCTCATAGCGGGTCAATGGTCACCGGTCCAGCCTCTCTGGGGAAATCCCAACTTACCTCATTTTAGGTCAATACCTGACCCCCAGGTGTGGGCGAGATTCGGCATTAAGACCCTAAGGGATATTATGCCTATGGGCACACTGATGTCATATTCGCAACTAGCGAGTAAATATGAGCTACCGGGGTGGATGTTCTTCCGCTATATTCAGCTGAGGCATGCGGCCAGGGCCCAATTCCAAACACAGCCTACTTTGAAATTGGACCCTGTAGAGAATTTACTGTCCTGTGAGGACCTAGTAAAGCCACTTTCGGCTTTATATGGTATTTTACTTCCAATTGACACCGTTAAAATGGATAGACTATGGGAACAATGGAAGGCTGATATTCCATTGTTAGAGAGAGATGATTGGGAGGACAGTCTTGAACAGAGTCCCAAGCTGGTTATAGCCGCAGGAGATAAACTTATACAGACCAAATTCCTCCATAGGGTTTATTTTACCCCGGTTCGTATGTCTAGAATAAATCCTGATAGAGATCCGCATTGTCCCAGATGTTTGACACATCTGGGATCATATCTACATATGTTCTGGGAATGTCCTAGGTTGTCAAACTTCTGGGAGGGAGTATTTGACCATTTAAACGTCCGCCTCGAGCTGAATGTTCCCGTGACGCCTGAATTGGCCTTACTGGGTATACACGATGATGATCAGAGATCGCACCATAGCAAATTATTAATTTCATACTTGCTCTTTTATGCTAAGAAAGAAATACTGTGTAAATGGACCTCCTCCGTCCCCCCGGATGTTGCTACATGGGAAAACAAAGTAAATGCTGCTCTCCCACTGTATAAGTTGACGTACATGAACCGTGGATGCCCATGGAAATTCGACAAAGTTTGGTCATCATGGGCTTCGATTTAGATAGTGGGATACTGTCAGTAGAGTGGTGGATATGCTGGTTGGCCCCTGCTCTCTTCTGGTATTTCTGATTTCCGCTGCCTCCTCTCTCTCCCCCCCCTCCCTCCGGGGTTGTGTTCCTTATTGGTTTTTCCCCTTCCCTGCCTCCTCTTCTGTTTTCTCCTCCTTCCATTAATCAAATATATGACCCCCGAACAGGGAATAACGAATATACTGCACTTGATAATGTTTTATGGTTTTAGACTTCTTCTTTTCTTGACATTGGTTTGCGGTGTATGCTTTGTGTGAAATGATGACAAACCTGTATCCAACATACTTCTTGTAAAACAAAATGTGATTACATAATATTGTAAATGTCAAACTCTACAATAAAGCACTCCTGGTTGTAAAAAAAAAATCTATCAGCATTTCCTAAAAACAATAGTGCATCATCAGCATTAGTGATGAGCTGAACACCCCCCAGTTCGCTTCACACCAGAACCTGCGAACGGACCGAAAGTTTACGCGGACTTTAGAACCCCATTAAAGTCTATGGGACTCGAACGTTCAAAATCAAAAGTGCTCATTTTAAAGGCTAATATGCAAGTTATTGTCCTAAAAAGGGTTTGGGGACCCTGGTCCTGCCCCAGGGGACATGTATCAATGCGAAAAAAAAGTTTTAAAAATGGCCGTTTTTTCGGGAACAGCTATTTTAATGATGCTTAAAGTGAAAAAAAAAGTGAAATATTCCTTTAAATATGGTACCTGGGGGGTGTCTATAGTATGCCTGTAAAGTGGCGCGTGTTTCCCGTGCTTAGAACAGTTCCTGCACAAAATGACATTTTTAAAGGAATAAATAAGGAAAATTGTTGTCCATACTTACCGTATTTTCCTCTCCTGGATCCTCCCCATGTCAGCCTACTATGGGCCAGCTCCGCCCCCTCTGACCCCTCCAGGACCACCTCTTTTCTAGCCCATAAAAGGGCGGCTGTCTACCCACACCAGTGTTCAAAAAACCCCGCCTTGCGATGGATAAACTAGGTGGGAATCCTCCGGCTGACATGGGGAGGATCCAGGAAAGGAAAATTACGGTAAGTATGGACAACAATTTTCCTTATTCCTGGACCTCCCCATGTCAGCCTACTATGGGATGTACCAAGCAATATTAAGAAGGGAGGGAAGACAAAAAAATAAGCCAAACCCTCAATGCAATGCTACTCAAAATTTTTAATGGGCAACAGCCGCCGTAATACTGTAGAGCCAAATGTTTCCTCAGGTGGACAAGCCATATTAAGCTTGTAATGCCTAATAAAAAGGTATTGGGCACGCTCCAGCTTGCTTCTCTGCAAACTACCTCAGGGGCGACCTTCGCATATGCCCAGGATGCTGCCATACCCCTCATCGAATGTGCTTTGATCTCTGAAGGAGGAGGAAGGCCCAGCGTTTTGTATGCAATATGTATGGTCTTGACAAACCAGGAAAACCCAACTCTGGATGTTGCTGGCATACCCTTTTTAGGCCCCATTGGGAAAACCTACAGCTGATCTTGTTTGGAAAAGCTTTTAGTCCATTTCAGGTAGGTTGAAGCCGCAGAGACCAGGTCTAACCTACTGCACTCATCAGCTGTATCCACCGGAAAGGCTGGGAGAATGACCTCCCAGTTCATACGAAATTATGTGGCTACCTTAGGTAGAAAGCTCGGTATCGGCCTAAGGACTATCTTGTCTGGGAGCACCAAACAATATGGTTCTTTAGATGAGAAGGCGCACAACTCGGAGTCTCTTCTGGCCAAGGCCACGGCTAGTAAAAAACAAAAAACTGTTAAAAGAAATAATGAACAAGAGAAAGCTTGATCAAAACGGAGGAACCAGCAATGTTCCCCAGAATAGTGTTAAGTCCTCTTTTGGAAAAAACGATTTCAATGGAGGTCTGATTTCTATGGCTGCCCCTAAAAAATCATATCACCAACGGATGTAGAGCATATCTTGTACACGACATAGCCGACAAGGCAGGGATTTGACCCTTCAGGGAATTATAAGATAACCCTTGGAGACTACTCTGCAAAAACTCCAAAATGTTAGATACTGAAGGAGATCCATGGTCCCAACCCCTTTCCATAGTATTCCAGATCCGGTGATAGGTTACATTCGTTCTGACGATCCTGTAATAATGTCATCAACTTTATCCTCATGCGGTTCGGGTGTCAGGCCCCACTCTGCAGAAGGAGATTTTGACAAGGAGGCAGAGGGATTGGTGAGCCCAACTTTATCCTCCAGCCAGAGGGAACCACAGCTCCCTGAGCCAGTAAGGTAGGACTACTATTGCTGTGACCCTTTCTCACTGAATCTTCAGCAGGATTTTGAGAGCCCATGGAAGTGGCGGAAACACATACACCAAGGGGAAGTTCCAAGACCTGGACAGAGCACCCTGACCCAATGCCTGTGGATGCTAGGTCTGGGTGAAGAAGCAAAGCAGTTGACAATTCTCCAATGCCATAAGATCTATCAAAGGCGTCCCCCAGATCCTGAAGATCTTGCGTAGGTACTTGATGTTGAGGCCCCATTTGTTGTGATCCCCAAAGCCTCGACTAGCGATCTGCTAAAACATTGCCAGGCCCTGGGAGTTAAGATGCTGTAAGAGAGCCGAGATTCTCTGTGCAGAGGAAGATTGACATGCCACCTGAAGGAGAGGGTGACTTCTTGTGCCCCCTTGATGAGACACATAAGCCACCGTAGTTTTGTTGTCCAAAAGAATCCTGGCAGCTCGACCTTGCAACATAGGTTGGAACACTAAGAGCGCGTCTGACAGCATCCAATCCCAAGAAATTTGAACTCTTCGCCCCACAAAGGTACCATTGGCCTTGAACCTGCTGTCCCAGGCAGTGTGCCCTGAAGCCTGCCAGACTGGCATTGGTCGACACCACTATTGGTTCTGAGGCCTTCAACGAAACTCCGCTGGAAAGATTGCGAGCTACTGACCACCAACCAGGGACCAGATTATTGGAATTGGCAGATGATCCCACTGAAGAAGAAAATTGCATTGAAACCTCCTTCTGCGCCACCTGACCCACGGGACTACTGGACCTGTGGCTGATAAAACCCCCAGATACTGCATGGATTCCTTCAGCATCATAGAAGGCCTGGCCATCACTGCTTTGTCTGAGACTGGATCCCCTGGACCTTTCTCTGAGGAAGAGAAACACGACCCCGATCAGTGTTGAATTGTTCTCCTAAATACTCCAACATTTGGGTCAGATGCATCTGGCTCTTCCGAAAGTTGATCAACCGACCGAAACGAGTTAGTGTTTTGCAGGTGAATTCACATGAACTAGAAGGAGCTCATTTGATGGACCCAGAAGTAGCATGTCATCTAGATAAAATATTTGCACTCCCTTGACCCTGAGAGTCGCAACAACAGCAGACAGTAGCTTTAAAAACGTTCTCGGAGTCGTGCAGAGCCCGAATGGGAGAGATTAAAAATGAAAATAAAAGCCTTCCACAGAAGGCCTGAGAAAGCGATGGTGAGATGCGTCTATAGAGACATGAAGATACGCATCCGCCAGATTGATGGAAACCATCCAGGTTCCTGACTCCACAACCAAAATGATCGTTTCCAATGACTCCATTTTGAATGGTGGAACCTTCATGTAAAAATTCAGGACTTTGAGGTCAAAAACTGGTCCGAAACCCCCTGAAGCCCCTGGGACCAAAAATAGAGGGGGAACATACTCTTTGACTGAATTCGTGCCTTGGAACCAGAAGGATGGCCCTTGCTGCCAACAGCTCCCCTATATATCCTTGCAAACATTGCCTCCTTTCCAAATCCATAGGAAGTCCAGTTTCTGTGAACAAGGTCTAAAGGGGGCCTTGTTCTGAACTCGAGACGATAACGTGATCGAATGACGGCTACAATCCAGGCATCATGTAATTTGTTCGCCCAAACCCCCTCTGAATTGGGCTAGTCTTGCTTCTACTTGAGAGGGTTAAGCGGAGACAGCTTCAGAAGGACTTATTTGAAGCCTTTGGCTCTGTCTCCACTACTGTGAGTTGTTGTGCGACCTGACACATGCGAAGTCGCATGACAAGTCAAAACCCATGTATTTCAATGGTCCCCGTTCTAATTGGTGCGGCTTAAGTCGCAGCGACTCCTAAAACGGTTTTTGCACTACTTTGTTCCGACATCTGTGCGACTTGTTCTCACATGGTTTTCGAATGACATTGCATCACAAATCGCACAGCAAATTTGCAGTGTAAATCGCGCGACTCTGGGGACGCAGCAGTGGAAACAGCCCCAGGAGCTTTGTTGGCCCTGGGCTTGGAAGGTTTCTGGAAGGTTGAACCAGCTCCCCTCCACTGTCTGAAAAACCTGTCTGTAAGCCCTGGCCTCTCTGAATCCTTCTTTGGATCTCTTGTTAAACCGAAAGGGCTGCTGTGTCTTAAAGAGCCATTATCTTTGCTGTCATCTTGACCTGGTCGACAGGCACTTCAGCCACAACTCTACAGCAGTCTGCAAAGGAGAAGAACTGCCACTTCCCAGACTTTCATCCAAACATCCAACCACCAGCTCTGCTACCCACACTCTAAGGCTGGATTCACACCCATGCACTCCCAGCGCATTCCGCAGAACGTGTTCCATAGGAGACCATAATAAACGGACGGTAGTGCAAATCCGCAAAACGCAAAAAGCACCAAAAAACGCACAGGTGCGAGCCCAGCCCAAGTGCTGCTGCCACAGGAGTGAGTGCTACCGCCGGTCTGCAGGCTGCTGTCCAAACTATACAACCTTTTTAGGTCTGCGTTTATTTTGCAATCCATTGGATCGCTAAAAGAGACCAAATACTCCAGTGGAAGAGTAATGTGGCGGGCGAATATACGTAATGAAGCATCTACCTTAGGCATAGTGTCCCAAGGGGTACAGCTTCGATACTCCATTATGCACATTGAACTTCTTCTCAAGCCCCCCCCCCCACTCATCGTCAATTACTTTTTTAACTTCAGAAATGAAATGGGAAGGAGGGTAATGATCGCTTTAAACACGGGTAGTATCTTAACAGCCTCCACCAAGGCGCGAACCAGTGCAAAAATTAAACATATGCGATTCTGAGACCATCTCAGCCTCAGATGGATCCGAATCGCTATCGACTTCAGAGTTAAAACGCACTGAAAACACATGATCTGAATCTGCAGATGGTGAAGATACAGCAGGATGAGCAGGATTCCTTGAAACACTCTTTAACCCTTCCTTGACTGCGTGCTTAATGTAGGATTTAACCTGGCGTGCTTTCGCAGCATTGTCCTGAGCCATCTGATGTCTTGACCTCTCTTGTCCAAGCGACTAAAGTGAGGTAAGAGCGAGGGAGATCTGGAATGCTGTGACAACAGGCATCTATCCAGCTGCATGCGGCTCTGCGATTTGTCATGTCTAGTCCCTTCTTTACGCTTTTGACCCTGGAATGCTGATTTGGAACCTCTTTGCGGGAGTTTATCTCACAGTGGGCCCTTCTCTCTGTAAAACACAGAGGATGTGCTCTCTTTTAAAAAAATAAATAAATAACTACAATTAAAATACATTTCTCCATCCAAATCTTCGGTGCTTAAGGCAGTTAGGCAGGCAGGCAAAATTCCCCAGTCCTAGAAGGTACAGGACAATAAAAATACTCTGACAGACAAGTAACACAGCAGAAAGTACCTGGAAGGAGGCTTACCAGAGCAGAGCAGAGAAACAGATTGACAGGCTGGAGACTGAGATCAGCCTAGAGCAGGGTTTCTCAACTCCAGTCCTCAAGGCGCACCAACAGGTCACGTTTTCAGGATTTCCCTCAGATGAAACTGCTGTGGTAATTACTAAGGCAGTGAAAACTGATCAAATCACCTGTGCAAAATAGTGGAAATCCTGAAAACATGACCTGTTGGTGCGCCTTGAGGACTGGAGTTGAGAAACACTGGCCTAGAGGACAGAGGCTGCTGCAATCAGCAGTGAGCATTCTGATGTTTGCTAGACAACCCAAAGAGGAAGCTACCTCTGACCCAGTGGCGGAACTATAGGGGTTGCTGCAGTCGCACTTGCGACTGGGCCCTGCCATTCTGCTGCTGTGGGGGGGCCCAAGACCTGGCATTTCTCCCTGCACCTTTGGCTTGTTGTTTGGAATGCAGTGGGGGGAGGTGGGAGGCAGGAGGCAGCGATCGGCAGCTCTATTGTGCCTGTGCGTGCTGGGATCTCCCTGCAGCTTGTAGTTCTCTCTTCCCCAGTGTCAGTGTAAACAGTGGAGAGAAGAGGGGAGGGGCCCAGGCAGGTATCAGTTTCACTTTCAGTGAGTCGGCTCTGCTTGTGCTGCTGATACATGCCTGGGTCAGAGGCCCCTCCCCTCTCCACTGTATACACTCAGGAGAACTACAAGCCACATGGAGATTCCCTTCCTGTGGACACCATAGAGCTGCTGATCGCCGCCTCCCACCTCCACCAGCCAGGTACATGGGGAACTTCTTGAAGGGGGGGAGTCTGGGGACCCTGATGTAAGGGGGGGGGCTTTCTGGGGACATTAATGTAAGAAGGGGCTCTCTGGGGACCCTGATGTCTTGGGGGGGCTCTCTGGGGACCCTGATGTCTTGGGGGGCTCTCTGGGTACCCTGATGTAAGGGGGGATCGCTGAGGACCCTGATGTAAGGAGGGAGGCTCTCTGGGGACCCTGATGTAAGGAGGGCTTCCTGGGGACCCTGATGTAAGGGGGGTTCTCTGGGGACCCTGATGTAAGGGGGGTTCTCTGGGGACCCTGATGTAGGGGGGGGCTTTCTGGGGACCCTGATGTAGGGGGGGCTTTCTGGGGACATTATTGTAAGGAAGGGGCCCTCTGAGGACACTAATGTAAGGGGAGGCTCTCTGGGGACCCTAATGTAAGGAGGGCTCCCTGGGGACCCTGATGTAAGGGAGGCTCTCTGGGGACTCTGATGTAAGGGGAGGCTCTCTGGGGACCCTAATGTAAGAAAGGGCTCTCTGGGGACCCTAATGTAAGGAGGGGCTCTCTGGGGACCCTAATGTAAGGAGGGGCTCTCTGGGGACCCTAATGTAAGGAGGGGCTCTCTGGGGACCCTAATGTAAGGAGGGGCTCTCTGGGGACCCTAATGTAAGGAGGGGCTCTCTGGGGACCCTAAAGTAAGGAGGGGCTCTCTGGGGACCCTGATGTAAGGAGGGGCTCTCTGGGGACCCTGTAAAGTGTATTATTCCCGCGCTACCATGTAGTCAGTATAGTACTAAGGGGAGAAGCTGCTTGCACCAGATGGGGTCCAACCTGGCCCCTAATAGAGACGTAAGCTAGCAAGTGGGTGTGGTGCTGCGCTAATCCTGGTAACTAAACAAATGCATGAGTGCAACCGTGCTACAATGTTGATGAGTCAGAGGCTAGTCGCCTAACGTGAACGTGGGGTGTGAATAATCATCAAACACCATTGTAAGAGAATAAAAATATAAATATACTCCGCCCAGTGTAAAAAGTGACTAAATTGGGTAAAAGTGTCCGGACTATGAAAATTGCAATAATAGCATCAACATAAGCAGTTAAAGGCATGGAGTTTCGGACTAAACATATAGTGCATATGTAGGCAAGTGGGTGACTAAAACATTAATAGCACAATATACACCTTCCAGAAAAATAAAAATAAAACAAAAAAGTGCAATGTTACACTGTACGTCCGGAGAGATCACAATGCCTGTGGAAATGCAAAAAAGTGTCCAGTGCAAACAATAAGTGCTCAAAAATTGTCTAAAGACATAAATACAGTCCAAAGAAAGGTGGCTTGTGCAACAGTAAAATCTCCAATGGTTCATCAATCCTCAAAGTGCCAAACAGTGAGATGCAAGCAGCAAACTTGATTCTAGATCCCTGGGACAGGCACCTTCCACTGTCAGCAGTGTACGAGCTCACCGCTCGTTTGGTTATATGCGCTCTCTGCCGTTTTTACTGTGTGAGTCCATTCTTTTACCTTTCAATAAAGTTTAGATGTTTTAAAAATGACTACACTATATGGCATCCTTTTTCCCCTTTCGGCCGCCATGCCCCCTGTGGACCTGAGGCATATAGAGACATAGTCCGGGACCCAGGACCAACCTCTATAGGAGCTGCCATAAGTGGTGATTGTCTTATGCTGTAACCTCAGTATAATGAGGTAAGGGGCCATTATCCACCAGTGTAGGATTGCTGCATGAAGAGGACTGGTCTATACACTTCACACTTTTCACCTATTCAAAGTGACTGATTTTAGAATCAAGTTTGCTGCTTGCATCTCACTGTTTGGCACTTTGAGGATTGATGAACCATTGGAGATTTTGCTGTTACACAAGCCACCTTTCTTTGAACTGTATTTATGTCTTTAGACAATTTTTGAGCACTTACTGTTTGCACTGGACACTTTTTTGCATTTCCACAGGCATTGTGATCTCTCCGGACGTACAGTGTAACATTGCACTTTTTTGTTTTATTTTTATTTTTCTGGAAGTTGTATATTGTGCTATTAATGTTTTAGTCACCCACTTGCCTACATATGCACTATATGTTTAGTCCGACACTGCATGCCTTTTAACTGCTTATGTTGATGCTATTATTGCAATTTTCATAGTCCGGACACTTTTACCCAATTTAGTCACTTTTTACACTGGGCGGAGTATATTTATATTTTTATTCTCTAACAATAAAAATAAATAAAGAACTGCGCTACGTGCATAAATGTGAAAACAAAAAGTGAATAAACGTGAATGACCAAATTTGAAAAATTGAAGAAGTCCTGCTGCTAAACACTAAACCCTCGACATAAGGCAAAGACCAAGTATATAATAATCAGTGTAGCGCTGGACATAAAAAGTAAATAATCAATGTGACTGGTGACTAAAAAAATTAAGCACAATCTCTAATATTGCTAAATATCAATTGAATAGGATAACCTCAGTGAGAAAAAAAAGGAGTAAGAAGTGCAGCATTAAACCAAGAATACACTGCCAAAAAAAAAATATAGTATAAACACACATAGATTATTCATCTAGGGTTATATCTGGATAAGGTGAATAATAAATTTCTAATGAGTGATAAAGTAAAAATTCAAAAAAGTGTCCCAAATAACAATGTGTTGATTCCAAAGAAGTCCAGAAAAGATGTTTTTGCAGGGTTCGGGAATATTTGATCCACCTCTTGTGCGGCCCACCACCAAATGGTAAAATTGAAGGCTTACCGAAAAGCCTGCGACCGCCCTTATTCAGGGGGGTCAAAACAGGCTTAGTAGTGGAAATATCCAGGGATGATGGACCCTCCGAACTCCCTCTCTCTTCATCAAGCAAGCAGCCCACCGCAACGGGGACACCGATATGGAAGTATGCTCCCAGGAAGTCCTTTACTATTCCTTCTCAGAAAGGCCAGGTACAGGTAAACCACAGCTCCCAAGGGAGAAAAATAGAACAAGGACTCCAATAGGGTAGATTGTAAAAAATTGGGGGCAATCGTCATCCTCGATAGAGATTCTTATGCCAATGAAATGGATAGAATCTTATCTGATACGGAAACCTATTGTCCCTTGCCATCAGACCCAACATCCGCATATAAACGCGAACTGAGTGCATTAATAGAAAAAGGATATGACATGGGGATCCTAAACAAAAAAGAAAAGGAACATTTGGTTCCCTTGGCCCCCCGATTACCTGTCATATATATTTTGCCCAAGGTCCATAAAACTCTAGTGAACCCCCCGGGTAGGCCCATCATCAGTGGCATAGATTCTATTACATCACGTGTTGGCAAATACATTGATTTTTATCTTCAGCCACTGGTGATGGGCACACCCTCATTCCTTAAGGATACTAAACATGTCCTCAATATATTAAGTGAGGTGGAATGGAAAGACACTTACATGCTAGTGACAGCGGATGTCGCATCGCTTTATACTTTGATTTCCCATCAATTGGGACATGAGGCGGTGCGGCATTTCCTCTATCGGGACTCCAATATCTCCATCACACAATGTAATTTTGTGATGGAGCTATTGGACTTCTCGATGGAGCACAATCACTTTTGGCACAATGGTGCACACTATCTGCAAGTGAAGGGCGTGGCCATGGGGGCTAAGTTTGCCCCCAGTATGGCCAACCTCTTCATGGCTAAATGGGAGGAGGATGTAGTTCTACATGACAGGCCTGACCAGCTTGTCATGTGGAAAAGATTTATCGATGATGTCCTATTTATCTGGGACGGTGACAAAGCATCGGTTGATTCCTACCTTTCGGGCCTCAATAACAATGACAGGGGTATAGTGCTTAGTCATGAAGCTAGCCCAATTCAGATCCATTTTTTGGATCTGGTCATTAAAATTGTCAATGGAAATATTACCACCTCCACTTTCTTCAAGCCAACTGACAGGAACAGCTTCATCCCCTTGGACTCCTGTCATCACCGCTCCTGGTTAGCAGCTGTTCCTAAAGGACAATATTTAAGATTGAGGCGTAATTGTTCTAATCTAGAACAATTCCATAGGGAAGCATCTACTTTGAAATCTAGATTTCTGAGCAAGGGATATGATCCTATGACCCTTGACTCGTTAATCTTAGAGATTGGTAATAGGGACCGGAGGGACCTACTGATGGATAAACCTCCCCGAATTGAGGACAGAGAGGACTTTGGACTTGCTTTCATTACCACCTATTCAAGCCAGCACTGGGCCATAAAAAGGATCATAAAAAAACATTGGCCAGTTATTAAAAATGACCGGATCCTTGGGCCCTTACTGTCGGACAAACCACGGGTTTTATTTAGGGGGGCCACCAGTTTTAGACACATGTTGGCACCTAATGTCCCAGATCCACCTGTGCGTTTGAGTTTTTTTGGTGACCTTAAAGGTTTTTCTCCATGTAGAAGGTGTGTAGTGTGTAAGGTCAACAAATTAAAGGACAGGAGATTGACTGAGTTTACTTCAGTCAATACGGGTCTGACATACCCCATCAAATCGTTGATCACCTGTACCACTAAGTGTGTCGTTTATCTCCTGAGGTGCCCTTGTGGGCTGGAATATGTAGGACGCACTGTCAGAAAATTGCATGTGAGGCTGGGTGAACACATCACCAATATTAAGCAGGGCTTCGATAAGCACAGTGTTTCCAGACACTATGATCTCGTACACAATCGAGATCCAACGGGCACCATCTTCATCGGTATAGAGAAATATATTCCCCATTGGCGTGGCAGCAATGGTAAGAGAACCATCTCTAGAGCCGAGACCAACTGGATCTACAGATTGGGCTCTCATGCCCCCAGTGGTCTGAATATAGAATTGGACATCAACTGTTTTATTAATAACAGTTGATGTCCCTTCTGGGATAAGGTTTTTGCTGTCACCACTTGGGGTCCTACTTGACACATCCTGTTTCCCCTTATAATTATGGGATTACATTTTTATTGCGGTTCCCCTTATTTGTCTTTTTTCTTTCCATAGCGCTACACCCCCTCCCCCCTGCTTTTTGGGTGTGTAGCATCATATCCATGGCCCTTTACTCATGATTATGGGTCTGGTGTTTTATTACTGCATTCATAGTTTTTATCCATGATCATATCATTTAGTTTGGGTTTTTAGTGAAGATATCCTTGTGAGGATTTTAGTGGGAGAACTATATTGTTAGGAAGGATGATACACTATATGACATTCTTCACTCTTGAACTTCACTGATTAATATATATTTCCCAATCTATATTAGATTTTTTAACTCATGATTTTAATTAGTCTTAGCTACATTAATATTTTTGTCCTCTTTGAGGATGATATGGCAATATCTGGGATTTCATAATTAATATTATAATCATATTATAATCAACTGTATTTTTAGATGCTATGTGTTTTTACTATTGGAGATTTAATTTGTTACTTGCTCAGCCTTTCTGTTAAATGTCCATTAGATGGCGCTGTTGTGGCTGGCTCTCTATTTTGTGTTTGTTTAATCAACGTCTTGGTTGTTTACTATTCTCTACACTGGGCGTTACTTTTGGCTCACAGGCTTTAGATTAGCCTATTATAACATCCAATCTGGTCTGAGTCAGCCAATAGCGCCGTCTTTGGCAGCGCTGCTAAGCTATTTAATGCGCATGCGCGTGCGTAATCACGTACCCCTGATGATGTCAGTTGTGACGAAACGGCCGTAGGGTCACAACGTTGATGCGCAATGCGCATGCACGGATTGATTTTAAACCGCTTAAGGTTTTTTCTTTTCTTTTCACTGTCATTTTTGCTGTTAAGGCTTTAATGCGTCCTAGTTTTTAATAAATTGCCCCCAATTTTTTACAATCTACACTATTGGAGTCCTTGTTCTATTTTTCTCCCTTGGGAGCTGTGGTTTACCTGTACCTGGCCTTTCTGAGAAGGAATAGTAAAGGACTTCCTGGGAGCATACTTCCATATCGGTGTCCCCGTTGCGGTGGGCTGCTTGCTTGATGAAGAGAGAGGGAGTTCGGAGGGTCCATCATCCCTGGATATTTCCACTACTAAGCCTGTTTTGACCCCCCTGAATAAGGGCGGTCGCAGGCTTTTCGGTAAGCCTTCAATTTTACCATTTGGTGGTGGGCCGCACAAGAGGTGGATCAAATATTCCCGAACCCTGCAAAAACATCTTTTCTGGACTTCTTTGGAATCAACACATTGTTATTTGGGACACTTTTTTGAATTTTTACTTTATCACTCATTAGAAATGTTTTTTTCACCTTATCCAGATATAACCCTAGATGAATAATCTATGTGTGTTTATACTATATATTTTTTTTGGCAGTGTATTATTGCTTTAATGCTGCACTTCTTACTCCTTTTTTTCTCACTGAGGTTATCCTATTCAATTGATATTTAGCAATATTAGAGATTGTGCTTAATTTTTTTAGTCACCAGTCACATTGATTATTTACTTTTTATGTCCAGCGCTACACTGATTATTATATATTCTCTAACAATGGTGTTTGATGATTATTCACACCCCACGTTCACGTTAGGCGACTAGCCTCTGACTCATCAACATTGTAGCACGGTTGCACTCATGCATTTGTTTAGTTACCAGGATTAGCGCAGCACCACACCCACTTGCTAGCTTACGTCTCTGGGGACCCTGATGTTAGGGGGGCTCTCTGGGGACCCTGATGTAAGGAAAGGGATCTCTTGGGACCCTGATGTAAGGAGGGGACTCTCTGGGGACCTTGATGTAGGGGGGCTCTCTGGGGACTCTGATGTAAGGGAGGCTCTCTGGGGACCCTAATGTAGGGGGGCTCTCTAGGAACCCTGATGTAAGTGGGGCTCTCTGGGTACCCTCCTGTAAGTGGGGCTCTCTGGGTACCCTGATGTAAGGGGGAACCTGATGTAAGTGGGGCTCTCTGGGTACCCTGATGTAAGGGGGGACTCCTGGGGACCCTGATGTAAGGGGAGGCTCTCTAGGGACCCTAATGTAGGGGGGGCTCTCTGGCAACCCTGATGTAAGGAGGGCTCCCTGGGGACACTGATGTAAGGGGGGTTCTCTGGGGACCCTGATGCAAGGGGAGGCTCTCTGGGGACCCCGATGTAAGGGGAGGATCTCTGGGGACCCTTATGCAAGGGTAAGCTTTCTAGGGACCCTTATGTAGGGGGAGGCTCTCTGGGGACCCTGATGTAAGGAGGGGCTCTCTGGGGACCCTGATGTAAGGAGGGGCTCTCTGGGGACCTTGATGTTAAGGGGAGCTCTCTGGGGACGCTGATGTAATGAGGAGGGCTCTAAGGACCCTAATATAAGTAGGGAGGCTCTCTTGGGACCCTGATGTAAGGGGAGGCTCTCTAGGGACCCTAATGTAGGGGGGGCTCTCTGGGGACCCTGATGTAAGGAGGGTTCTCTGGGGACCCTGATGTAAGGGGAGAATCTCTGGGGACCATAATATAGGGGGAGGCTCTCTAAGGACCCTGATGTAAGGGGAGGCTCTCTGGGGACCCTGATGTAAGGGGGCGCTCTATGGGGACCTTGATGTAAGGAGGGGCTCCCTGGGAACTCTGATGTACCCTGATGTAAGGGGGGATCCCTGGGGACCCTTACGTAAGGAGAGAGGCTCTCTGGGGACCCTAATATAGGGGGATGCTCTCTAAGGACCCTGATGTAAGGGGGGGCTCTCTGGGGACCCTGATGTAGGTGGTGAATCCCTGGGGACCCTGATGTAAGTGGGGGATCTGCATTCAGATATGTAACGATATATATATATATATATATATATATATATATATATATATATATATATACACATACATACATACATACATACATACATACATATATATTATATATATGTGTATGCCCGCCAAAGTGTATGACTTTCCTTACTTAGCTGCTATGGGCTCTAGCCCGAGATCTTTTGTAGACCTAGCAACGCCACTGGTGGGGGCCCTTCATGGTTTCTTGCACCGGGGCCCTGAAGATTCTAGTTACGCCTCTGCTCTGACCTCACCTGCACAACTCTGAACTTCCTGAAAGGAGTACATGTGGAGGAGGTGAACAACAAGACCCAGCGAGCCAAACCATGAACACATGGAAGGAGAGGAAGGAAGGTATATACAGTCATTTATACTGCCAGTGACCTTTTCCAGTAATACACAGTCAGTTATACTGTACCATACAATCCCAGCACCACGGTAACCCACCTCCTCAGGAGATTTACAGCCTATATGGGGAGGTCTTCTGAATCGGGAGAGGCAGAACCCGACAGGATGGATGGATGGAGAAGATAAAAAATAAAAAATAAAATAAACTTTAAAAGGGGTCCGGAGCAAGGACGAATAAAAGAACACTGGTGTGGGCAGACAGCCGCCCTTTTATGGGCTAGAAAAGAGGTGGTCCTGGAGGGGTCAGAGGGGGCGGAGCTGACCCATAGTAAGCTGACATGGGGAGGTCCAGGAAAGTCATTTAAAACTGTTTGCGGTTTTAATGTAATGTCGGGTCCCGGCAATATGGATGAAAATCAGTGAGACAAATGGCATGGTACCCTCCACCCCCCCAGTCCATTACCAGACCCTTTGGGTCTTGTATGGATATTAAGGGGAACCCCGCACCCAAACTAAAAAGAGGAAAGGCGTGGGGCCCCCGGGCCCTATATACTCTGAACAGCAGTATACAGGCGGTGCAAACAAGACAGGGACTGTAGGTTTGTTGTTAAGTAGAATCTGTTTGTAATTTTGAACTGGTACATTTTTAAAGTACAGCTCCAGCCAAAAAATCTATTTTTAAGCTTTTTGGAAAACATAGGGAAGGGTTATTACCCCTACAACATTTGTTTTGCTGTCTGTGCACCTCTTCAGAAGATTTCACCTCACTTTCTGTCCCAATGACAAATGTTTTTTGAAAAATTGGGGTTTTTAGTGAAACAAGGATTGGTGATAAAGCATCAGTGAAGAGGAGACACGTTTTTCCCATATTAACTCTTACAGGAGAGAATTTCCCTTCCTGGGGTAGATTTCATCTCACTTCCTGTTGTCTCCTTCCATTTGCAAGTAGAAGTCATTTGTAAAATGGATGTTTGAAAGTAGGGGCCTGCCCTATATACTCTGCAGAAATTGGGGCCTTAGGTGTTGGTGTTGCCACAACACTGTAAGCCCTCACAGTTACTCTTGGTGGGCACAGGGACAAGCCGTGCTGTGAAATATTAGATCAAGAATTGTAATTACATGCCATTGTTGAACAGTGGTAGAAAAATTGGGCCTTTGGTGGTGGTGGTGGTGGTGGCACAACACTGTAAGACCTCACAGTTACTCTTGGTGGGTACTGGAACGGGCCCTGCTGTGAAATATTAGATCAAGAATTGTAATTACATGTCCCTGTTGAACAGGGGCAGAAAAATTGGGCCTTAGGCATTGGTGCCACAACACTGCAACCCCTCACCGATGCAATAGTTGGAGCACAGGAATGAGCCCTGCTGCAAAGTATTGCATCAAAAATTGTAATTATACACCCCTGTTAAACAGGGACTGAAAATGTGGATCTTGGGCACTGGTGCTGGTGCCACAACACTGCAAACCCTCACAGATACTTTAGTTGGAGTGCAGGAATGAGCCCTGCTGCAAAGTATTGCATCAAAAATTGTAATTACACGCCCCTGTTAAACGGGACAGAAAAATTGCCACAACACTGCAACCCCTCACAGATTCTATAGTTGGAGCGCAGGAATGAGCCCTACTGCAAGGTATTGCATCAAAAATTGTAATTACACACCCCTGTTAAACGGGGCAGAAAAATTGGGCCTTGGCCACTGGTGGCAGTGCCCAGAACCAAAAATGTTCTTAGAAGCTATCAGCATGAAAATTGAGGAGGAAGAGGATTGTGACTCAGCATAACAGGATAGTCACTCAGCATCAGCATAGGCAGTCTTGAAGGGATCTCACATTAAAAAAAAATCAATCGGTTACATCAACATCAGATGCTTGGTAGCTGGTGATCCAAGACTGATTCATTTTTATGAAGGTCAGCCGATCGACCGATTCGGTGGACAGGCGCACCCTGTGATTGGTTACAAAGCCTCCAGCAGCACTGAATGTGCGTTCCAAAAGAATGCTGGATGCAGGACAGACCAGTAGCTTACTGTGCAAGCTCTGGCCAGTGATCCATCCTCAAGACCCAGTAACCCAGAGGATTTTCGGTGGGAAAGGTGTCCAAGTATGATCTTGCCCCTAGGTAATCCTGCACCATGTGAATTAGACGCTGGCGATGGTTGCTGGAACCAATCAGACCTTGGGGCTGCGGACTAAAAAATTGTCTGAACACATCGGTCAGACGGCCACCTTCTCCACCTCTCCTTCTGTGACTGACCAAAGCCTCAGCAACACGTTGTCCTGGAGAACCAGAAAATTGTAACCTCTGAGGCTCTGGAAACGCGTTGCACAAACCTTTCTGCAAGGCCTCCCGAAGATGTTTAATCCTCTGCTCCCTCTGCGACGGCAAGATAAGGTCCACAACCTTACCCTTGTAACGTGGATCAAGGAGGGTTGCCAGCCAATAATCAACCCTCCCCTTAATACCACGAATACAAGCATCCTTCCGCAGGCTTTGCAGGATCAGGGAGGCCATGCAGCATAGGTTTGCTGAGGCATTCGGTCCAGAGTCCTCTGGGTCACTAAGGATGACATGATCCGCAGCCAGCTCCTCCCAGCCACGTACAAGTCCATGGGTTTCCTCGGACTGTAAATGATCCCTTGAAGACTGCTGCTGATGCTGAGTGCCAGGCTCCACCTCTATGCTGACACAATCCTCCTCCTCCTCCTCCTCTTCCTGTGTGATCAGTGGGTACGCAGGAACACTGTCTGGATAAAGGGGGCCTTGAGAGGTAAAGAAGTCCTCCTCTTCCTCCCTCTGTTCTGCATCAAGTGCCCTGTCAATTATTCCACGCAGCGTGTTCTCCAACAGGTGGACAAGAGGGACAGTGTCACTGATGCATGCACTGTCACTGCTCACCATCCTCGTGGCCTCCTCAAATGGTGACAGGACAGTGCATGCATCTCTGATCATAGCCCACTGGCATGGGGAAAAAAAACAAGGTCCCCTGACCCTGTCCTGGTGCCATAGTCACATAGGTACTCATTGATGGACCTCTGCTGCATGTGCAGCCACTGCAGCGGGGCCAAAGTTGAGTTAAACCTGGTGGGCATGTCACAGATGAGGCGGTTCTTGGGCAGGTTAAATTCCTTTTGGAGGTCAGCCAGCCGAGCACTGGCATTATATGACCTGCGGAAATGCACACAGACTTTCCTGGCCTGCCTCAGGACATCCTGTAAGCCCGGGTACCTGCCCAAGAACTGCTGCACCACCAAGTTAAGTACGTGAGCCAAACAGGGCACATGGGTAAGTTGTCCCTCTCGGAGGGCGCAGAGGAGGTTGGTGCCATTGTCGCAAACCACCATTCCTGCCTTAAGCTGGCGTGGCATCAACCACCTCTGAACCTGCCCCTGCAGAGCTGACAGAATCTCTGCCCCAGTGTGGCTCCTGTCCCCCAAGCACACCAGCTCAAGCACCGCATGGCATCTTTTTGCCTGCGTGCTTGCGTAGCCCCTTGAACGCCTATGGAGCACCGCTGGTTCCGAGGACAAATCAGCACAGGAAGAGGCCACGGAGGAAGAAGTGGAGGGGGTGGAGGGGGTGGAGGGGGTGGAGGAGAGAGGTGTGGCAGAATCACCACTAGTAGAATTTTGGAGGTGTGGTGGCAGAGCAACCTCTAACACTACTGCACCCTGTCCTGCATCCTTCCCAGCTGCCATAAAGATAGGTAACATCCCTGTCCATGCCTGCTGGACCATGAGTCAGTGGTAATATGCACCTTACCGCTGACCGCTCTCTCCAGCAAAGCCAAGACTTTGCCTGCCACATGCCGGTAGAGAGCCGGAATCCCCTTCCGTGAGAAAAAGTGGCATTTGGGAACCTGCCACTAAGGAACCGCACATTCCACAAACTCACGGAAGGGGGCAGAGTCTACCAACTGAAAAGACAGCAGTTGAGGTGCTAGCAATTTAGCCAAGCTAGCATTCAACCGCTGGGCATGTGGATGGCTGGGAGCGAACTTCTTTTGGCGGTGCAGCAGCTGGGGCAGGGAAAATTGCCTGGTACAATCTGACGTCATGTGTGGTTTGAACACCGTTTTCATATGTGGGCGGGACTTACATATGCGTTCGCTTCTGCATGCAAGCACACGGGGACAGGGGCGCTTTAAAAAAAAAAATTTATTATAGTTTATTTTACTTTATTTATTTTAGTTTGACACTTTTTTCCAAAAAAAATATTTTTGATCACTTTTATTCCTATTACAAGGAATGTAAACATCCCTTGTAATAGGAATATGGCATGACAGGTGCTCTTTACAGTGGGATATGGAGTCAATAAGACCCCACATCTCACCTCTAGGCTGGGAAGCCTGAAGTATTAAAAAAAAAAAAACGATCCTGGCTTCGATCATAGCCGTGAGTCGGTAGAAGCACCGGAGGGTGGCGGGAGGGGGGGGGGTCCCCTCTCACCTCCCATAAGAACGATCAAACAGCAGAACAGCCGCTATGATTGTTCTTATGGTGTAGGCAATCGCCTGGCTGAAAAAGCTAATATCTGAATGATGCCTGTAGCTGCAGGTATCATTCAGATATCCCCGCACAAAATCAAGAACGTCGTATGACGGTGGGCGGTAAGTGGTTAAAACGCTTTTTTTTCTTTTAACACAAAGTTGTCCATTTATACAATATTTCTAAGACATTGCATGTACATACCAAAAATGACACCCCAAAATAGATTCCCCTACTCCTCCTGAGTACGGCGATACCACATGTGTGAGACTTCCACAGCCTGGCCACATACAGAGGCCGAGTACAGCCGAGTATGGCTGAGCATGGCAGAGTATGGCTGAGCATGGCAGAGTATGGCTGAGCATGGCAGAGTATGGCCGAGCATGGCTGAGTATGGCCGAGCATGGCGGGGTATTGCAGGGTATTGCAGGGTATTGCAGGGTATTGCTGGGTATTGCAGGGTATTGCAGGGTATTGCGGGGTATTGCGGGGTATTGCAGGGTATTGCAGGGTATTGCAGGGTATTGTGGAGTATTGTGGAGTATTGTGGAGTATTGTGGAGTATTGCAGGGTATTGCAGGGTATTGCGGGGTATTGCAGAGTATTGCTGGGTATTGTGGGGTATTGCAGGGTATTGCAGGGTATTGCAGGGTAATGCTGGGTATTGCACAGAGTATTGCAGGCTATTGCAGAGTATTGCTGGGTATTGCTGGGTATTGCAGAGTATTGCTGGGTATTGCTGGGTAATGCGGGGTATTGCAGGGTATTGCAGAGTATTGCAGGGTATTGCAGGGTACTGCTGGGTATTGCAGGGTATTGCAGAGTATTGCAGGGTATTGCAGGGTATTGCTGGTTATTGCAGGGTATTGCAGGGTATTGCAGAGTATTGCAGGGTATTGCAGGGTATTGCAGGCTATTGCATGGTATTGCACATGGTATTGCACAGGGTATTGCACAGAGTATTGCAGGCTATTGCAGGCTATTGCAGAGTATTGCAGAGTATTGCAGGGTATTTCAGGGTATTGCAGGCTATTGCACAGTATTGCAGAGTATTGCACAGGGTATTGCACAGAGTATTGTGGAGTATTGTGGAGTATTGTGGAGTATTGTGGAGTATTGTGGAGTATTGCAGGGTATTGCAGGGTATTTCAGGGTATTGCGGGGTATTGCAGAGTATTGCTGGGTATTGTGGGGTATTGCAGGATAATGCTGGGTATTGTGGGGTATTGCACAGAGTATTGCAGGCTATTGCAGAGTATTCCCGGGTATTGCAGGGTATTGCAGAGTATTGCTGGGTATTGCAGAGTATTGCAGAGTATTGCTGGGTATTGCTGGGTAATGCAGAGTATTGCAGGGTATTGCAGGGTACTGCTGGGTATTGCAGGGTATGCAGAGTATTTCAGGGTATTGCAGGGTATTGCAGGGTATTGCTGGTTATTGTGGGGTATTGCAGGGTATTGCAGGCTATTGCACAGTATTGCACATGGTATTGCACATGGTATTGCACAGAGTATTGCAGGCTATTGCAGAGTATTGCAGGGTATTGCAGGGTATTGCAGGCTATTGCACAGTATTGCAGAGTATTGCACATGGTATTGCACAGGGTATTGCACAGAGTATTGCAGGCTATTGCAGAGTATTGCAGAGTATTGCACAGGGAATTGCAGAGTATTGCACAGGGAATTGCAGAGTATTGCAGAGTAGTGCAGGGTATTGCTGAGCATGGATGGATGGATCCATGGATGTGACTGCACATGTCACAGAGCAGCGCTGTGGGCACTACACATCCAGCCCACAGTGCTGCTGCCATCTGATCCCTCCCCCTTGTGTACCGATTGGTACACAGAGGGGAGAGAGGAACCGGTGTCATGACATGACGCCGGTTTGTTTACATGTGATTGCTCCGTCACAGTGTATTTCAACCCCCTGATGTTCCAGGAGGAAATCCTAATCCCCCGCATCCGTAAGGAAGATATACAGCAAGTGTGAAGCAAATAGTCAGAGGGGGGCGGCCTCCTGTCAAACTGTATAGAACATAGGGTGAGATTTACAGCATATCAAAGATTCCAGGGACAGGGCAATTGTAGGTACACAGTAGGGACTGGCACAACAAACCACATATGTAGAAATAATGTATGCAGAACAATGCAGTAGGACTGGCAAGACAGTAAATGGAACTCAAATGAAAAAAAAACCTGAACTCTGGAACAAAAACAACAAACAGTTCCCGCAGGAGTGTCCATAGGCGAAGAAATTGCACCAAGACCACTTGTGAACTGTTATTGTTATGTTAAAGCAAACTGTAGTGAAACAGGCAAGATCAAACAACCTGGAAGCAGTTACCGCCGATAGCAGATTTCTAAACATACAGCAAACTACAGAGGCTCCTTCACTTGGGACAGACATTTTTATCAACAGTATCCCTCAAGAAATCTATGAATATAAATTTATTCCACTTTTTCAGACTGCTCGAACATTGTTTGTCTTCTGATGATTTGTCTAGTGGACAGATTACCCAAGTTATAGCCAAACACCTGAAGACAGCATGTGTAATGTACTTTGTGTATTTAGGGTTGCAGACTGTTGCTGGACTGTCTGAGTTGTGGGATCACTGATTAACCAAAGCATTGTCTAGGTTACTAGTTGGTAATTAGGTAATTATTTAATTAAATCACTGTTTGTTTATGTTGGCTAATCCTCTTGGAGGTTTCTAAATGATGGTATTAATCTTGTGTCAACCTCGTTATCTAACCATTGTGTGATGTTTTGGATAATATTTGGTTTTATTGTTCATGTGGTGACTGCCCTACGTTTGAAGTGTATAAAAACCTGCATTTCTGTTCAATAAACAGTCATTCCTTTGATTCTTATCCCAAAATTATGTCTGTATACGATGCTTGGGCAAAAGGTTTGGTATTAGCTGTCGGTCTGCTGAAAGGTTTGAAAAGCAGGAAGCACTGTTTGGCGGAAACACCCAAGCTGGGTGCCTGGCATTCCGTCACATTTGGTGGCAGTGGTGGGATGACTCCTGCAGTCTGTGACATCCAAACCACCACTGGGATCCAAGGTCCAGATAGCAGAAGAAGAGACGTACAGATCCCATCCACCATGCACCACAGGGGACCAGTGTCAGTTGTCAGTGCAGGTTCTGCTGGGATGGTATGATTCCGTCTGCTGGCAACCCTGGAAGGAAGCACTAGACTGTGAGCAGCACCACCAGGGAACATTCTCCCCTTCATCCAGGAATGGTACTGGTCGCAGTATGAAGTGTGGGTGCTTTTATTGGGGGAACAACCCCACAAGGAGTGGACAGCTGAGTTAAGCAGGTTGGTCTGGGCAGAGTTGCTGTTGGATGAGAGCTACAGAGCCCTCCAATGGTATGTAGCCCAAGTGTGCCAGATGACTGCCCAATATAAAGCTTTGGCTATGGCCGCCTGGAGCTGTTTTACAAGAGGTTTCTGAGGACCCTGACTTTGGGAGCGATCTGGAGTGGCATTTGGAGGAAATGATGGAAAACAGAGACCAGATGCTGAACGTCTCGGAGGTGCTCTTGTCACAGGAAGATTTGGGGTTTCTAGCCATTCAGGAATGGGAGCTGGATATCGCCTACAGATGACTGCTAGACTCAGCAGAAGTACTGGGCTCCCTTTGCCTGGGGCTATCAGGAATTAAAAGCCGAAAGCTCTGAAATCCCGGCTGAAAAATCAGCAATGGGGCAGAGTAACAGTGTGCCTTTGTCACTTACCTGACTGTGGAGTCCAAGATGATGAGGGTGGTCTCTTGCACAATTCCCATCCATGCACCCCTGGTAGTGGAGACAGGGACTTTCAGGGCAGTGGAAGGGTGCAGGTGCGTGAAAGCTGTAAGAGTGAACTGTAGCTTGGAGACACAGGAGTCCTTCCAGTAGTAGTGTGGAGTAGGGATGAGCCGAACACCCCCCGGTTCGGTTCGCACCAGAACCCGCGAACGGACCGAAAGTTCGCACGAACGTTAGAACCCCATTGACGTCTATGGGACTCGAACGTTCGAAATCAAAAGTGCTCATTTTAAAGGCTAATTTGCATGGTATTGTCCGAAAAAGGGTTTGGGGACCCGGGTCCTACCCCAGGGGACATGTATTAATGCAAAAAAAAACGTTTAAAAACGGCCGTTTTTTCGGGAGCAGTGATTTTAATGATGCTTAAAGTAAAAAAAAAAAGTGAAATATTCCTTTAAATATCGTACCTGGGGGGTGTCTATAGTATGCCTGTAAAGTGACGCGTGTTTCCCATGTTTAGAACAGTCCCTGCACCAAATGTCATTTTTAAAGTAAAAAATCTCATTTAAAACTGCTTGCGGGTTTAATGTCATGTCGGGTCATGGCAATATGGATGAAAATCAGTGAGACAAACGGCATGGGTACCCCCCCAGTCCATTACCAGGCCCTTTGGGTCCTGTATGGATATTAAGGGGAACCCCGCACCCAAATTAAAATAAGGAAAGGCCCTATATACTCTGAACAGCAGTATACAGGCGGTGCAAACAAGACAGGGACTGTAGGTTTGTTGTTAAGTAGAATCTCTTTGTAATTTTGAACGGGTACATTTTTAACGTGTTTAGCTCCAGCCAAAAAATCTTTTTTAAGCTTTTTGGAAAACATAGGGAAGGGTTATCACCCCTGTGACATTTGTTTTGCTGTCTTTCCTCCTCTTCAGAAGATTTCACCTCACTTTTTTGTCCCAATGAAAAATGTTTTTTGAAAATTTGGGTTTTTTTGTGGAACAAGGATTGGAAAGCATCAGTGGAAAGGAGAAATTGTTTTCCCATATTAACTCTTACAGGAGAGAATTTCCCTTCCTAGGGGTAGATTTCATCTCACTTCCTGTTGTCTCCTTCCGTTTGCAAGTAGGAGTCGTTTGTAAGTTAGATGTTTGAAAGTAGGGTCCTGCCCTATCTACTCAGCAGAAATTTGGGCCTTAGGTGTTGCTGTGGCCACAACACTGTAAGCCCTCACAGGGCCCTGCTGTGAAATATTAGATCAAGAATTGTAATTACATGCCCCTGTTGAACAGGAGCTGAAAAATTAGGCCTTAGGCACTGGTGCTGGTGCCACAACACTGCAACCCCTCACAGACACTCTAGTTGGAACGCAGGAACGAGCCCTGCTGCAAAGTATTGCATCAAAAATTGTAATTACACGCCCCTGTTAGACAGGGGCAGAAAAATTGGGCCTTAGGCACTGGTGCTGGTGCCACAACACTGCAACCCCTCACAGACACTCTAGTTGGAATGCAGGAACGAGCCCTGCTGCAAAGTATTGCATCAAAAATTGTAATTACACGCCCCTGTTAGACAGGGGCAGAAAAATTTGGCCTTAGGCACTGGTGCTGGTGCCACAACACTGCAACCCCTCACAGACACTCTAGTTGGAATGCAGGAACGAGCCCTGCTGCAAAGTATTACATCAAAAATTGTAATTACACGCCCCTGTTAAACAGGGGCTGAAAAATTGTGCCTTAGGCACTGGTGGTGGCGCCCAGAACCAAAAATGTTCTTACAAGCTATCAGCGTGATGATTGAGGAGGAAGAGGATAATTACTCAGGGATAGTCACTCAGCATCAGCATAGGCAGTCTTTGAAGGGATCTGAAAAAAATTATTCAGTTACATCAGCATCAGGTGCTTGGTAGCTGGTGGTGATCCAAGACTGATTCATTTTTATGAAGGTCAGCCGATCGACCGAGTCAGTGGACAGACGCACCCTGTGATCGGTTACCACGCCTCCAGCAGCACTGAATGTGCGTTCCGAAAGAACGCTGGATGCAGGACAGGCCAGTAGCTCAATTGCATACTGTGCAAGCTCTGGCCAGTGATCCATCCTCAAGACCCAGTAACCCAGAGGATTTTCGGTGGGAAAGGTGTCCAAGTCTGATCTTGCCCCTAGGTATTCCTGCACCATGTAAAACAGACGCTGGCGATGGTTGCTGGAACCGATCATACCTTGGGGCTGCGGACCAAAAAATTGTCTGAACGCATCGGTCAGACGGCCACCTTCTCCACCGCTCCTTCTTTGACTGACCGAAGCCTCAGCAACACGTTGTCCAGAAACAGGAGTTTGTAACCTCCCAGTCTCTGGGAACGCGTTGCACAAACCTTTCTGCAAGGCCTCCCGAAGATGTTTCATCCTCTGCTCCCTCTGCGATGGCAAGATAAGGTCCGCAACCTTACCCTTGTAACGTGGATCAAGGAGGGTTGCCAGCCAGTATTGGTCCTTCTCCTTGATACCACGAATACGAGGATCCTTACGCAGGCTTTGCAGGATCAGGGAGGCCATGCAGCGTAGGTTTGCTGAGGCATTCGGTCCGGAGTCCTCTGGGTCACTAAGGACAACAACGTCCGCAGCCACCTCCTCCCAGCCACGTACAAGTCCATGTGTTCCTTGGGACTGATCCCTTAAAGACTGCTGATGCTGAGTGCCAGGCTCCACCTCCATACTGACACAATCTTCCTCCTCCTCCTCGTCCTCTTCCTGTGTGATCGGCGGGCACGCAGGAACACTGTCTGGATAAAGGGGGCCTTGAGAGCTAAGGAAGTCCTCCTCTTCCTGCCTCTGTTCTGCCTCAAGTGCCCTGTCCATTATTCCACGCAGCGTGTGCTCCAACAGGTGGACAAGGGGGACAGTGTCACTGATGCATGCACTGTCAGTGCTCACCATCCTCGTGGCCTCCTCGAATGGTGACAGGACAGTGCATGCATCCCTGATCATGGCCCACTGGCGTGGGGAAAAAAAACCCAAGGTCCCCTGACCCTGTCCTGGTGCCATAGTCGCACAGGTACTCATTGATGGCCCTCTGCTGCGTGTGCAGCCGCTGCAGCATGGCCAACGTTGAGTTCCACCTGGTGGGCATGTCACAGATTAGGCGGTTCTTGGGCAGGTTAAACTCCTTTTGGAGGTCCGTCAGCCGAGCACTGGCATTATATGACCGGCGGAAATGCACACAGACTTTCCTGGCCTGCCTCAGGACATCCTGTAAGCCCGGGTACCTGCACCACCAAGTTAAGGACGTGAGCCAAACAGGGCACATGGGTCAGTTGTCCCTGTCGGAGGGCAGAGAGGAGGTTGGTGCCATTGTCACAAACCACCATTCCTGCCTTAAGTTGGCGTGGCGTCAACCACCTCTGAACCTGCCCCTGCAGAGCTGACAGAACCTCTGCCCCAGTGTGGCTCCTGTCCCCCAAGCACACCAGCTCAAGCACCACATGGCATCTTTTGGCCTGCGTACTTGCGTAGCCCCTTGAACGCCTACGGAGCACCGCTGGTTCCGAGGAAGAGGCCATGGAGGAAGAAGAAGAGGAGGGGGTGGAGGAGAGAGGTGTGTCACAATCAGCATTTTGGAGGCGTGGTGGCGGAACAACCTCCAACACTACTGCACCTTGTCCTGCATCCTTCCCAGCTGCCAGCAGAGTCACCCAATGCGCCGTGAAACTTAAGTAACGTCCCTGTCCATGCCTGCTGGACCATGAGTCAGCGGTAATATGCACCTTACCGCTGACCGCCCTGTCCAGCGAGGCATGGACATTGCCTTCCACATGCTGGTAGAGAGCCGGAATCGCCTTCCGTGAGAAAAAGTGGCGTTTGGGTACCTGCCACTGAGGAACCGCACATTCCACAAACTCACGGAAGGGGGCAGAGTCTACCAACTGAAAAGGCAGCAGTTGAAGTGCTAGCAATTTTGCCAAGCTAGCATTCAACCGCTGGGCATGTGGATGGCTGGGAGCAAACTTCTTTCGGCGGTGCAGCAGCTGGGGCAGGGAAATTTGCCTGGTACAATCTGACGTCAGTGTACCAAAAGCAGATTGCCCACAAGTACTTGGCTGTGACACACCTAATTCTACACCTTCATTCCTCTCACTGCAGGTCTCAGAGAGGACTGAAGGTCTAGTGGGGTTGGAAATCTCAGCTGATGAGGAGAAAGGAGAGATCCTCTTTGTTCTTTGGTGTGGGTCTTTTAGATATGCTTGCCAACGAACTGCATGGCAGGTCAACATATGTCTGGTCAAGCATGTGGTACCCAAGCAGGAGATGTTTTGGCCACGCGAGATACGCTTGAGACATATGTTGCAAATAGCAGCGGTGCGATCTGATGCACTCGTCTCAAAAAAGGCCCACACCAAAGAACTTTTTGAATAACGCGCAGAGACTGCAGCGCCCTGCACATGTGGAGCTTTGGGGTGTGATGCAGTCAATGTGCTGCCCTTAGGCTGGCCCCTGGAGGGCATCCTGCCTCGTTGGTGATGTGCCGCCTCCTCCTCCTCCTCCTCCTCCTCCTCCTCTCTCCTATCAGGCACCCACGTTGAGTCAGTGACCTCATCATCCCCTCCCTCCTCATCACTGGAGCAAACCTGGCAGTATGCTGCAGCAGGGGGAGCATGACTGCCAGATTGCTGTCCTTCTTGGGCACCCCCTCTGTCCGTGCTCATGTTACTGCCTTCATCGAGCTCAGTATCATCATCAGAGCCTTCCAAACGCTGGGCATCCTCCTGGAGCATGTACCCAACACTGTGGTCAAACAGTTCGAGGGAATCCTCAGGAGGACATGGTGGAGCTAGGGAAGGAGTCACTGATGACATTGAGCTGAGGGAAGAGGCCGCTGCTTTGCCAGACAAAGCACCCTGGGCATGGGTGAGAGAGAATGAGGAGGATGAGGACGGCTTGGTCATCCACTCGACCAAGTCTTCCGCATGTTGCGGCTCAACACGGCCAGCTGCCGAAAAAAAGGCCAAGCGTGTCCCATGGCCACGTGCTGATGAGGATGCACCGTCTCCACGACCAGCACTAGACACAGAGCCTGCTTGCCCTCTCTTATTGGCTTGTGACTGTCTGCCTCTCCTTCTTGGCCTTCCAGACATACTAATGGCCTGTAGCTGCACTAAGCTGGGATAGAACACCTGTAATTTTCTTCAGGTAGCTTTATATTCTGTAACCAGTGTGGCAGTAGGACCCTGTGCTACCTGGAAGATTGCTGGTTTACGCCAGATTTTGGAGAGAAAGGCACGCTGATTGCACAGCTGTGTGCTGGGCTATTTAATTGTGACCTGGCTATGGCTCAGGGTTCCACCCAACAGACAGGAAGTCTGTGCATGGGAGTCAGGTGGACTCCCATTCCTCTGAGAGGAGTCAGAGGCTGCAGGAGGCAGCCAGGGTATGCATGTCTGCAGGAGGCAGACGTACTTGGTGACAGAGCAGCAAGCAGTAAGCAGCAGGATTAAGCTAGGAGAGAGCTTCACTCTATGAAACTCTTTTGGGTCTGAGGAGCAGACCTAAGGCCTAGGCTAAAGGCCTGAATCAGCCATATGGCAAGAATGTACGCCAGGAGGCTAAAGTATTGAGTGTGCAAGATACAGTAATGGTGGAACCCCCGGTGTGGGCTACTGATGTTTTGTGAACTTTTCTGTGCTTTTAAATAAAAGTGGGCTAGCAGGCCCTTAAAAATACAGTTGTGTACTGGAGTACTCACTGACAATGCACCTACCATTTGAGTCTGATACCCCAATCTTACACCAGACAAGCCTGCCTGTCAGTAGGAAGATAACAGGAACGGATCTAGCTGAACACTGTGAGCAGGACGCACTGCACTAAATGTAAATAGCAGGAATGGATCTAGCTGAACACTGTGAGCAGGACGCACTGACTGCACTAAATGTAAATAGCAGGAACGGATCTAGCTGAACACTGTGAGCAGGACGCACTGACTGCACTAAATGTAAATAGCAGGAACAGATCTAGCTGAACACTGTGAGCAGGACGCACTGACTGCACTAAATGTAAATAGCAGGAACGGATCTAGCTGAACACTGTGAGCAGGACGCACTGACTGCACTAAATGTAAATAGCAGGAACAGATCTAGCTGAACACTGTGAGCAGGACGCACTGACTGCACCAAATGTAAATAGCAGGAACGGATCTAGCTGAACACTGTGAGCAGGACGCACTGCACTAAATGTAAATAGCAGGAACAGATCTAGCTGAACACTGTGAGCAGGACGCACTGCACTAAATGTAAATAGCAGGAACGGATCTAGCTGAACACTGTGAGCAGGACGCACTGCACTAAATGTAAATAGCAGGAACAGATCTAGCTGAACACTGTGAGCAGGACGCACTGCACTAAATGTAAATAGCAGGAACAGATCTAGCTGAACACTGTGAGCAGGACGCACTGCACTAAATGTAAATAGCAGGAATGGATCTAGCTGAACACTGTGAGCAGGACGCACTGACTGCACTAAATGTAAATAGCAGGAACGGATCTAGCTGAACACTGTGAGCAGGACGCACTGCACTAAATGTAAATAGCAGGAACGGATCTAGCTGAACACTGTGAGCAGGACGCACTGACTGCACTAAATGTAAATAGCAGGAACAGATCTAGCTGAACACTGTGAGCAGGACGCACTGACTGCACTAAATGTAAATAGCAGGAACGGATCTAGCTGAACACTGTGAGCAGGACGCACTGACTGCACTAAATGTAAATAGCAGGAACGGATCTAGCTGAACACTGTGAGCAGGACGCACTGCACTAAATGTAAATAGCAGGAACAGATCTAGCTGAACACTGTGAGCAGGACGCACTGCACTAAATGTAAATAGCAGGAACAGATCTAGCTGAACACTGTGAGCAGGACGCACTGCACTAAATGTAAATAGCAGGAACGGATCTAGCTGAACACTGTGAGCAGGACGCACTAACTGCACTAAATGTAAATAGCAGGAACGGATCTAGCTGAACACTGTGAGCAGGACGCACTGCACTAAATGTAAATAGCAGGAACGGATCTAGCTGAACACTGTGAGCAGGACGCACTGACTGCACTAAATGTAAATAGCAGGAACAGATCTAGCTGAACACTGTGAGCAGGACGCACTGACTGCACTAAATGTAAATAGCAGGAACGGATCTAGCTGAACACTGTGAGCAGGACGCACTGACTGCACTAAATGTAAATAGCAGGAACGGATCTAGCTGAACACTGTGAGCAGGACGCACTGCACTAAATGTAAATAGCAGGAACAGATCTAGCTGAACACTGTGAGCAGGACGCACTGCACTAAATGTAAATAGCAGGAACAGATCTAGCTGAACACTGTGAGCAGGACGCACTGCACTAAATGTAAATAGCAGGAACGGATCTAGCTGAACACTGTGAGCAGGACACACTGACTGCACTAAATGTAAATAGCAGGAACGGATCTAGCTGAACACTGTGAGCAGGACGCACTGCACTAAATGTAAATAGCAGGAACAGATCTAGCTGAACACTGTGAGCAGGACGCACTGACTGCACTAAATGTAAATAGCAGGAACAGATCTAGCTGAACACTGTGAGCAGGACGCACTGACTGCACTAAATGTAAATAGCAGGAACGGATCTAGCTGAACACTGTGAGCAGGACGCACTGACTGCACTAAATGTAAATCGCAGGAACAGATCTAGCTGAACACTGTGAGCAGGACGCACTGCACTAAATGTAAATAGCAGGAACGGATCTAGCTGAACACTGTGAGCAGGACGCACTGACTGCACTAAATGTAAATCGCAGGAACGGATCTAGCTGAACACTGTGAGCAGGACGCACTGCACTAAATGTAAATAGCAGGAACGGATCTAGCTGAACACTGTGAGCAGGACGCACTGACTGCACTAAATGTAAATAGCAGGAACGGATCTAGCTGAACACTGTGAGCAGGACGCACTGCACTAAATGTAAATAGCAGGAACAGATCTAGCTGAACACTGTGAGCAGGACGCACTGCACTAAATGTAAATAGCAGGAACAGATCTAGCTGAACACTGTGAGCAGGACGCACTGCACTAAATGTAAATAGCAGGAACGGATCTAGCTGAACACTGTGAGCAGGACGCACTGACTGCACTAAATGTAAATAGCAGGAACAGATCTAGCTGAACACTGTGAGCAGGACGCACTGCACTAAATGTAAATAGCAGGAACGGATCTAGCTGAACACTGTGAGCAGCACGCACTGCACTAAATGTAAATAGCAGGAACAGATCTAGCTGAACACTGTGAGCAGGACGCACTGCACTAAATGTAAATAGCAGGAACAGATCTAGCTGAACACTGTGAGCAGGACGCACTGCACTAAATGTAAATAGCAGGAACGGATCTAGCTGAACACTGTGAGCAGGACGCACTGACTGCACTAAATGTAAATAGCAGGAACAGATCTAGCTGAACACTGTGAGCAGGACGCACTGACTGCACTAAATGTAAATAGCAGGAACGGATCTAGCTGAACACTGTGAGCAGGACGCACTGACTGAACTAAATGTAAATAGCAGGAACGGATCTAGCTGAACACTGTGAGCAGGACGCACTGCACTAAATGTAAATAGCAGGAACGGATCTAGCTGAACACTGTGAGCAGGACGCACTGACTGCACTAAATGTAAATAGCAGGAACGGATCTAGCTGAACACTGTGAGCAGGACGCACTGCACTAAATGTAAATAGCAGGAACAGATCTAGCCTAATCTATCTAACTCAAATCAAATGACACTGTCTGTCTCTCTCTCTATCAGCACACCGGAACACACTACACAGGGCCGCCGTGCAGGCGGCCTTATATAGTGTGGGGCGTGTACTAAATCCCCTGAGCCATAATTGGCCAAAGCCACCCAGGCTTTGGCCAATTACAGCTCTCTCTACTGACGGCGCTGTGATTGGCCAAGCATGCGGGTCATAGTGCATGCTTGGCCAATCATCAGCCAGCAATGCACTGCGATGCCGCAGTGAATTATGGGCCGTGACGCGCCACACGAATTTGGCGCGAACGGCCCATAACGTTCGCAATTCGACGGACGGTCGAACAGCCGATGTTCGAGTCGAACATGGGTTCGACTCGAACACGAAGCTCATCCCTAGTGTGGAGTATGGTCACAAGCCTTGTTCAACAGGAGCCAGGCAGACAGGTGCAGAATCAGGATCAGTTACAAGGTCAGAACAGGTAGAAGTCTGTGATGTGCTGGCAGTAAGCTACCAAATCAGGAGGCAGATACGTAGTCATAAATCCAATTTGGGGTCAGTAACATAAGCAAGAAGCAGATATAGAAGGCAGGGGTGATCCGAGAGAGGTGTCAGATGTAGACGGGTCAGGAACAAGGTTAGCAGACATGGATTAGAATCAAGAACACAGGAACCAAAGCTGAAGACAATCCAGCACTGAAGGCAGGCAAACTTTCAGTTTAAATAGGCTGCACCAGAATTTCCGCATGCCTACGTGTATGCATACGTGCTCTAACGTATGCACCAATGCGCATTTGCGTGTGCATTCGAGTTCTTGCTCATCTTGGGCTTCTATGTTTGTGACTCTGCACCTGCACATTAAAATGAGCACTTGCTGCACCGGATTAAGCAGCTGCTGAATGGGAATGAGCACTTATTGCATGGGAATGAGCACTTGCTGCACGAGATGACAGCCTTGCTCACCTCCACCTGCAGCTATGGAAGCAGCACTCCTATGGCGGATGCAGCAAGTGCTGACTCACCTTGACAAACCTGTTTCTGGCCCTGAAGGATTTGTGCGAGGCCACAAAATTTTAATTTGACTTCCCAGCGGAAGAGCTGGCATCAGGGCAGAACATCACTAAGCTCTGCCCAGCACCAACAGCAGCTTCAGTCTCACTAAGAAAAGAAGTGGCTGGCCTTTCTCCCACACCACAAATAGGGAAATGGGACCAGCAGCATATGTGGAGCTACAACAAACTTATCCAGCCGAAGCACTGCCCAGCTCATCCACCTTTGTCTGCAAATACAGCTGAAGCACTGGCAACTGGACAGAGGGTCATAGACCTCTGCCCTACACTGCAGCAGCTCCGGAGACCCATGGTGAGAAGATGGCAGTTCTTTCCAAGCAGCAAGCCAAGAAGCATTGGAGAGGAGGTGGTTGTCCTCCCTCCCCAGAGGCAAACCCACAGTTCAGGAGAGGAGGTGGTCATCCTCTCTCCCCAGCAGCAGATCCACAGTCCAGGAAAGAAGGTGGTCATCCTCCCTCCCGAGCGATAGACCCACAGTTTGAGAGAGGAGGTGGTCATCCTCTCTCCCCAAGCAGATCCATAGTCTGGTAGTGGAAGAAGCCGGCTTCCCCCCCCAACAGTTAGCCAAAGTGGATAATGTGGGGTCTCCAGCAGAAGCACTAGTTGGCCCCTCTCCCTAGTAGTAGACTGAACCCTGAAACGCTAAAAACCACGCAGCTGAAGCCCTGGCAGCTCAACAGAGGGTTCATGACCTCTGTCCCACACCTACTGATAACAACCCTTCCTTGTGACCAAGAATAGAAATCATGTGGACCAACTATGTGGGTCCAGACTAGGGATGAGCTTTATGTTCGGGTCGAACATGAGTTTGACTCAAACATTGGCTGTTCGCTGAATAGCGAACAATTTGGGGTCTTTGCGGCAAATTCGAAAGCCGCGGAGCACCCTTTAAAAGTCTATGGGAGAAATCAAAAGTGCTAATTATAAAGGTTAATATGCAAGTTATTGTCAAAAAAAGTGTTTGGGGACCCGGGTCCAGCCCCAGGGGACGTGTATCAATGCAAAAAAAAGTTTTAAAAACGGCCGTTTTTTCGGGAGCAGTGATTTTAATAATGCTTAAAGTGAAACAATAAAAGTGATATGTTCCTTTAAATTTCATACCTGGGGGGTGTCTATAGTATGCCTGTAAAGTGGCGCATGTTGCCTGTGTTTATAACAGTCCGAGAGCAAAATGACATTTCTAAAGGAAAAATAGTCATTACAAAGTACTAGCACTAGTGCCGGATATTAATAAATTGTCAGTCCCGGCATTACACATAAAAGTCATTGAAAGTCATTGACAAATAAAAATAAAAAATGCGTGGGGGTCCCCCAAAATTCCATTACCAGGCCCATCAGGTCTGGTATGGATATTAAGGGGAACTCCGTGCCAATTTTTTTTTTTAAATGGCATGGGGTTCCCCCAAAGATCCACACCAGACCCTTATCTGAGCATGCAACCTGGCAGGCTGCAGGAAAAGAGGTGGGATGAGAGAGAGCCCCCCTCCTGAACCGTACCAGGCCACATGCCCTCAACATTGGGAGGATGTCCCCATATTGATGGGGACAAGGGCCTCATCCCATCAACCCTTGCCCAGTGGTTGTGGGGGTCTGCGGGTGGGGGGCTTATCAGAATCTAGAAGCCCCCTTTAACAAAGAGGACACCCAGATCCCGCCCCCCCATGTGAATTGGTAAGGGGTACATCGTACCCCTACCATTTCACAAAAAGAAAGTGTCAAAATGCTAAAAAACACAGGAGATGGCTTGGGACAAGTCCTTTATTAAAAATTAAAAAATTAAAAATTAAAAAGAGATTCCAGTGATGTAATCCAATAAATCCATGCTTCTACTCCAGCGATGTAATCCAATTCTCAATCTCCAGCGATGGATGATCTCCAGTGACTCCAGAGAGAAAAACGCACATGATCCTGCCTCCACCAGAGGCACCCAGCCAATGATGCAGAACTAGCTTGACAGCTCTTATGTAGCTGAGGGTGGGGCCACCCGTCATGTGACCCCATCCCCCTCTGACAAGGGGAAACGCCGGGGTTTCCCAGTGACGTGTATGGGTGACTCCGCCCCCTCTGATGCAACGAAGGATTCCCGTTGCATCAGAGGGGGGCGGGGTCACCCGTACACGTCACTGGAAAACCCCGGCATTTCCCCTTGTCAGAGGGGGCGGGGTCACGTGACGGGTGGCCCCCGCCCTCAGCTACATAAGAGCTGTACCAGGGTTGAAAGGATGAGGTCCTTGTCCCCATCAACATGGGGACATCCTCCCAATGTTGATGGCATGTGGCCTGGTAAGGTTCAGGAGGGGGGGCACGCTCTCATCCCCCCTCTTTTCCTGCGGTCTGCCAGGTTGCATGCTCAGATAAGGGTCTGGTGTGGATTTTTGGGGGAACCCCACGCCATTTTTTTAAAAATTTTGGTGCAGAGTTCCCCTTAAAATCCATACCAGACCTTTCAGGTCTGGTATGGATTTTTGGGGGGAACCACACGCCATTTTTTAAAAAATTTTGGCGCGGAGTTCCCCTTAATATTAATACCAGACCTGAAGGGTCTGGTAATGGAATTTTGGGGGACCCCCACGCATATTTATTTTTTATTTTTCAATGACTTTCAATGACTTTTATGTGTATGGTCGGGACCGACAATTCATTAATAGCCGGCACTAGCGCTAGTACTTTTAAATGACTTTTTTTTCCTTTAGAAATGTCATTTTGCTCTCGGACTGTTATAAACACGGGAAACATGCGCTACTTTACAGGTATACTATAGACTCCCCCAGGTACAAAATTTAAAGGAATATTTCACTTTTATTGTTTCACTTTAACCACTTGAGCCCCGGACCATTATGCTGCCTAAGGACCAGAGGTCTTTTTCCAATTTGGCACTGCATCGATTTAACTGCTAATTGCGCGGTCATGCAATGCTGTACCCAAACGAAATTTGCGTACTTTTCTTCCCACAAATAGAGCTTTCTTTTGATGGTATTTGATCACCTCTGCGGTTTTTATTTTTTGCGCTATAAACGGAAAAAGACCGAAAATTTTGAAAAAAATGATATTTTCTACTTTTTGTTATAAAAAAAATCCAATAAACTCAATGTTAGTCATACATTTAGGCCAAAATGTATTCGGCCACATGTCTTTGGTAAAAAAAATGTCAATAAGCGTATATTTATTGGTTTGCGCAAAAGTTATAGCGTCTACAAACTAGGGTACATTTTCTGTAATTTACACAGCTTTTAGTTTATGACTGCCTATGTCATTTCTTGAGGTGCTAAAATGGCAGGGCAGTACAAAACCCCCCCAAATGACCCCATTTTGGAAAGTAGACACCCCAAGGAAATTGCTGAGAGGCATGTTGAACCCATTGAATATTTTTTTTTTGTCCCAAGTGATTGAATAATGACAAAAAATATATATATATATATATATTTACAAAAAGTTGTCACTAAATGATATATTGCTCACACAGGCCATGGGCCTATGTGGAATTGCACCCCAAAATACATTCTGCTGCTTCTCCTGAGTATGGGGATACCACATGTGTGGGACTTTTTGGGAGCCTAGCCGTGCACGGGACCCCGAAAACCAATCACCGCCTTCAGGATTTCTAAGGGTGAAAATATTTGATTTCACTCTTGACTGCCTATCACAGTTTCGGAGGCCATGGAATGCCCAGGTGGCACAAAACCACCCCAAATGACCCCATTTTGGAAAGTAGACACCCCAAGCTATTTGCTGAGAGGCATGGTGAGTATTTTGCAGCTCTCATTTGTTTTTGAAAATGAAGAAAGACAAGAAAAAACTTTTTTTTTTTTCTTTTTTCAATTTTCAAAACTTTGTGACAAAAATTGAGGTCTGCAAAATACTCACTATACCTCTCAGCAAATAGCTTTGGGTGTCTACTTTCCAAAATGGGGCCATTTGGGGGAGTTTTGTGCCACCTGGGCATTCCATGGCCTCCGAAACTGTGATAGGCAGTCAAGAGAGAAATCAAAAATTCACGCCCTTAGAAAGCCTGAAGGCGGTGCTTGGTTTTCGGGGTTCCGTACGCGGCTAGGCTCCCAAAAAGTCTCACACATGTGGTATCCCCGTACTCAGGAGAAGCAGCAGAATGTATTTTGGGGTGTAATTTCACATATTCCCATGGCATGTTTGGGCAATATATCATTTAGTGACAACTTTGTGCAAAAAAAAAAAAAATTGTCTCTTTCCCGCAACTTGTGTCGCAATATAAAATATTCCATGGACTCGACATGCCTCTCAGCAAATAGCTTGGGGTGTCTACTTTCCAAAATGGGGTTATTTGGGGGGGTTTTGAACTGTCCTGGCATTTTATGCACAACATTTAGAAGCTTATGTCACACATCACCCACTCTTCTAACCACTTGAAGACAAAGCCCTTTCTGACACTTATTGTTTACATGAAAAAGTTATTTTTTTTTGCAAGAAAATTACTTTGAACCCCCAAACATTATATATTTTTTTTAAGAAAATGCCCTACAGATTAAAATGGTGGGTGTTTCATTTTCTTTTTTCACACAGTATTTGCGCAGCGATTTTTCAAACGCATTTTTTGGGGAAAAAACACACTTTTTTAAATTTTAATGCACTAAAACACACTATATTGCCCAAATGTTTGATGAAATAAAATAGATGATCTTAGGCCGAGTACATGGATACCAAACATGACATGCTTTACAATTGCGCACAAACGTGCAGTGGCAACAAAATAAATACATTTTTAAAAGCCTTTAAAAGCCTTTACAGGTTACCACTTTAGATTTACAGAGGAGGTCTACTGAAAAAATTAGTGCCCTCGAACTGACCTTCGCGGTGATACCTCACATGCATGGTGCAATTCCTGCTTACGTTTGACGACAGACCGCCGCTTGCGTTCGCCTTAGCGCGAGAGCAGGGGGCGACAGGGGTGCTTTTTTTTTTTTTTTTTTTTCTTTATTATTTTTTTGCTTTTTTATCTTATTTTTAAACTGTTCCTTTCATTTTTATTTTTTTTTAATCATTTTTTATTGTTATCTCGGGGAATGTAAATATCCCCTATGATAGCAATAGGTAGTGACAGGTACTCTTTTTTGAAAAAATTGGGGTCTATTAGACCCTAGATCTCTCCTCTGCCCTCAAAGCATCTGACCACACCAAGATCGGTGTGATAAAATGCTTCACCAATTTCCCAATGGCGCTATTTACATCCGGCGAAATCTAAGTCATAAAATGCTCGTAGCTTCCGGTTTCTTAGGCCATAGAGATGTTTGGAGCCACTCTGGTCTCTGATCAGCTCTATGGTCAGCTGGCTGAATCACCGGCTGCATTCTCAGGTTCCCTGTTGAGACAGGAGAGCCAGAGAAAAACACGGAAGACGGTGGGGGGGGGGGCATTCCCTCCCACGGCTTGTAAAAGCAGACCGCTGGCTGAAAAGAATGATACCAAGATGATACCTAAACCTGCAGGCATCATTCTGGTATAACCACTCAAAGTTGTGAATGGCGTACCTGAAGACAAAAAAATGGTTAACAATAAAGCACAGTAAACGGTAAAGTATAAAAAATTGCATACCTGAAAAGAAAACATGATAAAACATAATAACAATAAAACATTGCAGAATAGAATACAGTAAAAAAGAGCAGAACAATAGAGAGAGAGAGAGAGAACAATAAAACGACAACTATTTTTTTTTATTTTATATATATATATATATATATTTTTTTTACACTGTTTTTGTAACTAACTTTTATAACTGTAACCGGTTCCAGGTTCGGGTCTCTCAAAATGCGATGGCATCTTGGGAGACCCTGTGAAAGTGTGCCTAGTCTGTGGAATGCTGTATCCTACGCTAATACTCAACTAGTGCATAGTAACGTTCAAAACATTCACCAATGCAAAGACCAGGATTGTCAGGACAGGAGGGACAATAATAGCGGGTGTCATGCCTATATCCGCGCTCGCTGCAGACACAACATCTTTTTTGGGGGGGTTCGCTGGGTAGGGGTACTCGGGAGGACATAAAGAAAATGCCTCTCATGCAGCCGACTGCATTTGGTTGGGGATGTGAATGGGGGAAGTACGGGCGCTGCAGAAGCGGTGGGTTCCCAATTAGGATTGGCGAATGCAGCGGGAAGGGCATTATGGGCACAACGAGCCTGTGTTTGTCTTTTTGGTGGCAGCGGGACACTACTTGTGCTTGCCACCTCACCAGCTTGAACTGCACTTATGGGACTCGCCACGTCACCAAGTGTTACTGCAGTGCTGGTTTGACTACGACCGGGGTGTACTAGGCCGCTGGCGCTTGCCAGTTCACCAAAACGCTAACAAAAAAACTGTTAGCAATTGCAGGGATCAGGCCTGACTCTGCGAACGCTGCAGTTATGCGTTTAGTCTTTTGTAAGTGGCAGTGATCGATCGATACTGCACTTGGGTGGGCTGGGCTGGGCCGGGCGGAGGGGCAAAACGCAGGTGCTAGCAGGTATCTGGGCTGATTCCGCTAACACTGCGTTTTTGGGAACCCTAAACTGCTGAGGACGCTAGTATAGATCTGATCGGATCAGATATTGATCCGTACAGATATTATACCACTAAGGGAGGCGTATGCTGCGTGCGTGGGTGTTAGCGCTACTGGCGCTAACCTGACGCTGCCTGGGGCTGGTGCTTGCCAGTTCACCAAAATGCTACCAAAAAAACTGTTAGCGATCGCAGGGATCAGGCCTGACTCTGCGAACGCTGCAGTTATGCGTTTAGTGTTTTGTAAGTGACAGTGATCGATCGATACTGCATTTGGGTGGGCTGGGCGGAGGGGCAAAACGCAGGTGCTAGTAGGTATCTGGGCTGATCCCGCTAACACTGCGTTTTTGGGAACCCTAAACTGCTGGGGACGCTAGTATAGATCTGATCGGATCAGATATTGATCCGTACAGATACTATACCACTGAGGGAGGTGTATGCTGCGTGCGTGGGTGTTAGCGGTACTGGCGCTAATCTGACGCTGCCTGGGGCGACGCATATCACCGCCGGGCGATCAGGGGGCTAAACCTTTATTCAGTAATAAACGGCGGGTGCCCTGACACTATAAAAAATAAACGAACTAACCAGCGTCACCCGTAACACTTATACGGTGATCAGTGGTGAAGGGGGTTAACTAGGGGGCCATCAAGGGGTTAAAACATTTTTTCGGTAGTATATGGGGGTCCCTGACGCTATAAAACGCTGACGGCGAACCTAAATATTTACCTTCCTAACTAGCCTCACCAGCGACACTAATACAGCGATCAGAAAAATGATCGCTTAGCGACACTGGTGACAGGGGGTGATCAAGGGGTTAAAACTTTATTTGGGGGGGTTAGGGGGGTACCCTAGACCTAAAGGGGGGTAACAGTAACTGTCCCAACACTGTAACTGTCACAAACTGACACTATGCAGTAATCAGAAAAAAAAAAACAAACAAAAAAAAAAAACTGCTTGGTGTCAGTTTGTGACAGGGGGAGGGGGGTGATCGGGGGGCGATCGGGGGGGGGATCGGGGTGTTTTGTGTGCCTGGCATGTTCTACTGTGTGTGTGTAGTGTTGTGCACTCACTCACATGTCTTCTCTCCTCGGGCCGGAACGGAAATTACCGAGCCGAGGAGAGATGACATCATTTCCTTTGCTGCTGTTTAGCAGCATTATTCGATTGGCCGGTGGCGATCGCGAGGGGGGGGAGCACCAACGGATGGTCTCCCCCTCACCTCTGATCGCTGCTGGACAAAAGACGACCGCCTCAGGCACCGGGGGGGGGGTCCGATCGGACCCCCCACCCGCGGAAGGCAAATCACGTACATGTACGTGATTTTGCCTGTCCGTGCCACCTTGCCGACGTACATCGGCGTGAGGCGGTCGTCAAGTGGTTAAACATTATTAAAATCACTGCTCCCGAAAAAAATGGCCATTTTTAAAACTTTTTTTTGCATTGATACATGTCCCCTGGGGCTGGACCCGGGTCCCCAAACACTTTTTTTGACAATAACTTGCATATTAACCTTTAAAATTAGCACTTTTGATTTTTCATGTTTGTGCCCCATAGACTTTAACGGTGTTCGCGTGTTTGAACAATTTTTTTGCTGTTCTGGATGCGAACCAAACAGGAGGGTGTTTGGCCCACCCCTACTCACTATGAGATTTGTTTTCTCTATTCTGCAAAAATCCTGGTTCATCCTGCTGCTCTCTGTGGATTTTGCAGGTGTGGATGCAACTCTGCACATGCTCAGTTTTCAGTGAGTTTCTATGCTGTGCATTTTCTCCCTATCCCATGTGACTACAGAGTCACACATGTGGTTGTATACACAGTAGTAAATGACAGCCCACTCCCTCTTTCTCATCCATGCCCAGCTAAAACCAATAGGGGAGGGATATTATACAGTCAGCAACAGATTCCAAATGCAAATAGCACACTTGAAATGAACTCTGGACCTTTTTATCTGCTCCTTGTAAATGGGATAATGAGGGAATAACACACACCCGGCCATGGAACAGCTGAGCAGCCAATTGTCCCATTACTTTTGTAGTTTCATTTCAAATCCATTGTGGTGGTGTATAGAGCCAAAAAGATTAGAATTGTGTCGATGTCCCAATATTTATGGACTGGACTGTAAGTAGATTAATGAATGCTTCTCCTCCCTGTTATTCTGTGACAGAGGTTGGCGGGCGTGACAAAACCTGTGACTGGGAGAAATTCACCCACACCATGTTATTACCAAATATACATGGTGTGGTCGGGAAACATTCCTATCCAAAAATGAGATTGTCTGTGGCAATTCCGATGCGCAAAATACCTACGCACGCTCGGAAACAATTCAACGCATACTCGGGAGCATTGAACTTCATTTTCTTGGCTCGTCATAGTGTTGTACGTCACCGTGTTCTTGACGGTCGTAATTTCAGCAAACTTTTGCATGACCGTGTGTATGCAAGGCAAACTTGAGGGGAATCCCGTCGGAAAAGCCGTCATATCTTTTTTCGACAAGAAATCTGCTTGTGTATACGTGGCAAAACAATTACCTTGGCTATGGCTTTCAATGCTTCCGGGAGGCACAGGTGGCATCACTGCCTCATTTGAACACAGAGGGCTTGAAATCTCAAGTGAATGTTACTCTGAAATAGATTGGAAAACATTCTTGCATAATTTCAAAGTCCAAAGCTATCGCAGAAAGTAGTGTTCAGAAGATTAGTGACAGTGATGTCACTCACACTTCCTGGAAGTGTTGGGAATGTTTTTTTTTCTTCTCACAATAGCTTTATTTTCAAAACAACTTTGCAGGGAAGCCTTTAAATCAATGAATGTTTTCACACCAAGGTGGTGCGCTTTTGTTGCGGTGAAAAAATCTTGCTTGCAGCATCTTCGGAGAATGTTTGGGGAGCTAAAAAAATGCACCAAAAATGCTCCTCTCCATTGAAATGATTGGTAAGCACCCCAAAAAAACTCCACTCTGTATTTTTGGTGCAGTTTTTGAGTCACATGTCCTTTAATAACTGCACCACATATGCTGCAAAAGTGCTCCATTAATGCATAGGTGTTACTGACAGTTTTGAAGCGAACCAGTGTGAAAGTGCCCTAAGAGAGAGCCACACCTAATTCTTCCTCCCTGGTCTATGCTAAAACAGGTGGTGGCCATAAGAGCCATCTCTGCTCTGGCACATTGCAGTAGTCTTTCAAGAAGGGCTACATAATTATTATGTCCATCAATTAATTTTTTTTTTTCCATAAAAGTTTTTTATTTTGTATCGTAAGAAAAGGGTATACATAGGAAGTACAATACAAGAGAGTCAATAAAGTCACATTTTCAACAACAGAATGGGTTTACAGTCTTAGGATACAATTTGGTGTAACAACCTGGGATGATTTTGTCGTGGACCAAACTTGTGCATAAAACATAGCATCATAAGGTGGAGGGTCTGTCTTTCATTTTCACCTCCCCCCACTACAGGGAGGCAAACGTGGGAGGTAGCTTAGGCGTTCACTCCACGTCAGAAATGTGAAGGTATTGCAACCTAAGACGACGTACGTATTTACAGCAGACTAAACATAGGGAGGGACGGGGGTGAGAGGTGTTGTGAAGGTTCCGGTTGAATCCAGGGCAATTGACCAACATAAGGGAAAGGAGAAGGGTAAAACCGTATATGAAGAAGTAAAAAGAAAGAAGTAGGTTGAGTAAAGAAAAGAGAAAAAAAAAAAGAAAAAGGGGGGAGTCAAAGGGGGAGAGTGTGAGGGGGGTGGAACATAGTTGTGAGTGTGATGGCGGAGAGGCATGGTAGCAGAAGGAAGGACAGTGGGACATTCTCATGTGACTCCACCCCCCACCGCCCCAAAATCCTCCAGTTCGTTAAGGAGGTCCAGGTTCACTTCTGCAGGATCATTTTATGGGACATATTGGTGGTATCTGTCTGATGTTGTAAAATGGTTCCAACATGCCCAAGTGACTGTGAATTTGTGCATCCTATCTTGAGAGATATGGATTAATTCTTCCGTGTTTTTTATGTTCAAGACCCTCGCCAACCATTCCCTGATTGTCGGTGCATTTTTAGAGCGGCAGTGATTCAGTATGCAAAGCTTAGCTGCGTTCACCATATGCATGGCTAGCAATTTGTAGTAATTTTTTTTTTACTAAGGTTGTATGATGTAGGAGGAATTGTGCAGGCGAGTAATCTAAGGTAAATGTAGTAACATGGGTTATAATGCTGTGGACTTCTCTCCAAAAGGGTTGTATTTTTTTGCAATCCCACCAGATGTGGAGCATGGAACCCTCCGATTTTTCGCATCTCCAGCAAGTGTTGGGAATGGTGGGGGAAAATTTATGTATTCATATACAGCGTTCCAATCCTCCTTGGATAGAGGTGTTGGCAGGTCCCTATTCCAAGCGAACTGTGAAGGAGGTGGCTCGTGGTTGGTCTCCTCCAAAAGGAGGGCGTATAGGATATGAGGTGTCTCTGTGGCGTTTTACGATGGCAAAGGTCTTCAAAAGGTGTGAGTTGTCTCGTCCAGTTGGTTTGGAGCGTATGGGTCACAAGGAAGTGCCGTATTTGCCTAAAGGTCCAGAAGGGGAAAGAGGTGGTCTTAGAGATTGTGTTTACTTTTTCAAGCTTGATAGATGACCCACCGGACAAAAACTGGAGGGCTAGGACATCTTCATGAGGCCATTCCTGACGTAAGAATTGTTGGGATTCACCTGGGGGGAAAGCCGGGTTTCCTCTTAAAGAATCTGGTTTGTATGGCTTGTGCGTAGATTATAAAGTTTTGAGTAAAATTTCTCAAATTTGCTCTTGATATCTTCATTCCTGGCCAGAAGCACTCCCCGCGCATCGCGAACATCGTGAATTATAAAGGAGGATTTGGAAGCTTGGACTGAGCGGGCAAGTATATGACCACTTTTGTTGCCATGTTCTTAGAAGATCCTCTGGCCAAGAATGTAGCACCGCTTAGTGAGCTTACTTAATTCCTCCAGGAGCAGGGAACAAGCATATATCAGCTCTTAAAGGGTAGACTGCGCAAGTGTCCGTTTATGAGCTAATTCTAGTGATTTGATAGTCCGTGTTAGGGCACTCATCTTTGCTTGGGATTCCTTTTTAGTATTTGCAGCTAAGGCCAGTAGTTCTCCGCGGATCACACATTTATGTGCTTCCCAGAGGGAGACAGGGGACACCTCCGAGCTATCATTTTATGCGAAGTATTGGCGAATGCGTGTACGAAGGCATTCAATAGTCACAGGGTCTTTCTAAAGGGAGGGGTTTAAACACCAGATTTTTATTTTCGTGCAGGTCTCAGGGAAGGAGAGGGTGATTGTGATCGGGTGATGATCCGAGAGAAACATGGGTTTGATCATGGAATACTGTAAGCAGGGTAGGTCCATTTGAGACAGGAAGAAGTAGTCAATCCTAGAGTATTTCTGGAATGGAGAGGAGTAAAAGGTGTAGTCTTTGGTCGAGGGAGACAGAGTATGCCAAGCATCATGCAGGGTAAGTTTCTGGAGTTCAAATTTAATCTGGCGTAGGGCTTTAAAGGTTAAGCTAGAGGAGCCCATGGAGGAATCTAGTACAGGATTCAAAGGGACATTGAAGTCTCCTCCGAGAATTTAAAATTTTTTTAATCAAGGCATGTTCGCTGAATGGCTCTGCCTGTAGCTATGCCCCACTGGCATGTTTCGCTCTCATTGGGCTTAGTCATAGAGATCTGTATGATTTTTTGCAAGGAAAAATGGCTTCAGAGAGGTGTTGTTACAGGCAGGGATGTTCAGTCATCAGTGTGTGGCCTTTCTTGAAAGACTATTAACTTCGGGAGCTGAAAGCTTTCAATAGAGTGGATCTTTTATTTTAAAAATGAGAAAGAGAGAAAAGTGAGTATGAAATCTAAGAACTCACTAGACTGCTCCTCTCTAAAATTCACTAAGGAATTTAGTTTATAATCAAATCTGCTGCTAGGGTCTTCCAGACTAAAACTATTGAGATTCATGATGATAGTATAGCTACCATATCAATGCATTGTTACTTTTTAAAAAACTAGAGTATTCCATTAAAGTATTTTTCATTAAGTTAATAGCAGAAGTGATTGTATGTGTTATAAACCTAATAAACGTTTTAGAATTGTATTGACTTTATTGTAAAAGTCATGGACTTTTTAAGCTTGCAGTATTGTAACTTTATTCAATGCATCATTTATATGCCAGTACTTTCTATTTAATAGGCATGATTTCATGTTAAATTAAATTCCTTTTCACACAGTTATTTATAAATAATTACACTTTCATATCATGAACTTTGTAATGCCTGAGTAATTTGGTATTTAATAAATGCTTGGCATTAATAATTGTGTTATCTTTATTTTGCAGCACCTACAAAGTAAATTTATGACATAATGTTGATGTGAGCTGCTGGCAAGTGTTACTTGTCATGCACAAAGTGAAACATTTCAATGCAGAACACACTGACAAACCATCAAGTTCTAAAATTATTTGCAAACAGTGAATGGTGGAAGCTATCTTAATGTGACAGGTGATTTGTTTCACCCAGCCTCACTGAAGTTACAAAAGGCTGAGTTGAAGTCTTGTTGTGCAGATGGATAGAAAATATGCATTTTAATGACTTATTTTATTTATAAAATACCTCTACCAAATAGTACGTTGTACAGGAGATGACACTTTTTTAATAAAACTGGAATACATGTATATGATTCTTGTTATCCCTTGACATATTGAGTGCTTAGTCAGATCCTCATTATAGAAAGATTCAAATTAAAGGGAAACGTGTGCCATGAGAAATACTGTATGTAGGATGCCAGTCGTGACCTCCTTTAAGAAGCTAGCTACCTGGTTGTTTTGTGACTTCTTTAATTTCAGAGTGATTGACCCAGAACAAACATGCAGCAAATCAAAAAGAATAGATAGTCAGACTTTAGAGGTACCAGACAATACAAAATATTTTTTCATGAAAACAATGAATTTTATTATTGTCTATATGTACTAGTTAGCAACATAACATTAACAATTTAAAATATTCTATATAGTTAATCAAATAGTATTTTCCCACTGCATCTCATGTTATGCCTTACACCATTTCAACATTATCCCAAAGTTAAGCCTCGTACACACGATTGGATTTTCCAAAGGGAAATGTGTGATGACAGGCTGTTGGCAGAAAATCTGACCATTTGTACGCTCCATTGGACAATTGTTGTCGGATTTTCCGCGGACAAATTTTGGATGGCAGGTGTTAAAATTTTCAGGTTGTCAGATTGTCAGACAATGTCAGATTTTCCGAGCGTGTGTACACAAGTCCGTCAGACAAAAGTCCAAAGTACAAACACGCATTCTCGGAAGCAAGGACGAGTCAGAAGTGGTCGGCCTTGTAAACTAGCATTCGTAATGGAGAATTAACATTCGTGACGTGGCAAATTATGAAATCTCAAAATGCAGTGCACATTCTCTTCTTCTTTAATGGGATAATAATGAAGCTGCTTTACTGTTGATACTGATGGAGTTATTGCAAACGCATTTTCAAAGGCTTTTTTTTTCTAGTGACATCAAGAATAATATTATTATGCTTTCTTTTTTTTTAAGGTCTTGACAAGTTGGGTATCTTTTTACCTGGCACAACCTCATATTTTATATTTTGAGAAAACATTGAGTAATATATTTAATTTGTGTTACCTAAAATTAACTTTAGAGTATTTTTTTTAATGTTTGTGCTTGATAAAAATGTGTTAATATTGCGTGTAATAAAAAAAATTGGAACTGCCACTATTTTAATCTCTAGCGTTTCTGCATTCAGAAAATATATAATATTTTAAGGTTTTAAGTAACTAAAATTTTTTTTTAAACATGTATGCAAAAAAAAAACTCCCTGGCAGCAAAAGGGTTAAAGAATATATGCTATGCAGTTAGAAAGTTACATTTTTGGGGGCGCATGCGCGGCGCCGAACGTGATGGACATCTGAGAGTCTAGCTCCGTCCAGCCCGGGAAGATAACGGCTGCCGAGGGCTATTAACAGCGATTTATCTCAGCAATTCTATCACCCCTCGAGCCCCCTAAGCGTGGTGCATGCCTGGGAGAAAGAAAAAACCCAGAGGATCGTCTCAACACACCCTAACCCACTATCTTCTCCGCACCCGCGAACTTGGCAGCATGTCTCAAAATGGCGCAGCAGGGAGAAGCAAGCCTCTGTCTCCAGCACCATCTCCGGGATCCTTCCCTGATCAAACACCTGTCTCTGATCCCAGCCGTGAGTACACCGCCTCCCTTACAAAGACAGACCTAGAAAGCAGCCTGGAGGCCATGTACGCTAGGCTGGCAACCAAGTTCCAGACTGAGCTGCACAAAACCTCTCACACTCTCTCCCAGGAGATTGCGGCCTTAGGCTCCAGGACAGAAAGACTGGAAACTAAACATGACGAGCTGGCTCTCGCCTACATGAATCTCTAGCCACGGCCTTCTCCTTGATGCAATCCCAAATAGAAGACCTTGACAACCGCAATAGACGCAACAATTTGCGTATAAGAGGTATCCCAGAATCTGTTACGGATCTCATCCCTACAATGATCCGCCTGTTTAAATCTTTGCTCCCGGACACAGAAGCGGGTTCGTTCACTTGTGACCGCATACATAGAGCCCTCAGACCTAAACCGCCCGATGACAAACCTCCCAGGGACATCGTTCTTTGCATGAAGGACTTCTTAACTAAAGAGGAGATCCTTAGAGCTGCCCGCAATCAACAACGCATCACTCTGGATGCCCGTACCATCCAAATATATCCTGATATCTCCCCTGCCACCCTAGACAGGAGACGTGGCATGAAGGAGATTACTACTGCCCTCCAAGCTGCTCGCATTCGCTATAGGTGGGGTTTTCCCTTCAAGCTGGTAATCCCTCACAATGGTACCACATACTCTGCCACGTCGCTCCTGGAAGGCCAAGAGGTTCTGGTTAAGCTGGGCCTTCTGGAACCTGATGTCATCCGTCGACCCCCCTCTACACCAAGACTCTCACCTATTTGGCAGACACCTCCAACCAGAAGAGATGGATGCAGAATCAGATACGACGTTGGAGACCGACCGGAGGACCCTTTTCGTTGATCTTCTCTCCACCGATGTCACCCTCAGGACATCCCAGCAACATGCACCCAACTCCAGTTTACAACCGCCCGGACGTCGGTCCTTTGGAGCCGCGACATGTTTTCCCCACCCAGCCGCAGCCTAGCAGATTTTGACATCATTTTTTTTCTTTGGTTTTGTCTTCACTGCAGGCAAGTTCTTTTTTTTTATTTTTATTTTTCCTACTGGCTTAACATAGCACAGAACTTTTTCCAGGCTGGGTTCGAGACCTAGTAGTCTCGTGAATTGTGATTTCTTTTTTTCAGGTTTTTTTACTGTAACCTGATCCAGTTCCTAGTTATGAGGACACTCTCATTACGTTCAAGCTTATGTGTTCTTTTTTGTTGTATTCTTTTTACCCTCCCTTTTTCTCCTGTATTTTTTTTAGATTTTGGTCAACCGTCACAATGCTTCTGCATCATTTCACTTAAGCTGAAATATTTTATAGTCTACATAATGATGTTGGTCTGTATTACTTACATGTTTGATGTATTTCGCTCTTTTACCCCCCCGTGCTTGAGTATGTCGGCCCTCCTTTTGTTACTTGCAATCCCATGGGTTTGCTTTAGGCCCCCTTTTTTTTGGGTCTATTTTCCCTCAGACTATAGACCACTATCACCACCACCATGGTGATTAGGTGTATATCACACAATGTCAAGGGATTTAATTCCCCTCTAAAAAGGAGGAAAGCATTTGCATTTTATAAACATCTTGGAGCGCAAATTCTCCTCTTGCAGGAGACACATTTTGCACACTCCTCACAT